>CM046435.1:49076898-49385144 GCA_025506505.1 Flaveria sonorensis
TGGAGGTGGAGATGGAGAAAACAATCTCTTGAAACTGATGAACAACTAGAACTAAAGGAATTATGCATCCTTCTCAATGGTATCCTCCCATCTAATGCTAGTGACAAATGGAGTTGGGTTGAAAATTATTGTGACACATACGATGTTAATAGTATCAAATAGACATACTCTCATGTTTCCAATCAAACATTTTGCATAGTTACCGTGGAATAATTAGGCTTCGAAAAAAGATAAACATATTTAATGGATATAGAAATGAGCAAAAATTCCTAGAACATTATGTTTGAAAATATCTCCAGTGAATTATATGGGGATCTCAATGAATCAATGGAACACCTATTTACTTCTTGCCTTGCCCTGTCAATTGTATCATTTGGTCTCAAGTAAGCCAATGGTGCAATATTGAAAGAGACTTTCGTTTTCCTTCCCAACTGATATGGGATGTTACAAATATTCCATATATCCATGCTTTTACATTCAAGAATTTGATGGAGTTGCACAAGTCAGTCTAGGGAGATGAATGCTAGCGGAAAAAATAGTGCATGCGGTTATGTTAATTTCATGTTGATGCATTTGGAAAGTGAGAAATGAGGTTATTTTCAATCAAAAAAAAATATCCACTGCCCAGATTTTTGAAGACATCAAGCTTCTTTGTCCATTATGGATTAAGAACATGATGACAAACAAGGCTGTAGATTGGTTTTTAAGGTGCTAATAGATTATAGGAAGTTGGTGTTGAGCCTATGTCTTTATTTTTTGTAATTTTTGTTTTCCTATATGTACTCTTTGGGGTTTTAGTTTTTGCTTGCCATTTCAAAAAGGAAAAAGATATGGAAGGGTATTAGAAAATAAAATTAAAAAGGATGATTTTTTGTTAAATTATATAGATCGAGGTATACGATGAGACGTGAAGCGACGAGCCCTAAATCAATTGATTTGGGAGCAGACACCCCCATGGCTTTTAAAATGTAGAGTTAATCTTGGTTTTCATCCCTGAGTTTTGCAAATTGTCTCCACTTGAGCGCCAATGTTTATTTTGTCTCCATTATTGGCCTGAGTTTTGCAAATCGTTTCTCTTTTCATCATTTTGAATAACGGTGTTAATATTTTCTATTAGATTTTTAAAAAAAGACCAAAATATCCTAAGGGCCAAATAATTTATAAAAAAAAATAACCATTCATTTTCAATTCTCTCTCACTCTCCCTCTTTCTTCTTTCTCCATAGCACACACACCACCGCCACCACACACCGCCGCCCCTCACACACCGCCCGCACACACCACCACACTCACAACACTACCAGCACACAACCACTGCCACTGCCACTTCCGTTTGCAACTAAATCCATCACAAAAACCTAGATGCATATAGATTAACATGATACAACATCTATTACGATTTCAAATTTCGTGGTTTGAGTAAGAACCATTTGACCTATTGATCGAGAAGAGCTATGAGACCTGAGTTGGTGTTGATCTTGGTTGAGTTTGATATGGATAGCTGACATTAATGGATGCTATGAAGAAGATGATGAGGTTTAATGCACCTTAGATCTAAGAATCCATGGAGACTAAACCGATGTAGAGGGCTTCGATTTTTGTGGTGGTCGCTGCTGTGGTGGTCGATTGCTGGTGCTGCGGTGATCGATAGTCGGTGCTGCGGTGGTTGATGGTTGGTGCTGCGGTGGTGATAGTGTGGCAACGGTGGTGGAGAAGGTGATAGTGGCAGTGATAATGGTTTGTATTGCAGGGGAGTAGAATTGAAGAAGAAAGGGATGGGATCAAAGGTGTATTTAATATAATATAAATGTCTATACTAATATTTAGTTTTTAATATTAAGTGAGGGGTTAACAAAAACTTGTTAACACTATTATTCAAAATGACGAAATAGAAACAATTTTCAAAGCTGAGGTTAATAATGGAGATAGATTAAATGTTGGCATTCGAATGGGGACAGTTTGGAAAACTCAAGGACCAAAACCGATTTTATCATTGTGGACCTTTGATGGTGTGTTTTCCTATAACGGTGGGCGGACCAGATGAACGCTGTTTATGTTCGCGAACGCGGATGGCGTATCACAATTGGATTTGCCCATATGATTGGGTTAGTATTGGTTGGCGTTAAAGAAAAAAATAACAATAATAAATAGCTTTACGAGGAGTACCGTCGTGTATAACTTTTGTCAGTGAATTTGATTCATTGAATATAAAGCAGGAACAGAACCAAAACCAGAAATCCAGAAGCCTCTACTGCTGTCTTTGTTGCTTGTCAGTTGTCACCGCCAAATTTCCACAGGTAGCTCCATCGATCATCATCGGCCGAACTTCAGTTCGTATCAATTACTGTAAACTCTGATTTCTTTACGTATCTCTATCAATTGCTTCATTGTTACAACTTCAAAGCACCATAATCGCTGTTAGGGTTTTTCTTACTTTTATGTTTTCTTCTCAAAATCATGCATGTATGGATGTTTGTTTTGTTCGGTGATTTATTTACAATTATACAGCTTTAGAAACCAAATCAAGCGTCAAATATCTTTGCTTTGTTGCTTTGGATGCTGAATTGCATTTACTGGACTGTTATTTGCGTGCTTTCCTTTTTCTGTGAACAGATCACTTTGATTTTGGGGTCAATTGATGGTTAACACCAAATTGGTTTGAAGCAGTTCTGTTGTTAAGGATTTATGGACCATGGGACAGCTTTTATGTTTTTTTCTAGTTACGCGAGTGATAGAAGCCTTATTATTCTTCCCTGTTATTTATGCTTCAAATGAAATTGTAGAGCTTGATAAGTTTCTGTATTTTAAAGTACCTGAACTGTGAGTAGCATGCTCAATTGCTAGAACTGTGTGGTAATTCAAAATAGCCACTTTGTCATTATTAAAGCTTTTTAACTATTAATTTTTTATTCTCTGTGTATTTGAGGGGCTTTGGCATTTGGATTTGTTGTACGCATAGTTCTTTAACATTATCTTAAACCGAGCTGTTATTGCATAATCACTTCATTTTTTTTTTCAGAGAAACATGGGTCGCTCAAGTCGTACTGTCTAGTTGGTAATCTTCCTGGTGATATTCGTGAAAGAGAGGTGGAAGATTTGTTTTACAAGGTCTTCTTAGTCTCTGTGTAAAATGTTAGTTTTGGAACAATACTTACGGCTTCTTAACTTGCATGCGGGAAAGATGTTTTGTGTGTGATCGTTTAAATGATCTATCATTTGTTCCGTTACCAAGTTCTATACTGTTTAAGTATCTTCCATATTTCATGTTGCTTTTGCTTATGCTTGCAGTATGGGCCCCATTGTTCAAATTGACCTGAAAATTCCACCTAGGCCCCCTGGTTTTGCCTTTGTAGAGGTAAAAGGGCATTTTGTGTTGGATATTACTTTTTAATGAATGAGCTTTACAGTTATGGATGAGTTTTGTTTAATTGTAGTTTGAAGATGCTCGTGATGCTGAAGATGCCATTCGGGAAGGGAGGCTATAAGTTTGATGGTCAACGGTTACGAGTTAGTCAATGGAAGCAGTCTTGTTTTATCATTAAATAATAATCAATTGAATAAGCCAGCATAATTGTTTATTTGTTCTTGCTTTGCATTTGTTTATTTTGTGTTTGTCTGTAGGTTGAACTTGCACATGGTGGGAGAGTTTCACCTTCTGTAGATCGCTACAGCAGTGGAGGGTGTAGGGGGATCATCTAGGCGCTCTGACTATCGTGGTTTGTTCATTTTTTTAATCTTTCTTATAGCTTGTTTCTGTCACTATATATCTATGATACAAGCAGTTTAAAATTTTTAAACACTTCACTTTGCAGTTATGTCACTGGATTACCTTCTTCTGCTTCATGGCAAGATCTGAAGGTCAGTTGGTTTCTTAAAGCACAAATAAATGTTAGAGATGGTTCAATACCCTAGAAAGCAGTTCTTTAAGAGCTCAAGCTGACTTGTAAAGTAATTAGCCGGACTCAGATAAAATCACTAGAGATAAAGGTGCCATTTTAACCCATGTACTATTTATGTATAAATGGGTTAATCTGGGTTATGTCTTTCTGTAACAGGGTCAAGTTAAAATTTAAACGGGCCATAAGGATTATAGTGTTGAACGGCATCTGAATTGTTTCAAATGCATCAAACCTTCTAAAGCTCTTTATTTAAAGAAGTTGGATTTGCTGTTATAATGATATTTTTTGTAGTCATATTTGATAAAACTAATTAATTTGTTGTTTAAAAAACAACCTGACCCTTAATCACTTTGATCTTACTAGAAGTCTGTCTATTTGACATAAATTTGTTAGTTGTTATACCAAATTGTCCACTTTGCACCTCTAATTTGATATCAATCTGAGTTTCTCGAAACATAGTGTTGACCAGAGAAATACAAATCTAGAGTTGAAGAGTTAAGCTTGTACACTTACAAGTAGGGTGTAAAAGAGCCAAGCCGAGCCAGAGCTCGTCTAGGCTCGAGCTTGGCTCGTTTTAAGTTGAGAGGGCTCAAGCTCGAGTTGGGCTTGTTTAGAGCTTTATTTCTAAAGCTCCAGCTTGGCTTGTGAGAAATCTTTCCAGCTCGGCTTGGGCTTGGTTCGTATATTATTTAATTTTTTTATTTATATATATTTTTCTTAGTTTTATATAACTTTTTTATATTCAGAACCGATCCCAAGTAGCTCATGTGCCAGTTTGACTCGTTTATAGTTTTACACCCCCATTAGAAGCTTGTCTTTGGTTTTCTATAAGTTCAGTCTAAACTTATTATGTGGGCACTATCCGAACCAATAGACATTTATACAGCCCTTTAAGTAACTCATTTCGTAGTTAACTATTCATTTGTGTTCTTATTACTAAGCACACTATGTACAACTCCCACAATCCACAAAACAATTTATATAATTTTTTTTGGCTTTCATAATTGGATTTATGTTCAATGCTAGGACACATGCGTCGAGCTGGTGATGTTTGTTTCTCTCAAGTTTTTCGTGAGCGTGATGGTGAGCTGTACTTACTATGTCTTCTATTTTACTAAAATATGAAGATTTTGACACCTGTGATTGATATAAAATAAATTAATGATTTTACTCAATCATGTCATAATTTCTGCTAATATTATGCTACCTACATTCAGCATTGTTGGTCAAATGGGATGATTTTTAGATGTATCTATGCTTGGTTTCTACTTGTAAAGGAAATCTTTACTTTGAAAACTGAAAAATGGAGTAGATGTGGCAATTTTGGTCCATTTACTTGTGAGTGGATCAAGCCTGGTTATATTTTATTTCTAACGGGTGAAACAGGGTAAAAAATGGAAAAATGAGTCAAGCAAAGAGTACAAATGGAACAAATGGTCTGGAAATTATTGAAAATGTGTTCTTAATGCATAATCACCAGGTAAGTCATTCTATGAAGAAATAGATATTTATTAAAACAATATGATATTTATAGTCATATTTGACACTGGTCATTTTAAAATATTAACTGGTTGACAAACTAGTGTTTTGAGATCAACCCAAGCCACACAAAAACGTACATGGATATACCCATTTGATCGGTGATACGGTGACCAACCCGCTGAGCTGCCCATTATGCTACCTCTAAATGGCGTACCGTTTAAAATTCTTCATATGCTTCACTACTAGGTAGAGAATGTGGATAATTATTTTATCACAGCTCACACAAAGAAGGATATGTTAATCATTGCTGATAAGTGACATTGATTTAAGCTCCATTTTAATTAGAAATGACTATTGTTTTAGGTTAAGACGATTTTTTTCATGTTAGTTAGATATATGTCTTTGCATTATTGTCTCACAGTGTACTTTCTGTGATCTAGCAATTATCAACAACGCTTACTTATTTTTTTGCAGGCAGAGGGGGATTGTGGACTACACAAACTATGATGATATGAAATATGCGGTCAGTTTTAGATAATAGTTATACATTACATAATGACATGCTGTTTTTTTTCTCTTTACAAGTTTGAGAGTGGTGTGAATGGTACACCTGTTGAATATTTCTGCAACTTTATAATATACTTCATACGTTTTATTCTAGATAAGGAAGCTTGATGACTCACTTTTCGTAACCAGTTTTCTAAGGCCTACATAGGGTATGTCTTGAAATCTAGTGAGCCTTCTTATAGGGTGTTTGGATGGGTGTTTTGGGAGTAATTATTTGATTTGATAATGAGAATCAAATAATTAGAAAGTGTTGGATGTGTTTTCTTGATAATCAGATGTTTGAGTTTTAAACATTATGATTATCTATTAAACATTATGATTATCTAGGTAATTAACACAAAATGAACAGAAAGGAGATGTTTTGGTTGAAATAAGGGTAGCTAAGTAATTTTAGTTTACCCTTACATAGCCAAACACCCCTTCTTATTTATTTCTGCAATGCAATCATCAATTACTCGGTCATTTGTTGGCAACAGGTAGAGGGGTATGATCGAAGGCGCAGTTACTCTAGAAGCCGAAGCCGAAGCCCATATTATTCAAGAAGCAGAAGTCCAAGTCACAGCCATAGCTATGATAGCAGGAGCAGAGGTCAGTTCGTATCTTTCGTAGTTTTACAAGGTTTCCACTTATTAGAAATATATAATAATCAATGCTTTCATACAGTTATTCTCCCAGGGGAAAATATTCTCGCAGGTCTCGATCCAGATCTATATCTTCACGGCCCCGTTCTGAATCATCACTTAGCCCAGCTCAGGTACATAAACCAAATGACATGCTCTTGTTAATATAATATCCAAACATGTGCTTGTAGTTGTCTTGCATATATGAAGTATTGTTACTGGTTGGGTAGGACATGGAGTAAAATTATTTTCAGAGTCGAATGTCAATCATTGGGGTTCTTAAACTGGGCCTTCATTAACGACTCTTTTGTTATTTGTATGCTATCATGTTTGGTCCAATAGTGTATAGTATCTCTAGCACTTTGCTAAAGAAGGTTGGGGTTTCATGCTTCCATTTGTGAAAGGATTTTTAAAGGGTGCCTTTGTTTTGCACCTTGTTCTTTTTAGATGTGGATTCCCCCATGGCGTAGGGACTTGATGGGCAATAGGGCTCAAAGTTGGCCATCTGGGGATTGCGTGTTAGGGACTTGACTGGATGTATAGAGAGGTAAAGTTTGGTACCTACATGGGTTTGGCCGTAGCATTGTGGCAAATCGAGGTAATAATATGTAAGTACTAAACCTGATCAACAGATCAATAAATTGGTTAATCCTGATGCCACAGGGGTTGATATAAGGAACTTTTTAAAACCACGTTGGTAGACCATGTTTTATCAGTTGTGAATGGTTGCTATATATACAAATGTTTTCCTTGCTATAGATCGCAATTCATTTTGCCATAAATAGTTAGAATATGATACGATGAGAAGTCTGTAATGTTGTAGGGGTTAGTTTGCAGATGGTGAGAACTCCTGGAGTTGTGTAAGCGATGAAAACCCAACTGGAAATATGGTTGTAAATGTTTATTTAATGGAATTATGGCTAATTAATTGGTTTCTTTATTTTTTTCTTTTATTTTTCATGGAAAATTTGCAGATCTCTGTCAAGATCTCGTACACCACCATCATCTGTAAGTTATAGTATACAAATACTTGTTCTAAAAGTTTTTACTGTGTTTATTCTAGTATGATTTCCACATTGTTGCTGAATATAATTATTTGGCAGTCTCGTCACCGCAGTGGAGCTAGGAGCCCAAGTCGGAGCATTTCTCGTTCTCGTTCACCTCGGTATATTCACTAATAAAAACTGTTAACTAAGATTATTTTAAACTTCGAGCTAACAAGCTGGGTAAAGTGGTCGGGTTGGGTAACATGTTAAAATGTTTCCTTATCAAAAGCGTTGGGTTAACCTGCAATCAGTGTCTGGAATTTTCTCGCTGTGTTATGACTTATGTATGACCAAAATTAATAGACTTTCTATGATAATAATAGTAATTATATACATTCTTGCATAAAACATTCTTCTTGTTAATTATTTGATAACACAACAATCATTTTGACTTGATAACAGGTGAGATCTGATTAAAATAGAGGATGCTGGACTGATGACCGTTGCAGACCACACATGAAACTATCATCTTGTACTAATATTTGTCCTATTTACTAAGGAACAAGTTACCTAAATTAGTATGTGAAATTGAATTAAACGATATACTTTGTGTTGCTGTTGCTAATATTGGGAGGATGAATTTGTGTAACCGTTGGGTGATGTTCATTGGGTCTTGTTGGATGCCTTTGATATGATATTTTAGTTTGGTTGAAACAAACTTCCGGCACAAAGTTCATGATGAATGCATGAGTAGGGTATAAACTAATCAGAGTTGGATTATATCTATATTTATATACAAGATACCATACACGTTGTAATTCTCTTGAATATTAGAGTTAATTACATGATTGGTCACTATGTCATGCCCATATTACAGTATTGGTCTTAACTTTTAAAAAATTACATTATTTGTTTCAACTGTTTACCAAATCGTAACCATTATCGTAACATTATTGGTACGTTACATACATATACATATATCTATATATATATATAATATAATATATATATATATATACATATGTATATACACACATATAGGTATATACACACATACATGTATATATAACATACATACATACATATATATATATATATATACATACATCTATATACATACATACATATATATATATACATACATCTATATACATACATACATACATATATATAACATACATCTATATACATACATACATACATATATATACATACATCTATATACATATATATATATACATATATATATACATATATAATATATACATATATATATATATACATATATTATATATAAATACACATACAATATATCTATATATATATAACATACATCTATATATATATATATACACATAATATATATATCTATATACAACATACATATATATATATATATATATATATATATATATATATATATAATATATATATATATATCTACACATCATATATCTATACACAACATATTATAATTATATATATACATATATATATATATATATATATGTATATATATACATATATAGATATATGTATATATACATATATATATATATATGTATATATACATATATATTATATATATGTATATATACATATATATATATGTATCTATATGTATATGTTATATAGTATATATATATATGTATATATATATATGTATGTGTATATATATACATATATATATATATATGTATATAATATATATATATACTGTAAGGCCCCGTTCCCGGAGACCTCACAGTTGGTCAATCATAGCATAAAACATTTCATAGTTAATAAGCCAATGCAGCGGAATTAATATCAAAGCCATTCACTTCATTAATAAATACTTCAGTTCTTTATGTTCCACTTCTCATTATCATTGATCTTTCCACTTTCTTTAATGATAATACTTTAGTATACAGATAAATCACACCACGTTAAGTCACATAATAATAATAAATAGGAACACAAAGAAAAACCAAAACATAAATAAAATAATCAAGTAATAGCATCAAGTCAAACCAGGGTCAAACCCTAAAATTCTGATTTTCCAAAATTCCAGAAAATTTTCTAAGTGTTTAGGCGTATGGGCACTATGCAGGCGCATGAGCCCTGCTTAGGCGTATTAACACTATTCAGGCGCAAAAACTCTACATGGGCATTTTAGCTTACATTCTGGGCGCATGAACTGTTCAGGCGCATGAACTAGCACTTAGGCGCCTGAACAAAGGGTTGGGCGCATGACACTATTTAGACACATGAGTCTACACTTAGCAATTTCAGGCAAAACCTTGGGCGCTTGGGCACTATTGGGGCGCATGTGAGCCACAAATTTTTCTAAGGCAATTTTCCGGCGCGGCCCTGTTTGGGCGCATGGCCTGTACTTAGGCTTTAAAGTCAAAACCTCAGCGCATGGGCCCTGTTTGGGCGCATGACCACCTGTTATCATTTTCAGAATCAAAACTAAACCAGATCTGCATTTGCACCTGTTCTAAGCATAAACTTAACATTCTAAGCAACCACAACACATAAACAAGCATAACCATAAGCATAAATATACACAACTACGAGTACACATAAACCAGTTGTAAAACATTTTAATCATGCATTTTCAGCCCCAAAACAGTTTAAACACATAGAAAAGGGGTCTAGAACTCTCCCATGTAGTCTTCAAGTAAAAACTCCACCAAACTTGAAGGCACAAGAGTTCAAACACCTAGAACAAGCATAAACAAACACCAATACACCAAAAAACACTTAAAATCGGTTTTAAGGATGAACACCCAGAAACCGAACCAATTAGCACAAAAACACTTACCTTAGAAGATTTTCAGCCTTCCTTTCCTGAAAAATCCGAGAGAACAAGCTTAGCTTCTTCTTCTTCTTTTGTTTCAGTCGAACACAGCAGCAGCAGGGGTGATATGGGCTGCCATGCCCATATAAAGTGCACTTTTTGACTTTGTGTACTTTTACACAAAACACCCTCATCTTTGGCTTCTTTAGTTTTCTCAATATACTTTATTTCTTTTATTTATGTTACAAAATTTCGGGCGTTACAAGTCTATCCCCTTAAAGAGGTTTCGTCCCGAAACCTGTCACTCTTCGAATAACTGTGGGTAACGCTGTCTCATCTCTTCTTCAGTCTCCACGTAGACTCAGAACCCTTCTGGTGTTTCCACTGCACACGTACAGGGGAACCACTTTATTTCTCAATATTTTCTCCTTCCGATCGATGATTGCCACTGGTTGTTCTACATAATTAAGCCGTTCATCCACTTCGATGTCCTCCAGTGGTACAACCATGTTTCATCAGCTAAGCACTTTCTCAGATGAGATACATGGAATGTCGGATGAATTCCACTTAACTCATCGGCCAATTCTTGTCGATAGGCCACCTCCCCTACTCGTGCAATGATTGGGAAAGGCCCTATGTACCTCGGGCTCAGCTTGCCTATCTTTCTGAACCGAATAATTCCCTTCCAAGGTGAGACCTTCAACATGACTCTATCACCTACGTTGAACTCAATCGGTCTACGCCTTTTGTCGGCATACGACTTTTGTCTATCTTTAGCCGCCTTTAAAGGCTTTGATCTTTTCCAACTTTTTAGTCGTAGCCTCGATCACCTCGATACTTCCCAACTCTTTCTGCCCGATGTCTCCCCAACACACGGGCGTTCTAACCTTCTACCGTAGCATCTCATATGGTGGCATACCAATGCTGGCATGATAACTGTTGTTGTATGAGAACTCTGCTAATGGTAGGTGATCATCCCACTTCCTCCAAAGTCGATCACGCATGCTCGGAGCATATCTTCAAGCGTCTGAATCATCCTCTCCGACTGACCATCTGTCTGAGGATGGTAAGCCGTGCTAATGTGTAGCCTCGTCCCCATCGCATCATGGAATCTTTTCCAAAACTTCGATGTGAACCGGTGTCGCGGTCCGACACGATAGACACAGGCACACCATGACGAGCTACAATCTCCTTAATGAACAGATCCGCCAGTCTCTTAGAGGAATACATCTCGCGGATTGGTAGGAAGTGAGCACTCTTGGTCAGACGGTCGCTATCACCCATATGGTGTCGTGCCCCCTCGCATTACGGGGTAGCTTCGTGATGAAGTCCATGGGGGATGTGCCCCTTCCACTCGGGTATATCCAAGGGTTGATCTTCCCCTATGGCTTCTGATGTTCTACCTTCACTTGCAAAACAAGTAAGGCACTTACACACATACTCCACTACATCGCGTTTCATACCCGGCCACCAGTAATCTTTCTTCATGTCTTGATACATCTTGGTAGCACCGGGGTGAATGGACTATCGAGTCTTATGAGCTTCGTCCATAATTCGCCCCGTAGATCTCCATATCGGGGGATCCACATCCGCCGAAGCGGGTTCTAACTTCGTGGGTATTTTCTCCCAATTCCACGACTAGACCTCTCATCCTTCGCGTTAGTTAAGGCGTTCTTCCTTCAATGCCTCATTCTGAAATTCCTTGACCTGTGTCATCACATCAGAGGTCATCACCAACTGATACGCCTTCACCCGAATCGGCTCGGGTCTCTCTTTTCGGCTAAGGGCGTCAGCCACTACGTTGGCCTTGCCGGGTGGTAATGGATCTCGTAGTCATAGTCCTTGATTAATTCCAACCACCTCCTCTGCCTCATGTTGAGATCCTTTTGCCCAAAGAAATACTTTAGGCTCTTGTGGTCCGTGAAGATTGTGCATTTCACCCCGTACAGGTAGTGCCTCCAAATCTTTAAGGCGAAGACCACAGCTGTGAGCTCCAAATCATGCGTGGGATAATTGACCTCATGGGTTTTTAGTTGTCGGGACGCGTAGGCTATTACTCTCCCACGTTGCATTAACACACAACCCAGTCCCGAATAGGAGGCATCCGAATACACCACTAAGTCTTCACTCCCTTCGGGTAATGTCAAAATAAGAGCTTGAGTTAATCTTGCCTTTAACTCCTCAAAAGCGTCTTCCTGTTCTCGACCCCACACAAACTTCACCTCCTTGCGCGTCAATTTGGTCAAAGGTGAGGCTATCTTGGAAAAGTCCTGGATAAATCTTCTATAGTAGCCGGCCAAACCCAAGAAACTACGAATCTCGGATGGCGTCTTTGGAGACTTCCATTGCATCATCGCCTCAACCTTTGCCGGGTCCACCATGATTCCTTCAGGATTCACCATGTGACCCAAAAATTGAATTCGCACAACCAAAAAGCACACTTAGAGAATTTAGCATATAGCTTCTCCCTTCTAAGTGTCTCCAACACTTCGCGTATGTGGTCGGCATGTTCTTTTTCGCTCTTTGAATAAATCAGGATATCATCAATGAAACACATCACTGATTTATCCAACATGGGCTGACACACTCGTTCATCAAATTCATAAAGGCAGCTAGCGTGTTAGTTAGTCCGAAGGACATAACGAGAAACTCGTAGTGTCCATAACGCGTGCGAAAGCTGTCTTAGGGATATCCTGCTCCTTAACCTTCAACTGGTGGTAACCAGATCGAAGATCTATCCTTGAGAACTAACTGGCACCTGGAGCTGGTCAAACAAGTCATCTATTCTGGGCAGGGGATATCGGTTCTTCACCGTTAACTTGTTAACTCCCGGTAGTCGATACATATTCTCATACTACCGTCTTTCTTCTTGACAAACGGACCGGAGCACCCCAGGGAGAGATGCTCGGTCGGATAAATCCCTTGTCCATCAACTCCTCTAATTGAACCATCAACTCCTTCATCTCCGTCAGAGCCAATCGATACGGTGCCTTGGCAACTGGTTGAGCACCGGGTATCAGATGAATCTGAAACTCGATCGCGCGATCCGGTGGCACACCTGGTAAATCTTCTGGGAATACGCCTGGGAAGATACGCACAACTAGCACTTCAGACAGTTGTGGTGTTGATGCGTCCACATCCTTTACGTATGCTAGGTAGGCATTACAACAGCGTCTCATGCACTTCTCTGCCACCGCCATCGAGATCACCTTAGGAACTGTCGTAACGCGGTCACCATGAACCGTAACCGAACTTCCATCGGGCGCAGTTAATCGAATCATCTTCTTGCGACACACGATGTTTGCCTCATAGGTTGCTAACCAGTCCATCCCTAGTACTACATCGAATCCTCCTAGGGGCATCACATATAATTTAGCAGCAAACCTATGGCCTTCTAACTCTATGCCACAATCTCAATCATATTAGAAATTCTGCTTGTCTCACCAATAGCAGTTTCTAGATCAAACGGTTCGTCAATATTCCTACTACTAACAGGCAACTTAGCACAGAAAGCAGCAGAATGAAACTCCTACTAGCACCAGAATCAAATAATACAGAGGCACAAGTTTGGTTTACTAGAAACATACCTGACACGACGTCTGGGTCTACCCGGGCCTCTTCTCGGGTCATCGTGAAGGCTCTAGCACTCGCCCTCTGTCCTCCTTCTTCAGTCCCTTTTTGGCCCAGAGCTCTCAGCTCTCGGCTTCTTGCACTCATAGCTCCTGTGGCCAGTCCCGCCATAGTTGAAGCATTTCGGCAATCCACAATCTTTTGCTATATGACCGGGCTTCCCACACTTGAAGCACACAGTCACTCCCCTCATACAATCACCAGTGTGCTCCCTACCACATCGGTCGCACTTCCTTAATCCTGGGCCTGATGACACCACCCGCCGGTCATCCATCCTCCTCCTCTTGTTGTTTGGGATGTAACCGCCATGCCCAAACCACTTACCTCTCCAGTTCTTATCACCTCCATCTGCCTTCTTCACCTCAACCACCACTACTTCCCTTTCATCATACAACATTCCCGCCAAATCCACTCCTGACCTAAAAGTGCTCAGTTGGGCAGCGATCAAGTGTCTGCGGATGTCGGCCG
Organism: Flaveria sonorensis; assembly: GCA_025506505.1. Classification (NCBI taxonomy): domain Eukaryota; kingdom Viridiplantae; phylum Streptophyta; class Magnoliopsida; order Asterales; family Asteraceae; genus Flaveria; species Flaveria sonorensis. Next base: position 49,091,332 of record CM046435.1, read on the forward strand.
GTAGTCCCTGAATGTACCGATTGATCTTCCTCGATACCGGCGTAACCTGATCCGGCACTAACCTCGCCATTTCGTTAAACTTGGCGGTGTATTGCTGGTGGGTCATAGTTCCTGCCTCCAACTGTAAGAACTCCCTTTCGATCTTGTTGAGTTCTCGGTAAGGTCAGAATTCCTCAATCACCAACTTCTTCAGCTCTCCCCATCTCATTCTCTCGATGGCCCTGTCACCCTCGGCTTGGACAAGATTGTCCCACCAACATAGTGCCGAGTCGACAAAGAGTGAGTGGTGAACTTCATTTTCTGGTCCTCCCGACACTCACTGATCTTCAACACCACCTCCATCTCCTTATCCAGCGGTGGGCAGCTGCAGCATTGCCATTACCATCAAAAGTAGGGGGTTTACACCGTTGGAATGCCCCGTAGCTGCATCCCCTGGCGGTTTCCCGTACCACCACCTCTTCTTCATCATTGGAGGCTCCCCTTTTAGCATTCAGCTCCTCCTCATCATCATGGTAATTCCTCATGTTACCCCTCCTACCAGCAGTCGTCCTCCTTTCCTCCTCCTTCTCTTTCTGTTCATCTTCTCTAACAACCCGGATAACTTCAGTCACGATAGACGGTAGGATCGTCTGCATGACTTGGTGGACCTCCTCCACCACTGCCTCTTTCACTAAGGCCCTCAGATTTGCACTCTCATCACCGCCCTCCGGGTGATGAAACCCAGGCTCACCAGGAGCCGTCTCTGCAGTCCTCGTCTTGTTCTTCACGGCATGTGGCCTACCAGCACGACCACCCCGTGTTCCACCTCGAGAAGCCTTAGATGATCTACCTCCGGCCATCCTCTAAACACTATAAGATTCAAACACCAACACAGTCATTCAAGGTAATAGCTCAGTTTATGTCAAGTACAGTAAGTACCTAATTACAGTGGCTAGTTGTCATTAGCCACTTACTTTACTCTTCATCCCCCGAGCATTTCCTATCCTGACTACATCAGTACTCAAATCTACTAAAAGCACATAAATCAAATAACACACGCACATAATACCGGTTGATATTAAGAAAAGAAATACCTGATGGCACATAGCTACTCGGGCTGGCATCCCCTCCATTCGTCCCATTTTCAGTTTTAAGTTTAGGTTTTTGAAAATATTTACCTATTTCTCTTAAACTTTGGCTCTGATACCAACTTGTAAGGCCCCGTTCCTGGAGACCTCACAGTTGGTCAATCATAGCATAAAACATTTCATAGTTAATAAACCAATACAGCGGAATTAATATCAAAAGCCATTCACTTCATTAATAAATACTATGCTATGCAATACATTGTTAATTGTTAATAGTTACAAAAGATCATATTAATTGCATTACAAAACAACAATATTAGTATGCGTGAATGGATGCCAGTCTAGCCCCGACGAGTAGCCTCCCTGAGTGCCATCCTCAGCAAAAATTACCTGCCAACTGAAAATGCATAAAAGTCAGCGTTGCTGAGTGAGCTCTAGTTTTAAAACATTAAAATACCTTGAAAGATTTGTATATAAAAATACCCTTTAAAATAATATACTTTTCTTTCGTACGTGATCACACATCATACGTACATTTAAGATAACATCTATTATCTTCTTTACCATTTCCATCATCGTTTATTTTGTTCATTCAAACTTTATTTTAATCTTTCACTTAATCCGGACCAATGTGCTATGCCCCCGATATTGCGCACAAAACTGGTACTGGGCCGAGGTCTACAAATAGACCCCAAACTGGTGCACGAAGCTAACTCCAGTACCGGGGCAGCAACAAGGGTCCCCTCAATCTCAAAGATTGACCCTGTGTGCATCCAACGGGTTAGCTAAACCGCACACATTTGAGCTAACAACCTAGTGGTTGTGAACCTCATGTGAATTTGCTTGCAAGACTTTCTTCAGTTCTTTATGTTCCACTTCTCATTATTATTAATCTTTCCACTTTCTTTAATGATAATACTTTACGTATACGGATAAATCACACCACGTAAAGTCACATAATAATATAATAAAAAGGAACACAAGAACAGCACAAAACATAAATAAAATAATCAAGTAATAGCATCAAGTCAAACCCGGGCCAAACCCTAAAATTCTGATTTTTCCAAAATTCCAGAAAATTTTCTAAGTGTTTAAGCACATGGACACTATGCAGGCGCATGAGCGCTACTTAGGCGCATTAACACTATTCAGGCGCATAAACTCTACACAGGCATTTTAGCTTACATTCTTGGCGTATGAACTGTTCAGGCGCATGAACTAGCACTTAGGCGCCTGAACAAAGGGTTAGGCGCATGACACTATTTAGACGCATGAGTCTACACTTAGCATTTCAGGCAAAAACCTTGGGCGCTTGGGCACTATTGGGGCGCATGAGCCTACAATTTTTCTAAGGCATTTTTCAGAATCAAAACTAACCCAGATCTGCATTTGCACCTGTTCTAAGCATAAACTTAACATTCTAAGCAACCACAACACATAAACAGCATAAACATACACAACATACGGGTATACATAAACCAGTTGTAAAACATTTTAATCATGCATTTTCAGCCCCAAAACAGTTTAAAACACATAGAAACCGGGGTCTAGAACTCACCCAATGTAGTCTTCAAGTAAAACTCCACCAAACTTGAAGGCACAAGAGTTCAAACACCTAGAACAAGCATAAACAAACACCAAAACACCCAAAAGCACTTAAAATCGGTTTTAAGGATGAACACCCCATTGAAACCGAACCAATTAGCACAAAAACTTACCTTAGAAGATTTTCAGCCTTCCTTTCCTGAAAAATCCGAGAGAACAAGCTTAGCTTCTTCTTCTTCTTTTGTTTCAGTCGAACACAGCAGCAGCAGGGGTGATATGGGCTGCCATGCCCATATAAAGTGCACTTTTTGACTTTTGTGTACTTTTACACAAAACACCCCTCATCTTTGGCTTCTTTTAGTTTTCTTCAAGATATTTTTTTTTCTTTTATTTTATGTGACAAAATTTCGGGCGTTACATATACATATACATATATATACACACACACACACACACACACACACACACACACACATATATATATATATATATATATATATATATATATATATATATATATATATATATATATATATATATATAATTATATATATATATATAATATATATATATATATATATATAGGAGGTTCAAATAAAAAATAATATTTGCCTAAGAAGAGTAAGAAGAAATGAGTGACATATGTTAAAACTAGAAAATAGGGTTAAAGGGTATTTTGGTCTATTAAACATTTGATTTAATTCACATTCTCCTTTGAAAAATATAGCGCATCTCTTTTACGCACTATTTTCACCCACAAACCCTATCAACAATTAACATTAAAATACAACCAAAGCCTAGAGATGTCTCATAGAAACATTTAAATCATAGAAACAACGCATGATATTTTATTGTTTTAACACAAAGCAACATAGAACATATTACGAAAAATAGCACAAAACTGTGCTGTTAGACGCAAACCAGCATAAAACTGTGTTGTTTGACGCAATACAACACAAAACTGTGATGTCTGACGCAATACAACAAAAACTGTGTTGTTTGACGCAAAACAACACAATTTTGCTGTTTGACGCAAAAATAAAACTGTGTTGTTTGACACAAAGCAACACAATTCTGTGTTGTTTTTATGAAATACAGCACAAACACGTTAAAATACATCACAATTTCGCATCGTTTATTTTTATTTTTTGTAAAAAAATATAGTAATACTATACTCAATTTAAAGAGGAAAATATGCTTGATTTATGATGCAATTTGTTTTAAAAAATAATCTACTATGAAAAAGTTATAAACGTTTAGAAAAATTAGAGGAATCTAAAAAAATCAACAAAAGTTGTTACATACCCAAAATACCTTTACATCTTTTTCTTTTCAATATTATTATCTTAGCAATTAATTGAAAAATAGAAGGCTAAGATTAGTTCTTAGCCTTCTTACGCAAAATACAAATTTTAGTGGAACCTCCTCTTAAGCAAAATACCGGTTACTATACAAAGTCTAATTTTCGTGCGAAGCGTACTATGTCACCAGAGCGTGACACGTGTTTTTGGCGGAGGGGTAGTTTCTTCCGCGCTACAATTACGCATAAAAGGTACATAATTACTATTATTACGCAATTATCTATTATTACCCAAGTTATATTTATTATTACGCAAAGAAAATTACTTAGGTTTAAAAAACAATCACGTAAGTTATATTTATAATTACGCAAATTATATGATAATTACGTAAGTTATGTTCATAATTACGCAGTGAATAATCACGCAAGTTATACGCACAACACATAGATATTTTTTTTTAAAGTGTTGATTTTTTTAAAAAAATTATAGCAATACTATACTCAAATTAAAAAAAATAAAAGGCTCAATTTATGATGTAACTTTTTTAAAAAAATAACGTCGTATAAACAAGTTATATACTTTAATAAAATGGAGGAGTTTTAAAAAAGTCAACAATTGTAGGGTATTTCCAATTTTACCCCTCAAGCTATCATCCATGCGTGATTATTTTATTTTTAATATGAACCGTCCATCTCCTAAATCAATGGTTGGATTATTTCGCACACTTCGCGCGCCTTTTCAACTTTGTACCGTAAACTCTTTCTCTCTCTCTCTCTCTCTCTCTCTCTCTCTCTATTATATATATATATAAATATATATATATATATATATATTATATATATATATTTATATATAATTATATATATATATCACCAGTTACCCTCCATCACCAGCGGCAACCCACCACCACCACCGAAAACCCCCCCACCGTTAACCCACCACCGACAACCAACCACCATCTCCATAGCCACGATCCATTATACCACCACCATCGACCTTCGCCACCACCACCATCACTTAACCACACCAATACCATCATCGTCACTTAACCACCATCACTATCACCATCAACCACCGCCACCACCACCACCATCACTTTACCATCACTACCACCATCACCGTCACTTAACCACCCCCACCATCACTTCACTTGTTGATGTGAGATGAAATGGGGGTGAAAAAGGGATGAGGAAGACGATGTCACACCCCAACCTTAACGGCGGAAACGTCGAGATGTGAGGGTTAAGATTGTTCACAGCCACATAACACTACCATAAATTGTAAATATAATTATTCATAAGTTGAAATAAATATTACAACCAAATGTCTCAACGAAATAAAGTAAACAAAGTTCAACTTCCAAGTTTCAAGATATTTTAGTTATTTTTCCTAGGTCCAAATCCTAAGTGTAAGCATGCTTCAAAAGATAATCATCAACCTTGTGCATTTCCAGAAACATGTTAAAACTAAAGGTCAAGTTTGAAAGTTGGTGAGTTTCCAGGGGTTAAGCATACATATATATATAAAAGTTTACAACTAGCAATTCATGTCAATGGTTACAAGTAAAGCAAGTTTATAGATAACATATAGCGACAATCAAACTTTGACCAAGAATATCATTTACAAGTTATAACGATTAGCTAAGTGTACTTGGTTCCCATGATGAACAAGCATACGTCATCAGGAGCCGGCAATAACCTCGGCTTTAGCACCAAATAGGCTTGTCAGGCCCATAGATCTATGACGTCGCCAGGCTAGCAATAGTTAATGAATGTCAACATATAATGTCCATCATATAAGACTCACAATATTACAAATAACCATGACAAAAAGTAAAGATGAATTGCATGTGCATTTGCAAGTACCAAGATGTTTACAAGTGCAAGTTTATAAAGTTAACATGTTTCACCCCAAAAGGTGTGAAATAAAGTAAAAGAGGGCATGAAAACTCACTTGATATATATAAGATGATAATAAGAAATTAACGGTGTTCCAACGATTCCTTTTACAAGATACCTAACGTATATATTTCAAGGTTAAGTTTAAAGGTAATATTAACGATTAAACGTGAACTAGGGTTTCAATAGAGATTTTGGGGTTTTTGATATGGATGGAATTTAATAATGGAATCAATTATATTTTATTTCAACGGAAAGTATTATACCATTTAGATAATTTAACGAAATTAAAGTATTTATAATAACGGGTAAAATTAAATATAAAGTGTAAATAATTTCTATAATTATTTAAAATAACACGATTAAACTAAAAGTAACGTTTGAACCAATAATAATTTATTAATTTAAACTATCATTTTAAATCCATTTTTTAAGAATTATCTAAAAATAATTTTTGTTATATTGTTTTATTAAAAGATTATATAAGTATTTAATTAAAAAAATTGCAGAAAATAATTGGTCACTTTTAAATTAATTAAAGTTTACAAAAATAATTTTTATAATAATTAAAACTTTCTGTAATTAAAAATAATTGCAGAAAACCCCAAAAAAATAGGTTGAGGGTGCCCGGGTTCGAACCCGGGACCTCAAGGAAGGGTGACACACTCTTAACCAGTAACTGGGTAGCCTATGTCTGCCAGAAAATGGTTTTAATTCTTAAAAGTATTAATTACTAAATCCCCAAATCATAAGAACCCTAGAACGATTTAGGACCAAATTGATCATCAAACGATCGATTACTGAAATGAACATGGGGCTTTGATTCCCCATGTAAATTCGAGTATATGTATATGTTTAATTTACCCGAATTGAAACGAAACCGATGTGCACGTATGAAGAACAGTCGCGACTGTGGTGAAAGTGATTCAGGTTGCAATCGTTGATATTATCCAAATTCTTTGCACCGGAAGCTTCCAATGGTCACAATGATCAAAAGCCCTCTACCAATTTCAGTTAAATTTGACAGAATGATGATGAACACTAGCGTAGCAGGTCGCGATGAGTGAGAGGTTTATTTGAGGTGGTCAGGAGTGATTCTGATGGAATTAAGTTTAATAGTAACTTAGGATTAGTTAAACGTTCGATTATGATCCATTTAATTTGATTATTATTGAGTTTTAATGATCAAACGGTTCTATGATTAAAGGCTTCGGTTATTCAAACCGATTGGGTTCGTAACCGGCGTTTAAACGCAATTAAGGTGCGTGTTCAAGTTCGAAACGTGTTCACAAATCGATTTGGAACGGTTTTTGGGTTGAATTCGAAGAATTTTGGGGTTTTGAACCTTGCCGGAGTCGGCCGGAGGGTGGCCGAACTCTTGGCCGGACATACGGGGTTGGGGGGGGGGGGGGGGTTGGTTTGAGTTTTAAACAATTTTACACTTTAGTCCCTGCAGTTTTCATTTTATTATTTATGTTTAAAACTTCCATTTAAAGTTTCCAATATGTCATAAATACCCCCTGAACTTAATTAACCTTTAAGTTTTAAATGTTTTTATAACTTATTAATTGTTTAACTTTTATAAATTATTAATTTTTATTTTATTTTTATTTTATTTTTATTTATTTTGACTATTATTATTATTTTTATTATTATAGCTTGTTTGTTAAGTTTTATAATAATAAACAAGCCCTCAAAGTTTCATAAATGACATAAATGGTCCTTACAAGAACATAACAGGGTTAACTATTAATTAACGAAAACACGAAAGGTTACAGTCTCCCCAACTTTTAAAAATTTCGTCCCGAAATTAAGAATGAACTAAACGAACAAATACGGGTATTTCTTCTTCATATGCTCCTCACGCTCCCAAGTAAACTCAGGTCCACGCTTATTCTCCCAACGAACCTTGACGATTGGGGTGGTAGTGGTCCTAGTCTTCTTCATAATGCGATCCATACTTCAACGGGTTTCTCAACAAAATGTAATGACTCGTCGATCTGGATGTCATCTAATGGGACATGCAGACTTTCGTCAGCCAAACATTCCTCAATTTGAGACATGGAAAACAGGATGAACTCCGCTAAGATCGGAAGGTAGTTCCAGTTTATAAGCCACTTTCCCAATCCTTTTCAGGATCTTGAAAGGTCCTACAAATCGTGGAGCTAGTTTACCCTTCTTTCCAAAGCGAACAACTCCCTTCCATGGTGAGACTTTAGAAGAACCATATCCCCAACTTGGAATTCCAACGGCTTGCGTCGTTTATCGGCATAACTCTTTTGTCGACTTCTAGCCACTTCAAGGTTCTTGCGAATCATGGAGACTTTATCGGTCGTTTCTTGTATGAGCTCAGGACCAGTGATGAAATTTTCACCAATGTCAGTCCAGCAGATCGGGGAACGACATTTACGACCATAAAGCGCTTCGAAAGGTGCCATCTTGATACTCGAGTGGTAACTATTATTATACGAAAATTCCGCGAGAGGTAAATGCGTATCCCAGTCACCACCAAAGTCAAGGACACAAAGACGTAGCAAATCCTCTAGGGTTTGAATGGTTCGCTCGGTTTGACCGTCCGTTTGAGGATGGTAAGCCGTGCTTAAATCCAGTTGAGTACCCAAGAGTTCTTGCATAGACGACCAAAAGTGCGAAGTGAAACGAGCGTCTTGGTCGGATATGATATGCAAAGGTATGCCATGACGACTCACAATCTCATCAATGTATATACGAGCTAACCTTGATGTTTTGTAAGTGTCACGTATGGGTATGAAATGTGCCGACTTGGTCAATCGGTCAACGATCACCCATATGCTATCATGACCACGAGAGGTGCGAGGTAGTTTGGTTATGAAGTCCATAGATATGTGTTCCCATTTCCACATAGGAATCTCGGGTTGTTCAAGAAATCTACTAGGACGTTGATGTTCAGCTTTAACCTTCGTACACGTAAGACACTTAGCTACGTAAGTTGCTATGTCTTTCTTCATTCCAGGCCACCAGTATTGACCACGTAGATCCATATACATCTTATCGGAACCAGGATGAATTGAGTAACGAGTTTGATGAGCTTCATTCATGATAAAGGTACGAAGATTATCACGGTTTGGAACCCAAATTCGATTCAAGAAATACATCAACCCATTGGGTTTCGTTTCCAGTTGAGCTCGAAGATTGTACTCCAATTCCTCTTCCATTTTACCTTCCTCTTGAACCGCTTGTTGAGCCTCCAGATACAGGTCTCGATGTCATTCTCAATCCTCAAATTTGCAGCAGCACCGTAGTCTCGTTAACATCCAGACGAATCTCAGTATCAAATTCTCCCAAGGTATCAAACCATTGTCGTCGATCGCGAATTTCTTGAAACGAGATCATCTTATTATGAATCTTACACTTAGTGCATCGGCTACGACATTTGCCTTTCCAGGGTGGTAACGAATGTCACAGTCATAATCACTAATCAACTCGACCCAACGTCGTTGTCTCATGTTGAGATCCTTTTGATTGAAAACGTGTTGTAGGCTTTTGTGATCGGTGTAGACTATACATTGCGTGCCATAAAGGTAATGTCTTCAAATCTTTAGGGCAAAAACCACAACACCAAGTTCAAGATCATGTGTCGTGTAATTCACCTCATGGAACTTCAATTGCCTCGATGCATATGCTATGACCTTTCCTCGTTGCATGAGAACACAACCAAGGCCTTGTTAGATGCATCACAATACACGGTGAAATCATCGTTTCCATCGGGAAGGGTCAAGATAGGAGCATTACACAACTTGTGCTTTAATGCTTCAAAGGCTTCCTCTTGTTCAGACCCCCACTCGAATGGTTTATTCTTTTGAGTCAAGGAAGTAAGCGGCTTCGCGATTCTAGAGAAGTTGGCAATGAAACGTCGATAATAGCCAGCAAGACCAAGGAAAGAATGAACTTCGGTTGGAGTTGTAGGAACACACCAATTTTTCACAGCTTCCACCTTTGCAGGGTCAACGTGAATTCCTTGGCTATTCACCACGTGTCCTAGAAATTGGACCTCCTCAAGCCAAAATTCGCACTTTGAGAACTTTGCGTACAGTTGTTCTTTCTTCAATAGCTCAAGAACTTGTCGCAAGTGAAGTTCGTGATCGGTTTTGGACTTGGAATAGATAAGTATGTCGTCAATAAAGACAATCACAAACTTGTCTAGATACGGCTTGCATACTCGATTCATGAGATCCATAAAGACAGCAGGAGCATTTGTTAAACCAAAGGGCATAACCATGAACTCATAGTGTCCATATCGAGTACGGAACGCAGTTTTTGGGATATCATCATCATGAACTCGTAATTGATGATAGCCAGAACGTAAGTCAATCTTTGAGAAAATAGCAGCTCCTTGAAGTTGGTCAAAAAGATCATCGATGCGAGGAAGAGGGTAGCGGTTCTTGATGGTAAGTTTGTTAAGCTCACGATAATCGATGCACATACGAAACGATCCATCTTTCTTCTTCACGAACAGAACAGGTGCACCCCAAGGCGATGAGCTAGGACGGATAAAGCCCTTGTCGGACAGTTCTTGAAGTTGACTAGCTAGCTCTTGCATTTTCGACGGTGCAAGTCGATATGGTGACTTAGCCACGGGGTTCGCTCCCGGAATTAAATCGATCTTAAACTCGACTTCACGCACGGGAGGTAAACCACTAAGGTCATCGGGAAATACTTCAGGAAAGTCTCGTAATCGGGACATCCTTAAGTCCTTCTCTTTGACTTTCGTGTTGACCACGTAAGCCAAGAAAGCCATGTAATTCTTGCTTAGACATTTTCGGGCTTGAGTACACGACATGAGTTTGAGTCCTTTGGAGGATTTTTCGCCGAATACTTTCAATGTATCCCCCGAAGTCAAAGGAATTCGAATGCACTTCTCGAAACAAATAATTTCAGCATGATGTTTGGCTAACCAATCCATGCCAATGATAACGTCAAAGCTTCCAAGTTTCATAGGAATAAGGTCGATAAAGAAATCATGCTCGTTAGGCTCAAAATGCAATCATGAATAATGACATCAACGGTGATGGGTTCTCCATCGGCGACTTCGACAGTAAGAGGTCTTTCTAATTTCGTATGTGGCTTAGCAAGTATAGGCTCAAATTCTAACGAGACAAAACTCTTATCGGCTCCAGAGTCAAACAAAACATAGGCATAAGAATTATTAATAAGAAACATAACTGTTCAGTTTTAAAGACGTTTAACGATACAGGTAAAGCAACAAAAGAACTTAGATCATAAAGTTGGGGTTGGATTTGACATACCGTTCACCACATCGTTGTTTGCTTGTGCTTGGTTTGCATTGATGTTGAAGGCACGTCCTCGGGCTTGTGGTACATTACCCGCAAGACGAGGGCATTGTGGGCAAAATGACCAGGTTCCCCACAATTGTAGCAAGCACGATTAGCACCAACGCGACATTGTTTGGTGCACGGTGACAAGTAGCCACCAAGTGTCCATACTTACCGCACAGTGTACAGATGCGGCACGGGGTATTACCCGCATGATGATACCTACAGACATTGCACAAAGGTAGAGGACCAGCATAGGCCTAGCAACAGGTGCTTGTGTCACAGGAACGGGTTTTCTTTGAGGTACCTTGGGTGTAGCCACAGCGAAATTACGAGCCGGTGTGAACTTGCGTTTCTTGTTGTTGTAAGACCATTCATTCTTACTCTCCTTAGCTGCTTCAGGGACCGCCTTTTTAGTCTTTTTAGCACCTTTGACAGACAAGGTGCCCGCTCGAATATGGTTTTCAATAAGTTGAGCGGTGATGGTAATGGCATCTTCCAAAGTTGTGGGTCTACTTCCCACCACGGCATCTTGGATTTGAGGTGGCACCCCCTTGATAACTTCTCAATGTTTCTAGGAACAGTGTCAACCATGTGAGGCAACAGGATGCTCAACTCGTGATGCCTAGTTGAATAGGCCAAATGATCTCCACCATCTTGCTTGAGATTCCAAAACTCCTCCTCTAACTTTTGCAGCTCACTTCTCGGGCAGAACTTTTGGATGGCAATATTCTTGAATTCATCCCAAGTTAGTGTCAACACAGCATCAGCACCACGGTTCCTCTTCTCACTATTCCACCACGTAAGTGCCCTTTGTTGAAACATACTCGTGGCATAACGGACTTTGAGCGCCTCGGGACACTCACAGTTAATGAAGGTGTTTTCCATGCTTTCGAACCACTCGAGAAGTCCAGTGGCTCCTTCCTTCCCACTAAAGCTAGTGGGTTTGCACGAGTTGAAGTGCTTAAACGTGCAGGTTTGGTTGTTTTCTTCTTCCTTGATTTGCACTATTCTCTCCTTGCCCATTGCCATTAGTGTTGTTACTAGCGTTGGCCATCAAGGTGCTACTCAGTTCGGCAACCATGGTCGGAAGGACGCAACCATTTGGCGGCAATCATCGTGGCCATCTTGCGGTCGGAGCTACCACGCTTTCCATGATGACGAGACATGCTAGATATAAAATAAATTAGTCATAGGAATTTTGAGGTAAAGATAGTAAATCAAATAAAGATTATTCAAGACTTAAAAACACACATGGAATGATTCCATTTGGTAACGCATTACCATTTGGAAAAGTTGACACGTCAAGGTGAGTTAACTCCAATTGCCTTAGAAACTTGTGTATATTGACCATAGTTTATCACTCATCCCAGAAATCCCCAGGTAAGCATAACTAGTCCCACGGGATTTATGCGAAATGCTTACCTTAGCCCGAAGGCTTTTTGCCAGGAAATCCAGAATACAGGTGTCTATGTGTTACATAATATTTCTTAGGTTCATGGAATTAAAACCTTGATGAGATTTTCATAGATTATACATAAAGTCTAAAGATTTGAACCTTTCGATATAAAGCGTACATTCCCACGTGTCGTCGAGAATAAGTTTAAGAGATTTCATCGTCGAGAGAATAAAGGATTAAGATTAAGTTTTAGGGAGACAAGGCAACCAAGTTTCTCAATTACAAGACAATCCTAACTAAAGGCATCAAGTTGCACATAAAAAGCCCTTCCTAAATAGGTAGCATTATGTAGCATGCAACAAATAGATTTACAAGATCATAAAGATTTTTTTCTTATGAGGTTCATGCATCAACTATAGTCTAGGTCACCATTTCTAATAACCTAAATCCCTATAGTTATTGGCTCTGATACCAATCTGTCTCACCGCAACCTTAACGGCGGAAACGTCGAGATGTGAGGGTTAAGATTGTTCACAGCCACATAACACTATCATAAATTATAAATATAATTATTCATAAGTTGAAATAATACACAACCAAATGTCTCAACGAAATAAGTAAACAAGTTCAACTTCCAAGTTTCAAGATATTTTATTTATTTTTCCTAGGTCCAAATCCTAAGTGTAAGCATGCTTCAAAAGATAATAATCAACCTTGTGCATTTCCTGAAACATGTTAAAATAAAGGTCAACTTTGAAAGTTGGTGTTTATTTCCATATATATATATATATATATATATATATATATATATATATATATATATATATATATATATAAAAGTTTACAAGTAGCAATTCATGTCAATGGTTACAAGTAAAGCAAGTTTATAGATAACATATAGCTACAATCAAACCTTGACCAAGAATATCATTTACAAGTTATAATGATTAGCTAAGTGTACTTGGTTCCCATGATGAACAAGCATACGTCATCAGGAGCAGGCAATAACCTCGGCTTTAGCACCAAATAGGCTTGTCAGGCCCATAGATCTATGACGTCGCCAGGCTAGCGATAGTTAATGATTGTCAACATATAATGTCCATCATATAAGACTCACAATATTACAAATAACCATGACAAAAAGTAAAGATGAATTGCATGTGCATTTGCAAGTACCAAGATGTTTACAAGTGCAAGTTTATAAAGTTAACATGTTTCACCCCAAAAGGTGTGAAATAAAGTAAAAGAGGGGTATGAAAACTCACTTGATATATATAAGATGATAACAAGAAATTAAGCAAAATACAATTTTTAGTGGAACCTCCCTCTTAAGCAAAATACGGTTACTATACAAAGTCTAATTTTCGTGCGAAGCGTACTATGTCACCAGAGCGTGACACGTGTTTTTGGCGGAGGGGTAGTTTCGTCCGCGCTACAATTACGCATAAAAGGTACATAACGTGTTTTTTGGCGGAGGGGTAGTTTCGTCCGCGCTACAATTACGCATAAAAGGTACATAATTATGCAAGTTATATATATTATTACGCAAGTTATATCTATTATTACGCAAGTTATATTTATTATTACGCAAAAAAAAATTACTTAGGTTATAAAAAACAATCACGCAAGTTATATTTATAATTACACAAATTATATGATAATTACGTAAGTTATGTTCATAATTACGCAGTGAATAATCACGCAAGTTATACGCACAGCACATAGATATTTTTTTTAAGTGTTGATTTTTTTAAAAAAAATTATAGCAATACTATACTCAAATTAAAAAGAATAAAAGGCTCAATTTTATGATGTAATTTTTTAAAAAAATAACGTCGTATAAAAAAGTTATATACGTTTAATAAAATGGAGGAGTTTTAAAAAGTCAACAATTGTAGGGTATTTCCAATTTTACCCCTCAAGCTATCATTCCATGCGTGATTATTTTATTTTTAATATGAACCGTCCATCTCCTAAATCAATGGTTGGAATTATTTCGCACACTTCGCGCGCCTTTTCAACTTTGTACCGTAAACTTTCTTTCTCTCTCTCTCTCTCTCTCTCTCTCTCTATATATATATATATATATATATATATATATATATATATATATATTATACATATGATCACCAGTTACCCTCCATCACCAGCGGCAACCCACCACCACCACCGAAAACCCACCACCACCGTTAACCCACCACCGACAACCAACCACCATCTCCATAGCCACGATCCATTATACCACCGCCATCGACCTTCGCCACCACCACCATCACTTAACCATCACCAATACCATCATCGTCACTTAACCACCATCACTATCACCATCAACCACCGCCACCACCACCACCATCACTTTACCATCACTACCACCATCACCGTCACTTAACCACCCCACCATCACCTTCACTTGTTGATGTAGAGATGAAATGGGGTGAAAAAGGGATGAGGAAGACGATGTCACACCCCAACCTTAACGGCGGAAACGTCGAGATGTGAGGGTTAAGATTGTTCACAGCCACATAACACTACCATAAATTGTAAATATAATTATTCATAAGTTGAAATAAATATTACAACCAAATGTCTCAACGAAATAAAGTAAACAAAGTTCAACTTCCAAGTTTCAAGATATTTTAGTTATTTTTCCTAGGTCCAATCCTAAGTGTAAGCATGCTTCAAAAGATAATCATCAATCTTGTGCATTTCCTGAAACATGTTAAAAATAAAGGTCAACTTTGAAAGTTGGTGAGTTTCCATGGGTTAAGCATACATATATATATAAAGTTTACAACTAGCAATTCATGTCAATGGTTACAAGTAAAGCAAGTTTATAGATAACATATAGCGACAATCAAACCTTGACCAAGAATATCATTTACAAGTTATAACGATTAGCTAAGTGTACTTGGTTCCCATGATGAACAAGCATACGTCATCAGGAGCCGGCAATAACCTCGGCATTAGCACCAAATAGGCTTGTCAGGCCCATAGATCTATGACGTCGCCAGGCTAGCAATAGTTAATGAATGTCAACATATAATGTTCATCATATAAGACTCACAATATTACAAATAACCATGACAAAAAGTAAAGATGAATTGCATGCGCATTTGCAAGTACCAAGATGTTTACAAGTGCAAGTTTATAAAGTTAACATGTTTCACCCCAAAAGGTGTGAAATAAAGTAAAGAGGGGCATGAAAACTCACTTGATATATATAAGATGATAACAAGAATTAAACGGTGCTTCAACGATTCCTTTTACAAGATACCTAACGTATATATTTCAAGGTTAAGTTTAAAGGTAATATTAACGATTAAACGTGAACTAGGGTTTCAATAGAGATTTTGGGGTTTTTGATATGGATGGAATTTAATAATGGAATCAATTATATTTTATTTCTACGGAAAGTATTATACCATTTAGATAATTTAACGAAATTAAAGTATTTATAATAACGGGTAAAATTAAATATAAAGTGTAAATAATTTTTATAATTATTTAAAATAACACGATTAAACTAAAAGTAACGTTTGGACCAATAATAATTTATTAATTTAAACTATCATTTTAAATCCATTTTTTTAAGAATTAACTAAAAATAATTTTTGTTATATTGTTTTATAAAAGATTATATAAGTATTTAATTAAAAAAATTACAAAAAATAATTTGGTCACTTTTAAATTAATTAAAGTTTAATGATTTTTATAATAATTAAAAAATTTTGTAATTAAAAATAATTGCAGAAAACCCTAAAAAATAGGTTGAGGGTGCCTGGGTTAAAACCCGGGACCTCAAGGAAGGGGTGACACACTCTTAACCAGTAAACTGGATAGCCTATGCCTGCCAGAAAATGGTTTTAAATTCTTAAAAGTATTAATTACTAGAATTCCCAAATCTGAAGAACCCTAGAACGATTTAGGACCAAATTGATCATCAAAACGATAACGATTACTGTAATGAACATGGGGCTTTGATTCCCCATGTAAATTCGAGTATATGTATATGTTTAATTTACCCGAATTGAACGAAACCGATGTGCACGTATGAAGAACAAGTCGCGACTGTGGTGAAAGTGATTCAGGTTGCAATCGTTGATATTATCCAATTCGTTGCACCGGAAGCTTCCAATGGTCACAATGATCAAAAGCCATCTACCAATTTCAGTTAAATTTGACAGAATGATTATTCACACTAGCGTAGCAGGTCGCGATGAACGAGAGGTTTATTTGAGGTGTTCAGGAGTGATTCTGATGGAATTAAGTTTAATAGTAACTTAGGATTAGTTAAATATTCGATTATGATCCATTTAATTTGATTATTATTGAGTTTTAATGATCAAACGGTTCTATGATTAAAGGCTTTAAGTTTTAAATGTTTTTATAACTTATTAATTGTTTAACTTTTATAAATTATTAATTTTTATTATTATTATTATTTTTATTTTATTTTGACTATTATTATTATTTTTATTATTATAACTTGATGTTAAGTTTTATAATAATAAATAAAAGTTGTAATTACTATTATTATTATTATTACTTAATAAATTAATTTTATACTTCTAAATTAACTAAGAAACAAGCATAAACAAGCGCTCAAAGTTTCATAAATGACATAAATGGTCTTTACAAGAACATAACAGGGTTAACTATTAATTAACGAAAACACGAAAGGTTACAGACGACAATGGAGTCACCAATGAAACACTGTCATCACCAATAACTATCACCAACCATCATAGCCCTCGCTGACAACTTGATTCATCACCACCATTCACAATCACCAACCACCATAGTAGAACCCAAATCGTAGTAGATGGTGATGATCCAGATCTAAATGTCGATGATGGTGATTAATTTCGATTGTAACGATCTGTGTGGTGCTGGTAAATCGCTCGTTAGGTGGTAGGTAGGTGTCGATGGTGATGATTGGGTGGTGCTCGCGGAGATATATTGGGTGGTCATCAGAATCTATTGTTGCGTGATGTAGATCTGGATGAATGAGATGGGTTGATGATGATAATGGGGATGTTGATGAATGATGATGTTGATGGGTAGCCGCAGAGGAGGGTGGTGGCGGTGGTTGGTGGTGGCAGGTGGGGAGGTGGAGATTTAGTCTGATGGGGATAGGGGTGAGGGTGAGGGTGAGGGTAGGGATTTGGGTTTAAAGTGTTGGTGATGGTGATAGTGGGTTTCACAAAAAAATAGTATTTTTTTTTGCCTTTTTGTTTTGTTTAGGGGTAAAAAGGACATTTCACACCAACTTAACTGGAAAACTTAACGACCATCCACCCTAGGGAGCAATCATGTTAGGTTTGGTAAACAATTGGTACCAATGATGTAATTTTTCAAAAGTTAGGACCAATACTGCAATAGAAGCATACCACATGGACCAATCATGTAATTAACTATTAATATTAATATAGTATTATAATTTTAAAAGGAAAAAGTAACAATTTTTAAGACGTTAGAGTATATTGAGTTATATGTGGTGCAATTGTCTCTTTAACATAGCAATGTTATCCCATATTACACGGTCTAGATATTCGTCATACATGTATATGTAGTGCAGATGTGTGTTAAGGTTTGTAGTGAGTTATGCTTGCGTAGTGTGTGGTTGTGTTATGTCATTTGATGTTATGCTTGTGTTTCTACCAGAAACTTATGGATATAAATATAAGGAAATACCAATTGCCTAATAATTATTAACATGTGTTATCCTCATGTTGCTTCCAACCCTCCTTTTAGTCACTTTGCACATTAATCTGCCCCATACACATGTATACATTATACATACACATCTATATGCGCATATACATGCATACTTACACACGTATATACATATAAATATATACACATGACAGTATATAGTAACTCAATAAATGTATACAACAATGTGCAGTAATGCATATAATTATACATCATTATATACATAAGAAATTTTGAAATTTAAGAATCCAGACTATGTTTATTGACCGTTTCACTGTGATGCTGCTTACTTATATTTTTGTTTTCAAGGGCAACCACTCAAGCGTAGAAATTTTGTTTGCACATGTTGACGTGACATATAACATGTCAATAACCTGACATTTACTTGAAATTTGTGTTCGACAAATTGTGTTGTAATAATCAAAATGAAGATTTATTGGTTAATAACAATTCATACTGATAGTTTGGCCGGTAACAATGACATTCCTAACTTTTCTGATGGGAAAGTAAACTTGTTCCCTTCTAATGAGATGGCAAACGACATGTTAATGATGTCTTATTTCACAAACATGAAAATTGTAAAAGCAAGATGCTTGAAGGGTAGATGAAGTAATTAGAGGTGAAATTAACTGCTCTTATTAGAGAAGAGGGTGTTAAGTGAAGGGAGAAGGGTGTTAGGTGAAGAGAACATATACTTTAAAATGAATATATCAATGTCAATGTTTAACCTGAGAATGGTTGTTCAAAAATTAAGACATTTTGGGATGATTAACATAGAATAAAATAATCACATTATGTAGGACTATAACTTACAACTTTTGGTTGAAAAGTACATTACTTACCATCATGATATCCTCTTGAGACATTTTGGAATGATTAAGTTTTGATTGCCATAATGGTTCGCATACTAATTGGAAAAAAGTACATAACATAGGAACCCATTATGGTATAATGAACCATGACTGATTGGTTCAAAATTTTGCAACATTGGTGTAGTTGTTTAAAACAATTAAACATACTAAGTCAAAACATGAAAGTTATGGGTGTCATTACTTAAAATGTTAGTACGAATTATTATTGTTCACTAAATCATAGTTTTAGTTATTTGAATTCAATTTATCAATTAAAAAAGATTAAAGTAAATGACACGCCTTACACTTTCAAATGCCATTTCATTAGAGGTAGACATTTAGAGGGGATTGGTCATTTGGTCTTAGCAACATGAGTGAATATCATTTGGGTTTACATTACAATAAAAATGTGTAATATTACATCATATGTGTGTGAGATACCTATGTAAAATACTAATTATTATCAGATACATATGTAAGACTAATTATCATATTCTACTGAGCATGTTCCTTTTATAAAATACTAGGCATGGAAAGCATGATGTAATTATTATAAAAGCTTCTATAAAACAATTCAACAAGGATCTGTATGTGTTAGAAGACACTTTAAAACATACATATGATGTATAGAACTACAATCATTATAAAGATGTGGTAGATCTATGTAGCAGTGGATGAAAACAAAAGATATCCACACTAAACAACTTTTAGCCGAAGAGGTGCTAACCAAGATTTATTAACTAAAGAAAGATAGTCTACAACAATGTTAGCAAGTGAAAATAGAAGAAGAAATGGGTAAATTTTATGCAAAATCAACTCTATCACTAAGAAAGAATTCTCGCCACCCTTTTGTTCATGTTACATAAAGTTTTTGCTATCCATTTCTATATAAAACTTAGAATGAGAGAGGATAGGTCCTCTCATAACTTCCAGCCAATTAATTTCTAGAAGCCAATTTTACGTATTTAGTTTGATTTATTCTATAAATCTTTCATTCTTTTATAACAAACTAGCTTTAGATACCCATGTATTACACAGAAGTGTGAAGAGTTAATTATTAAATAACATAAAAAAAAAGAAAATCAAGTGTGTTATATATTAAATAAGACATAACAACTTTTGATTATAAGGTCACAAATAAACAAAAACATCCTTGTAAACTATATTTGTAGTAACATTAGTAAGTTTACACTCATTATTTAAATTTAAAAGTTCAATCTATTTTTATTCTTAACTTATGACAAGATGCCATAAATCTGATCATACGCAAAAATAGGCTCTTTCAAGTATAAACCGACACTTGACAGAGATTGACCTTAACTTTTGTTTATTGTCATAGCGAAATATACATTCAAAGAAAACTGTCCTTTTTTAGACTTAAAATGAATACTTTTGACGGGTTAAATCGTGAGCTAGATATTGAGTGGGTGTGAGGATATTAGTATGAAGAAATTAAGATTTGAATAATATACACTGAAAAGTTATGTGCAATAATTAGATCAATTTCGAATTATTTTGACCCTGTAATCAAATATAAAGATATAGTATTGAATCGGGTCGGATCAGGCTATAAATATTCATAATATCTCTGGTTAGTTGTTGATTATTATTTATTTAATACTAACTTTAGTAAACCAGTGTATTATACAGGTTGAGAAAATAAAATATTAAATATAATAAAACTTTATGAAGTATAAAATGATAATCTAAAATAAGATATGATTAAAATTACATATGAGTAATAACTATAAATAATAAAATCACGATATCAATTTTTAAATTTTTGTTTTTAAAATTTCTTTCCAAAAAAAGTTAAACATTTTTTTCAAAACAAACTGTATTAAAAATGTTATTTTTTAAAATTTTTTATTATAACTTCTAATTTTAATTACTTTTAGTTTATAAAAAATTTACTTTTTAAAAATACCAAGTTTAAAATATTTCATATTTTAAAAAAATTTAGATGTTTTGGAAAAAAATTTAATTGTATAAAAATCTATTTTCTAGAAATAACATTAATAAATAGACATTTTTTTAATTTATTAAAAAAATTAATCTAAAAAGAATTAGAATTATTTAATACTTATTAATTTAGGTAATTATTTAAGAGAAGAGAGAGGCGAGAAAAATAAACTTAAGAGGCCTAGAAATATGTCAAGTGACCCTCTAAGTTACTCTTTTAGTATTATATATGATACATATGTTTTATAAAAACTGTGTATATAATTAATGAAACAATCTTCATTAATAACTAATGCATATTAAGGTGTAAAGAAGATATAAATAAACCAAGCATGGAAGTTAATCCATTAGCAATTAATCATTACATTTAGTGTTTCTATGTAAAATACTTAAGTACGTGAAAATGAATGTATTTTATTATTGGCAAATTATATTTTAATAATCCAAACTATAACCTATTAGCCATAATAATCCATACTATCAATTTAACAGATAATAATCCTAACTTTTAGTTTTGTTGTCAGGGGCAATCCTAATAGCATAATCCTTCATTAATTTACACTTAATTTTCACTCGATTTTGTTCACGGTGATGAGTGTGAACAAAATAAGGAAACATGTAACGAAATGGATGATAATCAAGTAAAAGTTAAGTGTAAATCAATATTTATTATATTATTAGGATTGTCATTAACAACAAAAAAAAGTTTGGATTAATATAGGTCAAACTAATAGTATGGATTATTACCGGCTAATATGTCATAGTTTGAATTATTAAAATCTGATTTGTCTTTATTATTTGTACTTTCTATTTCACTAAATAACAATATGTTACCAAGCTAGAAAGAAGAGTTGGTTTTGAGCTAACTTCCATGATAGGGAAGGAGTGAACTCCAGAGAGGGGTATAATCTTGAACATGATACCATGTTCAAAAGGTATTTGAACACATACTTGATAACGTTGTTTAGTGTGTGACATTTTAAACTCATGTCCTTGGTAGCATTATCATATGTATCTTAGAAAAATAAATCCAACAATCTCCTACTTACTAAATATACAACATATATCAACATAGATATTGATGTATTTCTATCAACATCTTAGTACCCTCAATAAATAAAACTTAAAACCATCCACTGCTACCACCTGATCTAAGCACCCTTGTTCAAGGTGATGTTATAACATACTATATCGACCATCCTTTCTTCATTATACATCTTAATGAACTTAGAAACAAGGATTTGAATCAATCTCATATGTTGTTCAATTAATTTATTTTTTTGTTGTAACATCCCAAATTTGCAGGGTTATAAAAATATAGAAGTTATTTAATATAGGGTTTTTCAAATAGATTGAAACTTGCTCGGGCAAAATTTGGGAAAGCTTTCTCAAAAGTAGCTTTTTTACAAGCCGAGCTCGGCTCAAACCGTTTACAAAACCGAATACGGCTCGAATTTTTTAACCCTAAACTCCTAGAGGATTGTGTGAAGGAAAAAGAAGATGTTGGATTGGGAGTGATTCAACAAATAGGGGGACTTTCAGGTATTAAAATATAAGTAGACAAAGTTTTTTGGAATTAAGGTATTGTAAACCGTAGATATATTTTAAACAAGCTTAACACATATTATGTAGATGTTATCTTTTATTTTTTACAAAGATTCATTCTATTTTTGTAGATGTTACTTTGCAAGATCAGAAGTCTGTACATGAGAGTACTCAAATAATAGTCAATTAATCAGGTATATAAAAAAAATACACAAACATTTGAAAAACATAATGCACACATGCTTTCTACACATGTAGAAAAATTCAATGAATGTGTGGATGTATCTTTGAAAGCAAATAAATCTATAAATGGGGAGAAACAAATAGTTGAAAAGAATCAGGTCTATATAAAAATACTAGTATTTATTTATTTGATTTTACACATGTGTTTTGAATGTTGTTTCTGATGTTTTCATAATTCAATTTACTTTTAGATGTAACTTTTAATAATGAGAAGGCTGAAACTACGGAGACTCATATTCAAGATAAAGAATCAGGTATATATAAAATAGCAAAACGTGATTATAAACTTTTACAAATTAATATGTTAACTTTGCTGACTTCATGTGTTTGCATAGTCGAACACATGTGTAGTTTAGTTGATACATGTGTTAGCTTTTTGTTCTATAGGTCTGCTAAGCTTTTTCATATACATATTCAAACTTTCTAAAATGATTATTGTTCATGATTTTTTTTAATTCCTATATGTAAATTCATTACATATGTGTTAACTCATGTATTTACTTGGTCTAAAAGACATGTGTTAGCTTATTTGTTCTATAGGTCTGTTGAGCTTTGGCATATACATATTTCAGTTTCCTAAAATATGTGTTAGCTTTTTAATTCCTATATGTAAATTAATTATACATATTCAAACATTGTCATATACATATTCAAACTTTTTAAAACGATTAGTATTAAATGGTTTTTTTAAGTCCGGTATGTAAATTCATTACATATGTGTTAACTTTTTTTTTAACTCATGTGTTTTATTCCTAACAACAGTTTATAACATGACAAAGTAAAACATGTGTTAACTTTGTTTACCTCATATGTTTGGTTAGCATAACACATGTGTTATCATGGTTAAACACATGTGTTAGCTTGTTTGTTCTATATATATGTCTGTTGAGGATTGTCATATGTTTTTACAAACACATGTGTTACAAAACATGATTATGAATTTTTACAAATTAATATTTTATGGGTTTCAAATATGTGCATTTAATTTTTACCAATAACACATCTGTATAGATGAATCATTGAAAGGGAACAAAACTATAACTGGGGAAACTAAAGCATCAGTTAAATTATTAGGTAATTACTAAAATAATCATTCATTTATATGCTTTTAACACATATGTAAACAATAGGTTACACAAGTGGGGGATATGTATCTAATATATTGCGAAATTCTACGTACTTGTAGAGGTAACTTTTATAGGTGAGAAGGCTATATCTGTGGAGACTGAAATAAAAGATAAGGAACTAGGTTTATATTAAATTTACGTTTAATTTTGAGGGTACACAGGTGCTGGGTGTGTCTTTTAATATTTACCGATTTTTAAAGTATGTGTAGATAAATGTTTGAAAGGTAAGGAAGCTATAACTAAGGAGGGTCAATAGTATTAAAAGAACCAGGTATATATTACCTTAATAAAACTTATATATCTAACACATGTGTAAATGGATATATACACATGTGTTTGCTGTGTGTTAATATTTATAAGCAAATAAGTTTATGTAGATAATAATGAGAAAGCAGTTACACCAGTTAAAGGTGGGAAAGGTGGAACTGAGAGGAAAAAGGCCATTGCTAACACCAAGAAGTCCCCTTGGTTTGTGAGAGAAGTTGATATCTGTAACACCCGAAAATTTATAAAAAAGAAAAGAAAAGAAGAGAAAAAGGGGAAAGATAACATTTTTCAAAAGTAAAGGGGGTTAAAGTGTGCAAGTGGCAAACTTGCCTCTAGTGGGTTCAAAAAGCAGGGGATGGCCGCCCACACCCCATTTCCCCACATCTGCTTTCAGCTACAAGAAGAGAAGAAGAAGCTACCATCGGTTTCTAGAGAGAGGAGGAAGATCTGCCGGAAGGTGAGATTTAAGGTGATGGAACTTCAAGTGGGCTCTCGGGTTTGAGGTGTTCTACTCAAAAGCTGTTCAAGGTGAGTTCTAGATCTCTTCTTTTACTGGTTTTCTATTTGTTTGGGGCTGTTATGCATACCAAAAGGATGTTTCCTTACCAAATTACGTTGAATTATGGTTGTGTATGATGTGGTGTGTTTTTAAAAAGTTTCCAGGTTGTTGAATGGTTGTTGGTGATGCTTTAAGTGTATAACTGGTAGATCCATGCTAAGTAGATGTTTAGAAGTGAGGTTGAATCGCAAGTACTGGACTTAGTGTCCGCTGTGGACACTAGCTGTCCGCTGTGGACACATGTGCATGGATAAGGTGTCCGTTGTGGATACTTGGAATGTTTTAAGTCATCTGTTGTGAACCTTAGTCATCCACTGTAAACCTTAGTCATCCGCTGTGGGATTTTGGTCGTCCGTTGTGGGACTTTGGTCATCCGCTATGGGTTTTTGGTCGTCCGCTGTGAGATTTGGCTGTCCGCTGTGGACACTTAGATAATTTTGCATGCTGCGCGCTTTGGACTTTGTTCATCCACATTAAGTTTTGTTCATCCGCATTTGGACTTGTTCATGCGCATTTATGTCATCCGCATATCTTTAGACACTTAGAATATTCTATAAGACTTTCATCAGTATTTGCTTGTCCGCATTTGCTGAACATTCAACCGTATTGGCTTATGTTCATCCGTATTTCTTTGGGCACTTAGGATTTTCTGGAATTTTGGGAAGTAGAATGTAGTGTTAAGTTCTGATGTGTTATGATGGTATATGCCTGTTGATGTTATATGCTTGTGGACTATGGTTATTATGTGCCTTCACGTGGTGTGATATGTATGAGTACATAAGTAAAGTATTATGTAACGAAAATGAAAGATAACAAATGACGGAAATGGAAGTAATGAACGATGAGATCCTTGTTGCTGACCCCGGTGCTGTGTCGGCTTTTTAGCATGAGTGGAGGTTTGTTTACGAACCCCGACATAGTATCAGCTTTTAGCATGAGTCAGGGGTGTAGCATATGAGTTGAGATGAGATCCTTACCCCGGTGTTATGTCATCCTTTAGCATGAGTGGGGTTTGTTTACGAACCCCGGCATAGTATCAACTTTTAGCATGAGTCAGGGGTGTAGCATATGAGTTAAGATAAGATCCTTTTCGCTTACCCTGGTGTTATGTCAGCTTCAACATGAGTGGGGGTTTATTTATAAACCCTGACACAGTACCAGATTTTAGCATGAGTCGGGGTATAGCATGAGGCAGAGTCAATAAAGAAGTGAGAGAAGAATGATGATGAACGATGATAAAAGATAATAATTATTATCTAGATGTACGTATGATGTGTGATCATGAACGAAAGTAAAAGATATGTTTTAACGTAATGTAAAGTATTTTATTATGAAAACTAGAACTCACTCAGTGTCACTGACTTTTTGTATGCATAATAGTTGGCATGTTACCGTTTGATGCTGAGGAGGTGCAGGCATGGATGCATAAGCTACTGGGGATAGTTCAAGTCTGGCATCCACATTTTAAGATAATATTGTATTAATACAAACTTCATGATGTAAATTAAAGATA
Organism: Flaveria sonorensis; assembly: GCA_025506505.1. NCBI lineage: Eukaryota > Viridiplantae > Streptophyta > Magnoliopsida > Asterales > Asteraceae > Flaveria > Flaveria sonorensis. The sequence continues at coordinate 49,117,636 of CM046435.1, forward strand.
TGATGTATTGACACATTTTTAATTATCGATGAAAAGTTTTAATTCCGCTGCAAATGATGTGTTTTAAATGTTTTATGCGATGATTGACCAACTGTAAGTGTCTCGGAAACGGGGCCTTACAAGTTGGTATCAGAGCCAAGGTTTAAAAGAATTGGGTAAAATATTTTCAAAAAAAACCAAAACTTAAACTGAGAATGGGACCAGAAAGGGGAAGGCATGCCAGTCCTAGTAGCTACATGCCTGCAGGTAAATGTTTCATGTAAACGTTTTATGTAAATTAATGGAAAAAGGAATTACGTGCGTGTGCTATGTGGATTATGTGTTCTTTGTAGATTTGGATACAGATGTAGTCAGGATAGGAAATGCTTGGAGAATGCAGAGTAAAGTAAGTGGCTAATCACAACTGGCCACTGTAATTAGGGACTTACTATACTTGACAAAATCTGAGCTATTTCTTTGAATGACCGTGTTGGTGTTTGAATCTTGTAGTGCTTAGAGATGGCTGGTGGTAGATCTTCAGAGGTTTCTCGAGGTGGAGGTCGTGGTGCTAGACCACGTGCCATGAGGAACAGGGTTAAGACTACCGAAATGGCTCCTAAAGAGCCTGAGCTTCATCACCATGATGGTAAGGATGAGAGTACTAATCTGAGGGCCTCAATGAAGGAGGCAGTAGCAGAAGAAGTTCATCAGGTCATGCAGACGATTCTGCCTTCTGTAGTGACCGAGGTTATTAGAACTGTGAGGGAGGATGAGATGAAGGAGAAAGAGGAGAAGAGGAAAATGCTAGGTAAGGGGGTGAAGGAGGAGGTTTAGGGGAGATGGAGCAACCGGATACTGAAATGGTTGTCTCTAGTGATAATGAGGAGGAGGAGGCAGTGTAGGAAGCTGCAAAAGGGTGCAACTACGGGGCATTCCAGAGATGCAAGCCCTTGACATTTGATGGGAATGGGAGTGCTGCTGCTTCTCACCGGTGGGTAAGAGAGATGGAGGCTGTGTTGAATATCAGCGAGTGTAGGGAGGATCAGAAGGTTAAATTTGCTACCTACTCGTTTTTGGACTCGGCCTTATGATGGTGGGACAACATCGTCCAGGTCGAGGGTAGCAGGGCGATCGGGAGGATGAGATGGGGTGAACTGAAGAAGTTGGTGATCGAGGAGTTTTGTCCTCACAGGGAGCTCGACAAGATCGAGAGAGAGTTCTTACAGTTGGAGACGGGGACTATGACGCACCAGCATTACACAACTAAGTTTAATGAGATGGAAAGGTTAGTGCCAGAGCAGGTGACCCCGTGTCATGAAAGATAAAGAGATACATCCAGGGTTTAACGGTAGATATCCGTAGACATCTGATCGCCGCTCGGCCAGGTATGTTCAGGTCGGTGGTCGATCTGGCGGGGAGACTGTATGAAGAGCAAGAGGTGGTGGCGGTGATGGATGTGAAGAAAAAGTGTGGCAATGATAGGAATGGGAATAAGAAGCGGTATAACGATGGTGGTTTTGTGTCTGGAGGTAAGAAGATGAGACTGCATGATCGGAAGGTGATAACAAAGAGGGAGAAGGCATGCAAGAAGTGGGGGAGAGACCACGTGGGGGAGTGTAAGTGGGGATTGAACGCCTGCTTTCAGTGTGGGAAGGAGGGCCATAGAGCAAGGGATTGTCGTGTGGTGAAATGTTACAACTGTAGCGAGGCTAGGCACATGAGCAGAGACTGCAAGAAGTCGAGGGCTGTGAGCTCCGGGGCAAAGAAGGGGACTGAGAAGGAGGGCAGAGGGTGAAGGTCAGGGTATTCGCTATGACTTGGGAGGAGGCTAGGGTGGACTTCGATAAGGTGCCAGGTACATTCCTAGTAAACTAGACTTGTGCCTTTGTACTTTTATTCTGGTGCTAGTAGGAGTTTTCTTTTTGCTGCCTTTTGTGATAAGTTGCCCGCTAGGAGTAGGAAGATTGATGGGCCCTTCGATGTAGAAACTATCATTGGTAAGTCAATCAGGATTTTTGTTATGGTAGAAGCCTGTGACATAGAATTGAAAGGCCATAGGTTCTCTGCTAGGTTGTTCGTGATGCCCTTAGGTGGATTTGATGTATTCCTAGGGATGGATTGGCTAGCAGCCCATGAGGCAAACATCAGTGTCGCAAGAAGATGATTCGATTGACCGCGCCCGATAGGAGTTCGGTGACTATTTATGGCGATAGAGTTAGTACGATCTCGAAAGTAATTTGGATGGTTGTGCCAAAGAAGTGTACGAGACGTGGAAGTAGTGCCTATCTAGCCTAAGTGAAGGATGTGGATGCGTCAGTACCACAATTGACGGATGTACCGGTCACGTGTGACTTCCCAGACGTGTTCTCGAAGGATCTACCAGGTGTGCCACCTGACCGCAAGATCGAGTTCCAGATCGATCTGATGCCTGATGCCCAACTTGTTGCTAAGGCGTCGTATCGTCTAGCTCCCTTCAAGATGAAGGAATTGATGACTCAGCTGCAAGAGTTATTAGATAAGGGGTTCAGTCGACCGAGCATCTCTTCATGGGGTGCTCTGGTCTTATTTATGGAGAACAAGGACGATAGCATGAGGATGTGTATCGACTACCGTGAATTGAACAAGTTGACGATGAAGAACCGGTATCCATTACCGAGGATTGACGACTTGTTTGATCAGCTTTAAGGTGTCAGTTGGTTCTCGGGGATATATCTCCGATCTAGTTACCATCAATTGAGGTAGAGGAGCGGGATATTCCCAAAACAGCTTTTCATACACGTTATGGACACTATGAATTCCTCGTGATGTCCTTTGGTTTAACCAATGCGCCAGCTGCTTTATGGATCTGATGAATCGGGTGTGCCGACCTAAGTTAGATAAGTCAGTGACTATGTTCATTGATGATGTTCTCATTATTTCGTAGAAGCAAAGAAGAACATGTCGGTCATATCCGGGAAGTGTTGGATACACTTCAAAGGGAGAAGTTGTACGCCAAGTTCTCCAAGTGTGCGTTCTAGTTATGCGAGGTTTAGCTTTTGGGTCATGTGGTTAATCCTGAAGGGATTATGGTAGACCTGACAAAAGTTGAGATGGTGATGCAATGGAAGTCTTCAAAGAAGCCATCCGAGATTCGTAGTTTCTTGGGTTTGGTGAGTACTACAGGGTAATTATCCAAAACTTCTCCAAAGTGGCGGCTATGGTCTTTGCATTGAAGGAATGGAGACCACTTGGGGGAATCAGAGGAAGAAATGAAATAGCACTACCCAGATCCCTTTAAGGAGTGACAGGTTTCTGGGACAAAACCCATTTAAGGGGGATGGACTTGTAACACCCGAAAATTTATAAAAAGAAAAGAAAAGAAGAGAAAAAGGGGAAAGATAACAATTTTCAAAAGTAAAGGGGGTTAAAGTGTGCAAGTGGCAAACTTGCCTCTAGTGGGTTCAAAAAGCAGGGGATGGCCGCCCACACCCCCATTTTCCCACATTTGCTTTCGGCTGCAAGAAGAGAAGAAGAAGCTGCCATCGGTTTCTAGAGAGAGAGGAGGAAGATCTGCTGGAAGGTGAGATTTTAAGGTGCTGTAACTTCAAATGGGCTCTCGGATTTGAGGTGTTCTACTCGAAAGTTGTTCAAGGTGAGTTCTAGATCCCCTCTTTTACTGGTTTTTACTTGTTTGGGGCTGTTATGCATACCAAAAAGGATGTTTCTTTGCCAAATTACGTTTTTCTCTTTATAGAATTATGGCTGTGTGCAATGTGGTATGTTTTAAAAAGTTTCTAGGTTGTTGAATGGTTGTTGGTGATGTTTTAAGTGTATAACTGGTAGATCCATACTAAGTAGATGTTTAGAAGTGAGGTTGAATCACAGGTACTGGACTTAGTGTCCGCTGTGGACCCTAGTTGTCCGCTGTGGACACATGTGCATGGATAAGGTGTCCGTTGTGGACACTTGGAATGTTTTAAGTCATCCGCTATGAACCTTAGTCATCCGCTGTGAACCTTGGTCATCTGTTGTGGGACTTTAGTCGTCCGTAAATGATGTGTTTTAAATGTTTTATGCGAGATTGACCAACTGTAAGTGTCTCGGAAACGAGGCCTTACAAGTTGGTATCAGAGCCAAAGTTTAAGAGAATTGGGTAAAATATTTTCAAAAAAAAACCTAAACTTAAACTGAGAATGGGACCAGAAAGGGGAAGGGATGCCAGTCCTAGTAGATACATGCCTGCAGGTAAATGTTTCATATAAATGTTTTATGTAAATTAATGGAAAAAGGAATTACGTGCGTGTGCTATGTGGATTGTGTGTTCTTTGTAGATTTGGATACTGATATAGTCAGGATAGGAAATGCTTGGAGAATGAAGAGTAAAGTAAGTGGCTAATCACAACTGGCCACTATAATTAGGGACTTACTATACTTGACATAATCTGAGCAATTACCTTGAATGACCGTGTTGGTGTTTGAATCTTGTAGTGCTTAGAGATGGCTGGTGGTAGATCTTTATAGGCTTCTTGAGGTGGAGGTCGTGGTGCTGGACCGCATGCCACGAGGTACAGGGCTAAGACTGCCGAAATGGCTCCTGAAGAGCCCGAGCTTCATCACCATGATGGTGAGGATGAGAGTGCTAATCTGAGGGGCTCAATGAAGGAGGCAGTAGCGGAAGAAGTTCATCAGGTCATTCAGACGATTCTTCCGTCTGTGGTGACCGAGGTATTAGAGCTGTAAGGGAGGATGAGAAGATGGAGAAAGAGGAAAAGAGAAAAACCGCTAGGCGAGGGGGCGAAGGAGGAGGTTCAGGGGAGATGGAGCAACCGGATACTGAAATAGTTGTCTCTAGTGATGATGATGAGGAGGAGGAGGAGGCAGTGCAGGAAGCTACAAAGGGGTGCAATTACGGGGCATTCCAGAGATGCAAGCCCCCAACATTTGATGGGAAAGGGAGTGCTGCTATTGCTCACCGGTGGGTAAGAGAGATGGAGGCTGTGTTGAATATCAGTGAGTGCAGGGAGGATCAGAAGGTGAAGTTTGCTATCCACTCGTTTGTGGATTCGTCCTTATGCTGGTGGGACAACATCTTCCAGGTCGAGGGTAGCAGGGCGATCGGGAGGATGAGATGGGGTGAACTGAAGAAGTTGGTGATCGAGGAGTTTTGTCCTCACAGGGAGCTCGAAAAGATCAAGAGAGAGTTCCTACAGTTGGAGGTGGGGACTATGACGCACCAGCAGTACACAACTAAGTTTAATGAGATGGCAAGGTTAGTGCCAGAGCAAGTGACCCCCGTGTCACAAAAGATAAAGAGATATATCCATAGTTTACCGACAGATATCCATAGACATTTGATCGCCGCTCGGCCAGGTATGTTCAGGTCGGTGGTTGATCTGGCGGGGAGACTGTATGACGAGCGAGAGGCGTTGGCGGTGATGGATGAGAAGAAGAAGTGTGGCAATGATAGGAATGGGAATGAGAAGCGGTATAACGGTGGTGGTTTTGTGGCTGGAGGTAACAAGACGAGAGTGGATGATCCGAAGGTGATAACAGAGAGGGAGAAGACATGCAAGAAGTGTGGGAGAGAGCACGTGGGGGAGTGTAAGTGGGGATCGAACGCCTGCTTTCAGTATAGGAAGGAGGGCCACAGAGCAAGGGATTGTCGTGTGGTGAAATGTTACAACGATGGCGAGGCTGGGCACATGAGCAGAGACTGCAAGAAGTCGAGGGCAGAGAGCTCCGGGGCAAAGAAGGGGACTGAGAAGGAGGGCAGAGGGCGAAGGTCAGGGCATTCGCTATGACTTGGGAGGAGGCTAGGTGTTTGAAACTAGTTATGGAGTCAAAATAGAGCCATATCTTTTGAAAAGCTTGAGTCCTGGTAAACAACTCTATAATAGTGTCATACATTGTTGGGATGTGATATTGAATCACGAAGAATAAAAACGAAGCCCAGAGTCTCCACAAAGGCTATTTTGTGACACAAGTGCTGCTGTAAGTATACATAATTAGATTGTCTTCCAAAATATATATTGCAGAAAAGATTGTAGAAATTTCTTATATTTAGCAGCTGTTAACACATGTGTTAACATTGAGTTACATATGAGTATTTCGTTTGGCTTTACACTAGTATGATATACGATGTTTTGTGTTTTAGCAAGAATGTATGCTAAAAAATTCAAATTTCACAAAGGAGGATCTAGTAGGTGCAATGGAGAAAGCATTGAAAGGAGTGGTGTGTGGAGTTGACAACCTTCTAAACCTGAGAACCTATGATCTTGTCTTCCTACCTATACTTGAAATGAAACACTACTATCTTATTGTTTTTGAATTGAAAAACCCAGACATCTCTATAATTTACAACATCCATGATGATATCACTGTAGTTGGGAAGCAAGTTAGCGAAGATTTTCCAAAGAAGGATACACCGTCCAAAATGGTAATTGCATTTTAATTATGTTGTGTTATCTTAATTACGAAAAATTTTCTAAATGTAAACCAAATTTTTTGGTTGTTATTTTATGTTGAAGAAAGAGGTTTTTGTCCATTATTCGTTGCAAGTGGGACATCCTAAGGTTGAAGAAATTAAATCCCAAAATCCAACAAGACTAAAAACCTCTTTCTAAAAATTGACTGGGCAACAAAGAAGAATGCAACGGATTGTGGGGTCTTCATGATACGTCACATGGAGATGTTTATGGGAAGGGGCCACTTGTTTAATTGTGGATTCAGCAGGAATAGCAAACAAAAAAAAAAAAGAACAGTTAAGTTACATCATTGAGGAAGAAGTATGCTTGGAGGATACTACTTTCTGATGCAAATATTTATCGAAAGAATGTACTTAGGTTAATATTCAAAAACAAAGCTTCAAAGTGATGGTTGTGTTAGACATATGATAATGGTGAATTTCGGATGATGTAATCCTGTTTATGGGACGTATTTTGCCAAGTAGTATTTTATAATATGATGGTTGGTGTTATTTAATGATAATTTGTACTTATGATATCTTTAACACATGTGTAACAGGTAGTATACACATGTATTATATTTATTATTTAAGAATTATCACATGTATAAGTTTCTCATTTAACGTTTGCAAAAAAAAGTTATAGCATGTGCTCGTGTTTTAATATCTAAGATAATGTTTAAGAGTTATCATATGTATAAATTATCCCTAAAACATTAACAATAATTCCCATTCTTTATACTCTATCATATACATCATGCTGCTTTCTCAAGAATGTCTAAAACATATTTATAATATCTAATTGTTAACTTCAATACAAATGTGTAACAGGCAATAAAACACATGTGCTAGATTTTTCTTCCGAAAAGTATATATTTTCCCATTTTAAGTTTTGGCATGAAAACTAAATACAAATATAAGTTTTTCATGTCTTCAATTATTTAGAGTAATCACATGCATAAGTTTTTCATTAAATGTTTGCCAAAAATTTTATACAATCAAATACATTATTAAAATATAGGTGAATGTACACATATGCAAGTAAAAGTTAGCACATGTGTTAATGTTTGGGAATTTTTAAAATGCTTTTTAAAGTTAAGTATGGTTATCTTTACTAAAAGATTTTCAATATCCATGTTTGTAATACTAACATTATCTTAAAGTTAGTATTACAAACGTTGATATTGAGATAATAATTATCTAGAAATAATACTTTAATTATACATTTCATATTTATGATAAACTGGTCTCTAAAATTTGGTACTACAAATCGGCAAGATTCCATTAATAAGCAACTTAATGTTTTACATTACTACAAATCAACACAAAATAAACATACACCTACACTTTGGCGAAACAGCTGCTAAGGGGCAAATCAAAAGATGGGGTGTTCATCTTTGGATCCATTTATCCTGATAAGTTACTAACCAAAAGATAAAACCAAAAAAGATGGTACCATAATTAGGATCACGATCACTAGATCCCGATGCGTCATACTCAAAGTCTTTATCTCCCTCCTTTAGCGGGTAGTTACGAGAGTCATGATCATAAACATACTTTTGACATGTGCAGCATAGACGCGGATTTTTCTTCAGATTCTCAACAAAATTCTCGCGATCCCTAATAATACGGGTTATTTTACTTCTAGATCCTTTGTTTTTGATACCTTTGGGAGCAGTGAAGGTTACTTCAGAAACTTTTGATGGACACGCTAGTTCTTCCATAACAGTAGCTTTCTTGCTTGAGGTTGGATTAACCAAATACTTGTCAAATAGCGAAAATCTTAACTGTCCCAACATTTCAAGAAAATCATCCAAACCTTTAGGATGACCTCTTAAACGATCCACACATTCAGTTACTAGATTATAAACTTTAGCTATTTTTTTGTAGACAAACCACTTCCTTCATTTGACAATCTATGAATGGAGCTGTAAATAAATTTTGGTAACATCCTTTTAGTCCAACATCTAACAATAAAGTCTAATGGGATTTCACCAACACTTTGGTGGCTCAAGATACAGAATACATGACGAAAAAGGTAGCCTATTCTTGTGAAACCCATACATATACAACTGGCTATTTTCTTTTCCAGGTCTAACTTCACCTTCAAAGGCAATAAATATATATATGTTTAGTAACATGTAAGGCCCCGTCCTCGAGATGCTTACAGTTGGTTAATCATCGTATAAATAATATAAAACACCTCATTTTGCGGCGAAATTTTAACTTTTCATTAATAAATAATGACATGTCAATTATCATATCAATTCGTTTACAACCCCAAAAATTGTATTAATACATTAACATATTCAAAATATGGATGCCAGACTCGAATTGTCCCCAGTAGCTTATGCATCCATGTCTGCACCTCCCCAGCATCATCAATTACCTGCCAACTGATATGCATATAAAAAGTCAGCGACGCTGAGTGAGTTCTAATTTATATAATAAGATACTTTACTTTTAACAAAAATCTTTCCTTTACTTTCGTTCGTGATTACACATCATAAGTACATCTGATAATAATCATGTATTATCTTTCATCATGTTCGTTTCGTACTTTATTATCTTTTACTTCTATCTAGATCCTGCCATATACTATGCCTCATCATTGGTGCACAAAGCGACTACAGTCTTGGGGGCAAGTGGCAAGTATCCCGTTCGCACGTTTTCATCAATCACAAAGACTGACCTTAGGTGTGCACTCGGCACACTGTCGAGGTGGCAACCCATAATGAGTTGTGAACCCCTTTTTAATATGCTTGCAAGACTTTAATTTATTCATTACGTTCCACTTTTCATTATTTTAATCTTTCACTTTCATTACAATAATACTTTACGTACATAAGTACATATCACACCTCGTAAAGTCACATACGTAATATAGAACATTAATAACAACCCACAATCATACATAACATCAGCAGGTATAAACCACCAAAACATTTCAGAACTTAACACTACATTCTACTTCCTAAGATTTTAGAAAAATCCTAAGTCCCCAAAGAAATGCGGATGAACATAAGCCAATGCGGCTGAATGTTCAGCAAATGCGGACAAGCAAATGCGGATGAAAGTCTTCAGAAAATATTCTAAGTGTCTAAAGGTATGCGGGTGAACAAAATGAGGATGAACAAGTGCAAATGCGGATGAACTAAGTCTTATGTGAATGAGCACATACAAATGCGGATGAACAAAAACATTTGCGGAAGAACAAAACATTTGCGGAAGAACAAAACATCTGTGGAAGAACAAAACATCTGTGGATGAACAAAAACATCTGCGGATGAACAAAACATCTGCGGAAGAACAAAACATCCGCGGATGAACAAAACATCTGCGGATGAACAAAAACATCTGCGGATGAACAAAACATCTGTGGATGAACAAAAGACAAGATATTGCACGTAAAACCAATACGGTTGAATGTTCAGCAAATGTGGATGAACTCCAACAAATGCGGATGAAGTCCAATAAATGCGGATGAAGTCCACAAATGCGGATGAAGTCCACAAATGCGGATGAATAAAATGCAGATGCGGATGATCAAACAACTTAGACTAATCCACTAGTTCCAAATCCTCGTTCTAACATGTCCTTAGCACAGATCTAACATGCCAAATACTTATAACAAAGCTTACAACTATGCAACATCAAAGAAGGCATTTAAAAACACACATCGCATACACATCAGATGCAAAAATGCAAAAAACTCATGCTTCGGTTGTAAAAATTCAGTTAATATGCATTTCAGCCCGAACAAGTTTAAAACAAGTAAAACTAGCAACTTTCGAGTAGGACTTCTTCAAACCGAGAGCAAACGGGATTTCTAGCATCTAAACATGCCTAAACAAGCAGCCAACACAAGAAACACGTAAGAATCGGTCCAGCAGCTCGAACACAGCTGAAAACCGAGCAGAAAATACAAGAAAACCTCACTTTATAGGAGAATTTAAGCTTTTTCACACTAAAATCTAGTTGAAACTTCTTCTTTTTTCTTCTTGCAGCCGAAAGCAGATGTGAAATGGGGGGTGTGGGCGGCCTTGCTCCTTTTAAATCCCATAATGGGCAAGTTTGCCACTTGCACAACTTTAACCCCTTGACTTGGGATATTTCACCTTTCTTTCTTTCCTTTTCTTCTTTTAATAAAATTTCGGGTGTTACAAGTCCACCCCCCTTATATAGGTTTCGTCCTGAAACCTGTCACTCCTCGAATAGCTGTGGGTAATGCTGCCTCATCTCTTCCTCAGTTTCCCACGTACCTTCCTGTGTCTCCACTGTACTCGCACCAGTGGAACCACTTTATTCCGCAGCCCCTTCTCTTTTCTGTCAATGATGGCCACTAGCTGCTCCATATAATTGAGTCGTTCATCCACCTCGATATCCTCCAGTGACACGATCATATCTTCATCGGCCAAGCACTTTCTTAGGTGAGATACATGGAATGTCAGATGAATTCCACTTAACTCATCGGGAAGCTCTAACCTGTAGGCCACTTCTCCTACTCGAGTAATGATTCGGAAAGGCTCTATATACCTCGGGCTCAGCTTACCCCGCTTTCTAAACCGAATGATCCCCTTCCAAGGTGAAACCTTCAACATAAGTTTATCACCCACCTTGAATTCAATCGGTCTATGCCTCTTGTCAGCATACGACTTTTGTCTATCTTTTCCGCCTTCATAAAGGCCTTGATCTTCTCTAACTTTTCGGTCATAGCCTCAATCATGTCGATACTCCTAACTCATTCTGTCCAATGTCACCCCAACATACGGGCGTTCTACACTTCCTACCGTATAGCATCTCATAAGGAGGCATACTAATGCAGGCATGATAACAGTTGTTGTAAGAGAATTCAGCTAACGGTAAGTGTTCGTCCCAACTTCCTCCGAAGTCAATGACGCATGCTCGGAGCATATCTTCAAGTCTCAGGATGGTTCTCTCTGACTGACCATCTGTCTGAGGTTGGTAAGCCGTACAGATATGCAACCTCATCCCCATCGCATCATGGAATCTCTTCGAAAACTTAGATGTAAACCGAGTGCCACGGTCAGACACTATAGACATCTATACTCCATGATGAGTCACATTCTCTTTGATGAACAGATCCACCAACCTCTCAGATGAATACTTCTCGCGGATCGATAAAAAGTGAGCACTCTTTGTCAAACTGTCAACTATCACCCATATGGCATTGTACCCCCTTGTCGTACGTGGTAACTTCGTAATGAAGTCCATGGTGATGTGCTCCCATTTCCACTAGGGTATATCCAAGGGTTGGATCTTCCCGTATAGCTTCTGATGCTCCACCTTCACTTGCAAGCACGTAAGGCACTTACTCACATACTTCGCTACGTCGCGCTTCATACCCGGCCACCAGTAGTCTTTCTTCATATCATGATACATCTATGTAGCACCGGGATGAATTGAGTATCGAGTTTTATGAGCTTCATCCATGATTTGCCCCCGTAGGTCTCCATAACGAGGGATCCACATCCGCCCAAAGCGGGTTCTAACTCCGAGAGTGTTCTCGCCCAACTCCGCGACTAGACCTTTCATCCTTTCAGAGTTAAGGCGATCTTCTTTCAACGCCTTATCTTGAAACTCCTTGACCTGTTTCATCACGTCAGAGGTCATCACCAACTGGTAAGCTTTCACTCGGATCAGCTCGAGTCTCTCCTTTTGGCTAAGGGCATCCGCCACCACATTGGCCTTGCCCGGATGGTAGTGGATCTCATAATCATAGTCCTTGATCAACTCTAACCACCTCCTTTGCCTCATATTGAGATCCTTTTGCTCGAAGAAGTACTTCAAGCTCTTGTGGTCAGTGAAGATAGTGCACTTCGTCCCATACAAGTAATGCCTCCAAATCTTCAATGCAAAGACCACAGCCGCTTGCTCCAAGTCATGAGTAGGGTAATTAGCCTCATGGGTTTTCAACTGTAGGGATACATAGGCTATTACCCTCCCTCGCTGCATCAGCACGCAACCCAACCCTGAATAAAAAGCATCCGAATAGACCACTAAGTCTTCGCTCCCTTCGGGTAACGTTAAGACAGGAGCTTGAGTCAATCTCGTCTTTAGCTCGTCAAAAGCATTCTCCTGTTCTCGGCCCCATACAAACTTCACCTCCTTGCGGGTCAACTTGGTCAATGGTGAGGCTATCTTGGAAAAGTCTTGAATGAATCTCTGTAATAGCCCGCTAAACCCAAGAAACTGCGAATCTCGGATGGCGTCTTTGAAGTTTTCCATTGCATCACTGCCTCCACCTTTGTCGGGTCCCCCATGATCCCTTCAGAATTAACCACATGACCCAAAAAACTAAACCTCGCGTAACCAAAACGCACACTTGGAGAACTTGGCATACAGCTTCTCCCTTCTAAGCGTCTCCAGCACCTCCCGAATATGACCAGCATGTTCCTCCTTGCTGTTCGAATAAATCAGGGTATCATGATAAACACAATCACTGATTTATCCAACATCGGGCGACACACCCGATTCATTAAATCCATAAAAGCAATTGGCGCATTGGTTAAACCGAAGGACATAATGAGGAATTCGTAATGCCCGTATCACGTCCGAAATGCGATCTTCGGGATATTCTGTTCGTTAACCTTTAGCTGATGATAACTAGATCGGAGACCTATCCTTGAGAACCAACTGGCACCTTGGAGCTGATCAAACAAGTCATCAATCCTCGGTAGTGGATACCGGTTCTTCTCGGTCAACTTGTTCAACTCACGGTAGTCGATGCACATCCTCATGCTACCGTCCTTCTTCTTCACAAACAAGACCGGAGCACCCCACGGAGAGATACTCGGTCGAATGAACCCCTGATCTAACAACTCTTACAGCTGAGTCATCAATTCTTTCATCTCGGAGGGAGCGAGACGATACGACGCCTTTACGACAGGTTGGGCACCAGGTATCAGATCAATTTGAAACTCAACCTCACGGTCAGGTGACACACCTGATAAATCTTCCGGGAACACGTCTGGGAAACCACACACAACCGATACATCTAACATTCGTGGCACTGTCACTTCCATATCTTCCACATAAGCCAAATAGGCACCACATCCATGCCTCATATACTTCTCTGCCACAACCATTGAGATTACTTTCGGGATCGTACTAACTCTATCATCGTAGATCATCACCAAACTCCCATCGGGCGCGGTCAGCCGAATCATCTTCTTAAGACACATGATGTTTGCCTCATAAGCTGCTAACCAGTCCATCCCTAGGACTACGTCAAATCTACCTAAGGGCATGACGAACAACCTAGCAAAGAACCTATGGCCTTTCAACTCTATGCCACAGTCTTCTACCATATCAGAAATCCTAGTCGACTTACCTAAGGCAGTTTCTACATCGGAGGGCTCATAAATCTTCCTACTCCTAGTGGGCAACTTATCACATGAGGCAGCAGAAATAAAACTCCTATTAGCACCGAAATCAAAAGCACAGAAGCATAAGTTTGGTTTACTAGAAATGTACTTGACACTACGTCGGGGTCCACCCTAGCCTCCTCCTAAGTCATAACAAATGCTCTGGCCTTCGCCCTCCGCCCTCCTTCTCTGTCCCCTTCTTTGCCCCGGAGCTCTCAGCCCTCGGCTTCTTGCAGTCCCTGCTCATATGCCCCTTCTCGCCACAGTTGTAACATTTCACCACACAACAATCCCTTGCCATGTGGCCCTCCCTTCCATACTTAAAGCAGAGATTCAATCCCCACCTACATTCTCCTGTATGCCCCTTCCTACACTTCTCGCACACCTTCACTACTAACTCAGTTGTAGCCACCTTGCGACCCTCTACCTTCGTCTTTTACCCTTGGGAGGGAAACCACCACTACCAGCATGTTTTCCACTCCAGTTCTCCCCTCTCCTCTCATCTTCCCTTATGGCCCTAATGACTCCAGTCACCACAGACGGCAAAATCGTGTGCATTACTTGATGAACCCCTTCAACTATAGCCTCCTTCACTAAGGCCGTCAGATTAACGCTCTCATCCCCACCTCCATGGTGATGAAATCGGGCTCTTCAGGAGCCATTTCCGCAGTCTTAGCCCTGTTCCTCGTGAAACGTGGTCCAGCACCACGTCCACCATGACCTCCACCTCGAGAAGCCTCCGAAGATATACCACCAGCCATCTCTAAGCGCTATAAGATTCAAACACCAACATGATCATTCAAGGTAATAGCTCAGATTATGTCATGTATAGTAAGTCCCTAACTACAATGGCCATTATGATTAGCCACTTACTTTACTCTTCATCCCCAAGCATTCCCCATCCAGACTACATCAGTATCCAAATCTACTAAGAGCACATAATTCACATAGCACACCCAAATAATTCCTTTTTCCATTAATTTACATAAAACGTTTACACGAAACATTTACCTGCAGGCATGTAGCTACTAGGACTGGCATCCCTTCTTGTCCCATTCTTAGTTTAAGTTTTAGGTTTTTGAAAATAATTACCCAATTCTCTTAAACTTTGGCTCTGATACCAACTTGTAAGGCCCCATTCCCGAGATGCTTACAGTTGGTCAATCATTGCATAAATAATATATAACACCTCATTTTGCAGCGAAATTTTAACTTTTCATTAATAAATAATGACATGTCAATTATCATATCAATTCGTTTACAACCCCAAAAATTGTATTAATACATTAACATATTCAAAATATGGATGCCAGAATAGAATTGTCCCCAGTAGCTTATGCATCCATGCCTGCGTCTCCCCAGCATCATCAATTACCTGCCAACGGATATTCATATAAAAAGTCAGTGACACTGAGTGAGTTCTAGTTTATATAATAAGATACTTTACTTTTAATAAAAACCTTTCCTTTACTTTCGTTCGTGAACACACATCAGACGTACATCTTGATAATAATCATTTATTTTCTTTCATCATCGTTCGTTTCGTACTTTATTATCTTTCACTTCTATCTAGATCCTGCCATATACTATGCCCCATCATTGGTGCACAAAGCGACTACAGTCTTGGGGCAAGTGGCAAGGATCCCATTTCGCACGTTTCCATCAATCACAAAGACTGACCTTTAGGTGTGCACTCGGCACACTGTCGAGGTGGCAACCCATAATGAGTTGTGAATCCCTTTTTAATATGCTTGCAAGACTTTAATTTATTCATTACGTTTCACTTTTCATTATTTTAATCTTTCACTTTCATTACAATAATACTTTACGTACATAAGTACATATCACACCACGTAAAGTCACATAATAATACGTAATATAGAACATTAATAACAGCCCACAATCATACATAACATCAGCGGGTATAAACCACCAAAACATTTCAGAACTTAACACTACATTCTACTTCTCAAGATTTCAGAAAAATCCTAAGTCCCCAAAGAAATACAGATGAACATAAGCCAATGCGGCTGAATTTTCAGCAAATGCGAACAAGCAAATGCGGATGAAAGTCTTCAGAAAATATTCTAAGTGTCTAAAGGTTTGCGGGTGAACCAAATGCGGATAAACAAGTCCAAATGCGGATGACCTAAGTCTTATGTGAATGAGCACATACAAATATGGATGAACAAAAACATCTGCGGAAGAACAAAACATTTGCTAAAGAACAAAACATTTGCGGATGAACAAAACATCTGCGGATGAACAAAAACATCTGCGGAAGAACAAAACATCTTCGGTAGAACAAAACATCAGCGGATGAACAAAACATCTGCGGATGAACAAAAACATCTACGGAAGAAAAAAACATCTGCGGAAGAACAAAACATCCGCGGATGAACAAAACATCTGCGGATGAACAAAACATCTGCGGATGAACAACAGACAAGCTATTGAACGTAAAACCAATGCGGTCGAATGTTCAGCAACTGTGATGAACTCCAACAAATGCGGATGAACTCCAACAAATGCGGATGAAGTCCAATAAATGCGGATGAAGTCCACAAATGCAGATGAAGTCCACAAATGCGGATGAAGTCCACAAATGCAGATGAATAAAATGCAAATGCGGATGATCAAACAACTTAGACTAATCCACCAGTTCCAAATCCTTGTTTTAACATGTCCTTAGCACAGATCGAACATGCCAAATACTTAGAACAGAGCTTACAACTATGCAACATCAAAGAAGGCATTTAAAACACTCATCGCACATCAGATGCAAAAATGCAGAAAACTCATGCTTCGGTTGTAAAAATTCAGTTAATATGCATTTCAGCCCCAAACAAGTTAAAACAAGTAAAATAGGGGAATCTATAACTTACCTCTAGCAGCTTTCGAGTAAGACTTCCTCAAACCGAGAGCAAACGAGAGTTCTAGCGCCTAAACACACCGAAACAAGCAGCCAACACAAGAAACACGTAAGAATCAGTCCAGCAGCTCGAACACAGCTGAAACCGAGCAGAAAATACAAGAACACCTCACTTTCTAGGAGAATTTTAGCTTTCTCACACTAAAATCAGGTTGAAACTTCTTCTTTCTTCTTGCAGCCGAAAGGAGATGTGAAATGGGGGGTGTGGGTGGCCTTGCTTCTTTTAAATCCCATAATGGGCAAGTTTGCCACTTGCACAACTTTAACCCCTTGACTTGAGATATTTCATATTTCTTTCTTTTTCTTTTCCTTCTTTTAATAAAATTCTGGGTGTTACATAACACATGACAAAACAACATGTGTATGGATAAAGTAACACATGTGTTATTTAGTGACTACATATGAGTATAAAACAAGTAACACATGTGTTAAGTATCTTAGATCATATGTATGGGCAATTTTTTAAAAATATGGACAAACACTGATTAATGACACAAAATTGACATGTAAGTACCTTAAAACCATTGATAACATCTTGCCTTTTAGTAGTTTGATGAATAGTCCAAACTGGAACACCATTCTCTTTATCACGGTTGGTTATGAAACAAAACATCAAACCCTTGTAAATTTCCTTTTGCACTTCTAGGAATATTTCAAGTGTATAAATACTTGAAGCATGCTTCTCAATAGCAAGACCAGTGTTTAATAGTACAGTTATGGAGTTACTTTTATACTCAAGTTGCCTTTGATGGTAGCGTTGGGTGTCAATGGCATTGTCAAAACACAAGATGAACTGAATAAGAGTATTCCCAGACCTAAAGTTGACTTTGAAAATAGCATTTGAACTCTCACATCTTGATGTAGTCTTCATAAGACAACACATAGGCACTGAGCAAAAATATGCCGGAACCCACTGATCTCTGATAGCATACATGTCATTTAACCAAACATTTTTCTTCAGCTTGTATGTTTCCATATGATTCATCCATTTATCTTCAAACTTAGTTGGAGTAATGAACAAATTCCAAACCAACTTATGCAGTTGGGGTTTAAAATTTGAGTTTTTAGCTTATCCTCAGTAATCTGTAATTTTAATAATTAAAAGATTATGTATACACTAAGCAAATTATAATGATAGAAATAAAAATTGTTATACTTAACACATGTGTTAGCATATAACTGATAGCACATGTGTTAGTGTTAATATACACATGTGTTACTTGGAATTTAACGCATGGGTTTTATTGATTAACACATGTGTTAGATAGAATTTACTTACAATATAACAACATATTAACAAATGTGTTATTGTTGAGACAAAATTTACATACAATAGAATGTAACCAAAATATTTGTAATAAATATTTATTTCTTACCTTTGCAGGTATCTCTTTTGTAATATGCCACATACAGAGACGATGTCTTGATTGGGTAAAAACTCATTGAACTGTCTGTTTAATGTTGTATCTTGGTCGGTTAAAACAAGTAATGGTTGCTTGGGATATGCTTTGACAAAACAATTAAGCAACCGTTTGTAGGATTGGATAGACTCACTAGATAACAAACTGGCTTTGAAAGTAACACACATTTTATAGTGGTCAACTCCAGTGAATGGCACAAATATCATGTCATACCTACCCAATTAATAAAAATACATAAATAATTTGATATTGAGTAAAGGATTTTAGTGTTAATCAAAATTAAACCATCAGCAAACCTATTAGTATGATAAATAGCATCAAAGGTTATTACATCCCCAAAAGCTTCATAGTTAATTTTTTCCACACTTTAACTCTCCATCAGCAACACAAAACCCGAAAGAAAAGTTTGGTGACACAACAGCGCGTTCTTCCATGTTCTCCACGAACATTTGAGCATCTCGGTCACCAATAAACATCTGAAAGTCTTGACTGAAATTCTTGTAATTAGCTGAATATTGCAAACGATGAGCAACAGTTGGCCCAATTTGCTGCAAGCAAAGCTTGTGTATAAACTGTTGATCAGAGAAACCCAACTTCCTTTTTCTTAGCACCAAGTCAGAATACTCAGAATACGCAGAACCTTAAATACATTTTAACGTTAACTAAGCTTGACAATCAATCACTTTATACCATCTAGAATGATATTTTTCAGAGAGAATGGAGTCCATTGTATCAACATTCTATTTTGCTGGTTTTCTAGCATTACTATCCAATAAATACCTATGTGTGATTTCATAGTTTTTTTCTTCCCCGGTCCTAAATGAACAGCAAACCCACATTTGTTGGCGTATGTTTGGTAAAAGAGTTCAACATCTTCCAACTATTAAAAATCATCCCAACCATTGGTTTTATAGAACTAGCAACATTTGGTAGCCAATATCTGGTGCCATTTGGGGAATTTAGTTCCGTGTTGGAAAGCGAACTTGTTTTTTGAATATTCAATAAAATAGAAAGCCTATCACATGTATAATTTTACACGTATGAAAAAAATTCTTCAGAACAATATTTTTTACAAATGGGAGTGAGTGTGCAAAATATAGTTAACACATGTGTTAAAGTTTTCAGGAACTTTTTGTCCAATAAAATATATTTTTGTAAATTTCACTTTTTTTAAGAATATGAATAGTGCTTCTTAAAAACTTCAGAAATATTGATTTATATTACTTTACAAATGGGGTGAGTGTGCAGAATATAGTTAACATATGTGCTAAAGTTTTCAGGGACTTTTTGCCCATGTGTTAAGTTCTTTGAACTTATCCTGAACACTTCTTACACATTTGTTAGACTTTTCAGAATAATTTTTTTACAAATGAGGTGTGTGAGTGCAGAATATTGTTACACATGTGTTGAAGTTTTCATTTCCCATTTTGTCCAGTACACCTCTTACACATGTGTTAGACTTTTTAGAATAATATTTTTTACAAATGGTGGTGTGAGTGCAAAATATTGTTAACACATGTGTTAAAATTTTCATTTCACTTTTATGCAGAATATTGTTAACACATATCTTCAAACACACATTTATCAGACTTTTTAGTATAATATTTTTTACAAATGGGGGTGTGAGTGCAGAATAATATTTTTTACAAATGGGGTGTGAGTGTAGAATATTATTAACACATATCTGTAAAAACACATTTATCAGACTTTTTAAAATAATATTTTTTAGAAATGGGGGTGTGAGGTTAGAATATTGTTAATACATGTGTTAAAGTTTTCATTTCACTTTTTTGTCAAGTAAAATATTTCTTGTAAATTTCACTTTTTGCACATGTGTTAAATTCTTCAGACCTATCCTGAACACGTCTTACACGTGTGTCTAGTAAAACACCTCTTACACATCTGAAAAAATTTCTTATCTCAGAAAACCAAAAACACATATAAGTTTGGAAAAAAGTTATCATTCTTTTTACCACTTCACAAACACTTTAAAAAAATTTTGGTTCTTATATTTTTAGCCTATTACACAAGTGTTTGAATATTATCAAGCTAAAAACTAACATTGTTGGAAAAATATACAAAACTACTTTTCTCACTAAAACAAACATTGTTAAGAAAAACACACAAACCTTCTTTTGAATTCAACAAACAATTAACACGATTGCAAAAGGAAGATGATCGATATACTCATCCAACGAACCTACATACAGTTTCTTCCCTTTATTCTTGGCTTGGTTCCCTTCACCTCCCATTTTTTCTTCAAGACAATGGTTGTGTATGAGTGGAATAACTTTTGAAAATTGATGTATGTATATATGGGGAATTGTTTGGAGGGACAATGTACTAACAAAACCGTGAGTTTACATGCTTTTGAAAATTCAAAGTGTGAAGTACCATTAACATAATCATAGATTAAAAAGTAAATATCAAATCATTAAAAGTGTGTCTAATCTAACATTATTTTATTAAGGTAAGTACAAATGATAAAGGAGGGAAAATACATGAAATGTCTATAATACCCTTCACCTTATAAATATATTTTTATTAAAACATGACATTTGTCAATATTTCATTTGTTAAAATAGTTAATTGTTTATATAATTTCATTTGGTTTACAAAAGAACTCATCCCTATATATATATATATATATATGTATATATATATATATGTATATATATATATATATATGTATATATATATATATGTATATATATATATATATGTATATGTATAAATATATATATGTATAAATATATATATATATATATGTATATATATATATGTATATATGTATATATATATATATATGTGTATATATATATATGTATATATATATATGTGTATATATATATGTGTATATTATATATGTGTATATATATATGTGTATATATATATATATGTGTATATATATGTATATATATGTGTATATATATGTATATACTTATATATGTGTATATATAGATATGTATATACGTATATATGAATATATATGTATGTGTATATATATGTATATATATATACATATATATATACATATATATACACATACATATATATACATATATATGTATATACGTATATATACACATATATATACATATATATACGCATATATATACGTATATATACGCATATATATACGTATATATATACATATATATACGTATATATATACGTGTATATATACGTATATACATATATATGTATATATATACATATATATATACACATACATATATATATATAAATATATATATACACATACATATATATATATGTATATATATACACATACATATATATATGTATACATATATATATGTATATACGTATATATATACATATATATGTATACATATGTGTATATATATACGTATATATATACATATATATATACCTATATATGTATATACATATATATATACATATATATATATATATATATGGGGAGGTTACTATAGAAAGTGCAAAACACGTGCGAAGCGTACGAAGTCACCAAGGCATGATACGTGTTTTGGAAGAGAGGTAATTTCGTCCTCGCCACAATTACACATATAAGATGGATAATTACGCAAATTGTATTAACTATTACGCAAGTTGTAACTATAATTACATAAGTTAAAATTACTCGAGTTATAAATAACAATTACGCAAGTTATATGATAATTACGCAAGTTATTTTCATAATTACGCAATTATAATCACGCAAGTTATACGTATAACACATTCACGTTTTTTTTTTAAATGTTGTTTTTTTAAAAAAAAAAAAAAAGTATAGCAATACTATACTCAAATTAAAGAGAACAAAATGTTTGATTTTATGGTGTAATTTATTAAAAAAGTAATGTTGTATAAAAAGTTATATGCCTTTAAAATTTTGGGGGAATTTATAAAAAATCAACAATTGTAGGATGTTTCTTAATCTACCCCTTTAATGTCTTTCTTACGTGATTACTCTCATCTCTAATCTGAACCATCGATTACCTAGATCAATGGTTGTTATCACTTCGCACAAATTCATCACTTTGTATCGTAATATATATATATATACACACACACATAAGATGTTCATGAGTGGTGAATGCTTTTGGTTAGTATACTCGTCACTTTATAATAACATTAATTATATAACTTTAAGATTATACCCATGTTTAGTAAAACTACATAATAATATATGTTATTCATTTACCAAAACTAATTCTACTAATGTTTACATAACCTGTAAGTTGAATCTCGCTCGAAAAACTTACTTGAAATCGGCTCGTGAGCCAGCTCGGCTTGTTTACAAACCGAGCCAACTTAGTTTCATTCGTTTACAAACCAAGCCGATGGCATGTGAACATTCGTAATGCAACGTATAATATATTAGTAACTTATTACCCAAATTAGTACTTAAACCTTATTCTTGTTTCTGTTTTACCATTATTGTTAGCATTTTAAAGTATAAAGTTTAAACTGAAAAAATTATAACTTTAGGAAGCAGATGTAGTAGACACAAAGGTAAAAGGCTTAGTGTTAAATCGATTAAAAGCAATAATGTAGGTAGAAAGAGTGGGATTTTTTTTAATTTATTTTTTATTTAATGTTGAAGTCTCCAATCACGTATCTTTATTATATCAAAGTAAGTGTGAGTGGAACTGGAGAAGTGTTTTTGATTTAGGCCTATAATCAAGAAAAGCAAGTTTATAATCACACTCAATTTATGGAGAATAAGTAGTATGTCTTTCAATTCCTTCAAATTAGAAACCAAGAAAGATTTAAGTAGAAATCAGTATTGGATGATATAATGTGCAAATCTTTGTTAAGTAGTTCCTTTAATTGCTTGATTATGTTGTGAGCACCTAAAACTTCATTGTTGATGAATGCGTCTTTATGAATGAACTATGATCATTCCATGATAAAATATTGACACATACACGTTGAAACACCTTCTTATTCTATAATTAAATTTGTTTGTGCTTAGTAGAAGATTTGGGTCAAAAGGTCAAGAAAAAGACAATTTGGAATGAGGTTTTTAAACCATAATGATTTAAATCATCTCTATTTATGTGAAACATGTCGAATGATAAGATTAAGTTCATAAAGATGAATTAGGAGGACAACATGGCGATTTATGTGGGTTAAGGTCTATTATGGACACTAGTTGTTTTGATGAAATACCTCAATGAAGAATTTTAGCAAATTTGAATGATTTCATACAAACTATATAAATATAACCATAATTCATAGCAAGGCTATTGACAGGGTTTACGAAAGGTAAGATGTAGGCAAACCTTACCTGAGGATAAGTGGTTGCTTCCGGCAAAATCCCTACATAACGGATAGAATCCAATCACCCCAACACGAGAACAAACTGCTCAGCAAGACAATTAATACACATAAGAAATACAAAACACGCACCGGTGAACTCTATTGGGCAACACATACCAGACAATCAGTATATAGTAGAGATAGACACATACAATTAATACCAAGAAGCAAGCCATGAACAATAATAAACCATGACACAGAAGATGCAAATAGTGAAACTTAGCAAGTGACAATAATTAAAATAGGTACTAGCATGCAAGGCTACCAGCTAAAACCCATAGAAGATACATCTAAACCCTTCCCTAAATGTCCTTAACGTTAATTCTACGTCTAAACGTACCACTTTCTTAGACCATGTTCTTGGAGAGGTGCAACTCTAGCAGATCTTATCTAATCATCTCCTCCCAACTCATTTTGAGTCTACTCTACTCCTTCATCCCTCTACATTTAGTTTCTCCATTGCTCTAATCGGTAAAGTGGTATGTCTCCTCTTCACATGCTCAAACCATCTTAATTTCCCTTTCCTAATCTTATTCGCTAACTAGCTACGTCTAACCTGCGTCTAAAAATGTCATTCCTTATCCAGACTAACCTTGTATTCCCACACATCCACCTTAGCATTCTCATCTATGCTACTTCCATTTTATGCTCCTGGTTCTTCTTAATTGATTGCCCAACACTCCATTCCAATTTTATACAAACATATAGGAGAATAATTACCAATGGCTCAAAATGGATGAATTTGGAATATTAATCTAAGTAATTGAGTCTATTATGTGGATAAATGAATTATAATGATTATGTTGAAGTATTGTGGGTTCATATGATGATTTCTTGATTTTGATAGTGTTTATGGCATCTACTGAACTATAATCAACATAACCAAAAGGTATAACATTTTTATAATGTTTAAATTGGATTCTAATCAAGTAATGTAGATGCATACAAGGATTTTGTGTCAGAAGAAAGATATTTGTTTATGGTTTCTGCCTAGTTTTTGAGATATCATAATAAAATAAATTGTTACACTGATGGAGGCATTCTTGTTTTTGTTGGAAACCTTGTTAAGTCAAGTTTCTACCAAATATTAGAATAGGGTCAAACATGATGAACATTAAGGGGGTAAAGAATTTCAATTGTAACGCCTGCGCAGAAACTATAAAAGCCGAATTTTTTTTTCAGTTTCTGGTTGAAGAAATTCTAAGTTGAGTTAAATTTAGTATAATGGTGCAAAAGGTGTCTTTTAAATATATTTAAGAAGATGAAAGATAATTTAGAGTCAATTTATATGACATGAAAGCTCAATAAGTTGAAATAATCATTATGTGTTGAAATGTGAATCAACAGCTACACTAATTTACTAGTATCCAATAATTGATACTCAGAAAAAGCAACTCAAAGCATATCTTCTAACTCAGATTCATATTAACCCAAATTCATGTGTAACCCGAAGCATTTTCTGTTTTAATTTGATTTCGTACCCATTTTAACCCGTTACCTAAAATCAAAAATCAAAATAAACTTAACTAACTACTTTTTATGAAGTTAATAAACCAATGGTAAAATGCTCCAACTTGTGCTCCTAGCTTCATTGCAGTGAGGAGACTGCTCGATAATTTTACTAATATTAAATGGAAATGTCAGTTTGTGATGGAGGTACTGTAGCTAAGAGTACCTCCCTCTTATGCACAGTGTATAATTGTGTATAGATACCGCCCATTCTTCCTTTTTTTTTTTTTTTTCTGTCATCGCCACCACCACCGCCATCACCTCCTCCACTGCCCGGTCAATGATACCATTGAAGTCCCTCTTTTTTTTCGTTTGCCTTTCAACACCTGCTTCGTTCCTTCTCCGGCCAACTACTGCCACCGGTGTTGGTGAGGTGCGTCGGTGGTGGTGATCAACGTGTGGCTGTGTGGGTATCACTGGAATAGTGCTAGAGAAATACACATATACTGAAGGTGGTTTATGTGGACTTTAAATGTAGATATAGAAATTGGTTAATTATAAATACACATAAAGTGTAGCTTATATGAATTTTAAATGTATATATACAAACTAGTTAACTATATATTTGAAATCCATAAATTGTGAATGATTGTAAACTTCTATTAAACAATTTAAGAAAATAAATATGAATTTCGTATATTAAAAATGAATTAGCAATGGTATACTATAGGTATACAAAATATTAATGAACTAATGAAGCAACACTCTACGTTTTTCGAGGTATTGTATAGCTTTTTACACATAATTGAGGAACGCATCCTTACACATAGCAATCATGCCAGAACCAATAAATCATTGTCTTGCAAAGTGGTTTACAATTTCCTGATATCAAGCACTTGTGGCACCAAATTTATTGATCTTGTTTAATCAGGTCTAGTACATAAAGATTATTTGCCATGTTTTGCCACAATGCTACGGCCAAACTCATGCAGTTTTATATCTTTACCTCTATATATCCAATCATGTTCCTAACGCGCAATCCCCAGAAAGCCAACTTTGCGTCTGATTTAACATCATGTCCCTACGCCATGGTCGATTCCACAACTGAAAAAGACACAACGTGTAAAACAAAGAGCATCATTTTAAAATACTTTCACGGATTGAAACCCAACCACCTTTCACCATAGTGGGAATTGCAAAAGGTAATATTATTGTAAAAAACAAGAGTAGCATGTGAAAAAGATGATAAAACAATATGTGTGTTGCAAACCAATAGATCGAGTTATGATAAAGATGATAAAAAAATATGTGTGTTGCAAACCAATAGAAAATACAAAAATTTTATGCAAACTTACATAAAACAGTCAAGATCAATACAAGTCATTATTTTTATTGTATAAATTACATTATTACATATATACAATAATACATTCTTTTATATATGTGTGCAAATTCACGTGTGTTAAAAAACTAACATGTATGTAAATTGTAACTTGCACACACATGTTTACTTTATAATTCTACATATATAAATTTACTCTATGTAAGTTAAAGTTTACACATGTGTTAGTTTTTTAACGCACATGAATTTGAACATATACATTAAAAAGACATAATGTCGTATATGTGTAGTGATGTTATTCGTATAGTAAAATTAATGATTTAACTTGAACTTGACTTGTTTTCGTAAATTTGCATAAAGTTTTCTCAGTTTCTGTTGGTTTGCATTTGATCTCTCCCCTATATATATAATTATTGAATAATAAATAAACAACATGATCCCATGCCGAGCTCGAGCTTTAGAAATAAAGCTCTAAACAAATTGAGCTCGATCCAGGCTTGACTCGCCTCTTTTACGCCCCTACATTTTCTAAAATAATTTTACTCTATGTCCTGCCCTAACAGTCAAAAACACTCCATACATGCAAAACAACCTACAAACACATGTTTGGATATTAAATTAACAAAAATGTGTCATGTGGACAATGTACCTTGAAGTAGGGGCAAGTGATGACTTAGAACAGGACCGCGACGAAATAGATCTGGACCGAGAACTGCATGACAATATGTATTATTGGATATTTCATACATCATTAGATACCTAGGTAGTTATGAGAAATAAAAACTAACCTCGTGCTCCTACTATCATAGCTATGGCTGTGACTTGTACTTCTTCTTCTTGAATAATATGGACTTCGACTTTGGCTTCTAGAGTATTTGTACCTTTGATCATACTCCTCTACCTGTTGCAACCAAATCATCAAGTAATTAAGTATTACATTTGTAGAAAAATAACGTGATGTTTGGCTATGTTGAAGGGTTAATCTTGATTTAGGCTTATAATTAATGGTGACATGCCATTGATCCTTTGGTCTAATGGTTTAAAGGGGGGGGGGGGGGGGGGGGGGGGGGAGAGATTTTGCTTCTCTTGGAAGTCATGGATTCAATCCTTGGCGTGAGCGTATTTACTAACTTGGTGTTACTAACTTACTAACAACTAACTTGTCGTTAAAAATAAAAAATAAATAAGGGTGACATGACTGAAATTGATTGAAAATATTTGGTCAAAATGATTATTAGAGTTTTAATGGACAATATATTTGTTTATTTGGTATTGTTTTATTAGTATGGTATGTATATCTCAATAAGAAATAGGAGATTGAGTCAAATAGGAATATAATAGCTTGGTGAGCAAGTTTGTATTAGTTATAAATAGAGATGTAGGTCTATTTTTTGTGGTTTTCGATTTAAATATCGAGAAAAAATTTGTTCAGGAGTTGTGTCAAAAATCAGATTGTGTTCTTGTGTTTTCTTGATCTAGTTAAGTCCAGCGTATGTAAGGGTAAGTTAAAATCTCCAAGTTACCCATTCTTTCAACCGAAAGGTCAAATAATCACAATCTGTCAAAAACTCAAAACATTCACTTATAAAGTAGTAAAACACATCCAAACATTATCTCTATAACTGTTTCATTAGAGCTGATTAGTTGATTCTGATTATTGAATCAAATAATAACTTTGAAAACACACATTTGGACTCCACTAAGAAGCCTCGCTAGATTTCTCAAGACATACCCGTATGTAGGCCTTAGAAAACTCATTAAAGAAAAGTGAATCATCAAGCTTCCTTATCTAAGACAAAGGTAGAAATATATATATTAGAAAAGTAGCATAAGAGGCATACAACTATACCATTCAACACTACACTTAAACCAGTGAAGATAAAATAAAAAAATAAAAGTCTTTATGTAATGTAAAACTATTATCTGAAACTAACCGCTTTTTCATATCATCATAGTTTGTGTAATCCACAATCCCTCTCATTCCTGCAAAAAAGAAAATAATAATAAGTGAGCCTAGTTGCTAATTGACGAATTACATAAAAGAACTACGTGACGCAATAATGCAAAGATGTATAACATGACTGAACACAAGACAAAATCATGTGAACCTTAAACTAGAATCATTTGTGATTGTGAATGCAGCTAAGAAATCAGTGTCACTTATTAGCAATGCACGACTGTATCCTACTTTGTGTGAGTTATGCGATAACATAATTATCCACATTCTGACTTCAGTTGTGAAGCATATGAAAGAATTTTACATAGTGCTATGTTTTAGAGAGAGCAATATAGGCAGGTCGAGTAACAAGTCAAAATGGGTTCTTCTGTTGTTATTGGGTTGGGTTGATTTCAAAGACTTTTCTCAAACAGTTTAAGTTTCCTAAATAAATAGTATCAAATATTACTAGAATATTATATCATTTTAATAAATATCTGTTTCTTAATAAAGTGATTTAGAAGTGATTATGTATTTTACATCTTAAACAATTTTCAACCCGTCCGTTCCATTTGTCATGTTTACTTAACTAATTTTATTTTATTTTACCCTGTTTTCACTTGTTAAGATATAAAACATAACCCGACTTGATTCACTCATGAGTAAATGGATCAAAATCGCCACCTCTACATTGTCTCTTCACTTTTCAAAGCATATATATACTTTACCAAGCACTGATAAATCAAACAATAATTCCAAGTAGACCAACTATACGATTTTTATTATTTATTTATTTGTTTTTTTGAACAGGAAGAGTAGACCAACAATACATGAGTGTAGGTAGAACAATATTGATAGAAAGTAGAAACTATAACCTGATTGAGCAAAATCATTAATGTTTTTATATCAATTAATAGGTGTTGAATTTCAGACAATTCAGTAGAACAGAAGACATTGTAAGTACAACTCACGATCACCATCACGGAAAACTTGAGAGAAACAAACATCACCCGCTCCACGCATGTGATCCTAGCATATTGACCATTGGGTAATCCAGTTAAGAAGCTAAACACAAAATTTATATCAACTTTGAGATGATTGTGGTAGTTGTAAAATGTAAACCATGTGCTTAGAAATAAGAACACAAATCAATAGTTAACTAGAAAATGAGTGACTTAAAAAGGGTGTATACATGTCTATCAGTTCAGTCTGTGTCCACATAATGAGTTTAGAAAGAACTTGATGAGAATCTAAGAGATATTTTCAAGTGTACAAGCTTAATTGTTCAACTCTAAATCTGTACACCATTCTCTAGAAATATTTTATTTACTTTAATGCTTAGAACTATATAAAATATTACTAGTAAAATTATTTTGAATCAAAATTAAGTGCATGAAATTCAGCTTGTTATCAAAATAGATGCACCAAAATGTGTGGTTAAGCATAATGAGTTGACACAGGTTTGGGTCAAAACAGATAAAGTTTTAGTGCTGATAAAAAGGATTCACAAAGAATTTTGCACCCAATATTTAATAAGCATGTTAAAAAATGACAACAATCCAACTTTTCTCTGAATAAGGCGCTTCAGAAGGTTTCACGCATTTGAATACACATCATAAGATGTTTGACCCTTTAATCCATTTGATCCGTTTTAATTTTTCACCTGACCAATTAGAGAAAGAACCATAACTCAAATTTATCCATTTATAAGTAAACGGATCGTAATTTCCACCTCTATCTCTAGTGATCCTATTTGAGTCCGGCTAGTTTAAAAAACCAAACTGACCTTCAGATCTTGCCATGAAGCAGAAGAAGGTAATCCAGTAACATGAACTGCAAAACAAAGTGTTAGGAAAGTTTCTAAACTACTTGTAGCGTAGATAAGTACAGTAAAAGCATACAAGATAAAAGTTATTGATATGTATAAACTAAATATTAGTTTGTGTCTATTATGTGTATATTAGAAAGTCTATGTTTGTGTCTAGTATGTAAATATGTAAATATATAAGGGTCAAGTATGTGTTAATAGGAAACATAGTGGTTGGTTCTAGGGCTATATATACCCCTCATATGTATGTGTCGATGGCAATGATGAACAATTGTATGTATGCAAGCAATTTGATAATAAATCTCTGCAAGTTTATCAGGTTTATCATCGTTGTTCATCCGATTTGTATATCTGATTTACCAACAATCTGGTATCAGAGCGCTCGTTAATCGATCTAAGGGAAGAAGGAAAGCAGAAATATCCTTCCTGTTTAGGTACAATCGATGGATTGAAAGCGATAAACAAAGAGAACAACGACTTTGTGTTCTTCTGAGTAATTAACGATCGAACGAAGACGACGATTTCTGTGTGAAATCGGTCATTGATTGAAGAAGTCGATCGCAGAGTCTTGATCGTTGTTCCATTCCTTTGTTCGAAACATCAAATTGAGGATTTGGTGATTGTTCTCTGTACAGTCGAGCAATTAACGGACTGAGTGATTTCTGCCCTTAGTTTGGTCTAGATATCGAAGGAATCTTGGTGTTGGGTGGACAACAAATTTAAGACAGAATATAAGAAACAATCACGCGTGATTGTTGATTGAAAACGAGGAAGAAGCCATCATATTTTAATCTGGTCGATTGTCGATCGAAAGAATCAAGAAAGTTTCTGGTGTTCATTCTTTCTTGTTGATTGCTTCGAACAAAGAATCGAAAGTGTGCTCGGTTATTGTTTCTCGCCTTGTTGATGATTCTCTAAACAAGTTGGAGGAAGTTATTTGTGAATCTTGTTGCCGTAATCAATAGAATAAAAAAATTGGTTTGTTTGTTTTTCATAATCAAGAGAACCAATAGGATTTTTTATTCATGCTTGTAGACCAATAACCTATTGTTCGGTTGGAGACAAAATTGTTATCTGTTTCTCGAACCGGTTGATTAAATTGTTGTTCAAACTTGAAAATTCTAAGGGATTGGACCTTTTTGGGGCATTCCCTTCAAAGTCAAAAGAAAAGGATTTTTAAAAGTGTGTTATTTGGCAAACAAATTCATCAAATCGAATTTGAAAATTGGTCTTCATTGGATTGTTTGATTACAACAAAAAAGACTTCAAGATAATCAAGAGTCTTTGTGATTCTAGCAAGTTAAACCGAATCTCAACGATTCGTATTGCAAGTTAAACTCTGAATATTTGATGTTCGTTGAGTATAGCAAGAGCAAGTTTCGAATCAATCGTGGTTCGTTAGAATAGCAAGTGAAATTGAACCCTTTGTGGTTCATAGAAAGTTAAAACAAACCCGTGTGGTTTGTAGCAAGTTAAAACCGTGTGGTTTGCAGCAAATCTCGAACCTCTTTTGGTTCATAGCAAGTTAAACCGAACCTCTTTTGGTTCATAGCAAGTTAAACCGAACCCTTGTGGTTCATAGCAAGTTAAGCAAACCCATTGGTTTGTATCAAGTCGAACCTTTGGTTCAAATAGCAAGTCGAACAATTATTTGTTCAAATAGCAAGTGCAAATAGAATCATTTGACTCAACTTTGCAATAAAAGATCAATCTTTGGTCAAAGCAAGTTAGTGCATAAAAACCTGATTAGCAAGTTGGTCAGGAGCACATCAAATCTGGTTAGCAAGTAGGCCAGAAGCAAGTATAGCGAATTGATCAAAATTAATGTCCAATTAGCAAGTTGGTTGGATAATTTTTAATCAAATTCGCAACAACAATAATCTGATCAGTAAGTAGGTCAGAACCTGATTAGCAAGTTGGTCAGGAGCAAGATAAAACTGGTTAGCAAGTTGGCCAGAAGCAAGCAAGAAATTTTGATCTATTTGATCAAGGAATTGATCATCCGATCACAAGCACGTTAGCAAGAAAGAAAGAAGAAATGGCAGATGATAAAAAGCATGATAATGCATCAAGCGGTACATCAACTCGTGAACAAGGAAACATTTCACTTCAATGTCCCAAATTGAACAAAACAAATTATACTACTTGGTCATTGTTGATGGAAAACTATCTTAAAGGCCTATGGTCTTTGGGATGCAGTTGATGCAAAGAATGAAACAATGGATGAAAACAAGATTAATACAACTAAGGCAATAATACTGCAAACGTTGCCTCAAGATGTATTAATGCAAGTTGCACATTACTCGACTGCAAAGGAAGTTTGGGACTCAATCAAAGTCAAAAACCTTGGAGCCAATCTAGTTCAGAAAGCCCCGTTTACGAACATTAAGAAGTGAACTAGAGGCTTTGAAAATGAATACAACTGAACGGGTAAGTGACTTTGCGGGAAAGTTAAGCACTATAAAAGCCAAGTTTAAAAGTCTTGGTGGTACTTTGAAAGATAAGGTACTTGTAAGGAAACTGCTTACCTCGGTTCCAAAGAAATTTCTACCAATCGTTGCATCTATCGAGCAATATCAAGAAATTGATACAATGTCATTTGAAGAAGCAGTTGGAAGAATTATAGCCTTTGCAGAACGCATTAAAAGTCAAGATGAACCAGAGGCTAATAATCAAGGGAAACTTCTAATGGCAAGTTCAAACAATCAAGGTCGTGGTAGAGGACGAGGTAGAAACTCTAACAAAGAAGAAAGTGGACGCGAAAAAGGCATGGGTCGAGGCAATAAAGATGGAAGCAAGTTTAGATGTTATGAATGTGGAGAACTTGGTCATTTTGCAAACAAATGCACCAAATGGAAGAACAAGGAGAAGAACAAGCAAGAAGAATCTAATCTCATCTATGATGATGATCAACCAACTCTACTGTGAAAGCAAGACAAGCAAGTAGAAGACCTCACTTAAACTATATTTAATTTAAGGGGGAGTATTGATATATATAAACTAAATATTAGTTTGTGTCTATTATGTATATATTAGAAAGTCTATGTTTGTGTCTAGTATGTAAATATATAAGGGTCAAGTATATGTTTATCATCCGATTTGTATCTCTGATTTACCAACAAAAGTAAAATCTAAAAAAAAAAATGATCAAACCACGATAGTTAGTGCGCCTAGTTGATCCTGCACGACTACCTCCGCTGCTGTAGCGATCAGGAGATGAAACTTTCCCACTATGTGCAAATTTAACCTAAAGATAAACACAAAATAAACTTACGCATGCTGATTCAACCGAGGTACATGTCATTATAATAATAAGATTGGTTCTAGTGAATAACTCGTAAGCTTTGACCATCAAACTTATAGCCATCCCTTCCACGAATGGCATCTTCAGCATCACGAGGATCTTCAAACTAAAATTAATCCAAAACCTTGATCCATGAGTTCAATCGTTGAAAGAAATATCCGGAAAAAAAAATGCAATTTTTACCTCTACAAAGGCAAAACTAGGGGGCCTTGGTGGAATTTTCAGGTCAATTCTTACAATTAGCCCATACTGCAAGCATAAACAAATTAAATCAGTATGAAACTAATATATATATATAGCAGATAACTTATACAGTTTAAGAATTTTGTAACAGAATAAATGATAAAAGCATTCAAACAATCCACACTACACAAAAACATTGTGGCGACATGTTAGTTAACAAGTTGTAAGTATTGTTTCAAAGCTAACATCACATTATAAAGAGGCATAAGAGAAGACCTTGTAAAATAAATCTTCCACTTCTCTTTCACGAATATCACCAGGAAGGTTACCAACAAAGAGAGTATGAGTTGAGAGACCCATGTTTCCTGAGAAAATAGATGAAGTGATGTGATGCAATAACATGATTAAGATCATGTTAAAGAACTATGCATAAAACAAATTTAAATGCCAAAAAAAACATCAAATATAGGGAGAATAACTGTTATAATAGTTAAATTAGATTTCGTAACGACAGAGTAGCTCTTTTCAATTGCGACATTGTTTGAGCGTGCTATATCACTATTCATGTGCTTAAAAATACAGAAACTTATCGAGCACAAGTTTGTTTGAAGGATGAATCATAGGGGAAAACAATAAGGTTTTGGGATCATTCCCATATAGAGCTGTTGAAAAAGCTCAACGCTCGCTTGTAATTGATTTGTTTATAAACGAGTTGAGTTTGAGCCAAGGTACAATAAGCTTATGACTCAAAGGTCTGACTTGATTAAAATTAAAGAAGTTATAACCCAAAATGAAACATATTATCTAAGCTTATATTTCATTTTCAGCCAAGTATTAAAACCATCATCATATGACTATTCTGACATTTTCTATCGAAAAAACAAATATATAGATATAGAAGACAATCATAGCCTATGAACTATAGTTTTTATTTGTAGAGTATCATTGTTTCAACGTGTTAAAATAAATGAAAAAAAAATATTACTTTTTGTTTATATATATTAGTTATGTGTAAAAAATTTTAAAAATAAAAGTGTTCTCTCAATAGCTAGCTTCGCTCGGCTCGGTTTTGTACAAGCCAAACTCGAGCTCTACATTTCACCACATTAAGATAAACGAGCCAAGCCCAAGGCCACTCTAGACTCAACTCGTTTATAACCCTATTTCCATAATACCTGAACATACCTTAGGCTTGACACGTAAGACATCTAAAACCTCATGATTTTCGAGATTCTACAATATATGGCGCAAAAACGAAAGAATAACCATAAATCACCGATAGCATAACCAAAGAAACTACAATAATATAGTATGTATCGTTCATTGTAATGTTCTATCTCAATCTCCTTGTACATTTCTTTCTGGAAGAAGGATTCATCGAGTATTAACTATCAAACTGAGGCTAACATTCAAAGTGATCCAAAGCAACAGAAGAAACAAACAAGCAAATACAGTTCGGTAGACGCTAATTCAACATCGAAAGCAACAATGCAAAAGCCATATGAATCAACATCTAAAGAAAAAAGGCGATTGATTACCGTGCATTCAAGATGTAATAACGAAGCAGTACGTTCATAGGGATATGTAAAGAAATGAATATTAATATTATAGCGGTTGATAGAAACATGAATTAGGCGGACGATGAAAATTCATGCTAAGGGTCGACAAACTCACTCATGGAGTGTTGTTGACTTGTGCTTCTATTGCTGCTTTATAATCAATGAATTAATTGACCGGCAAATAAATAGGTAAAGAACTAAATTATTTTCCAAAAGAATGTGTTAATTTTCTCATTATAAGGTTATTTTTAACGCATCTGTCGTCATGACCTCTTGGTGACCGACGTGGGCTGCGAGCGCGGTGACTAGGGGAACACCACTACGGACTACCACCTATGCAGCATGGTGAACCCCGCGGTGGAGTGCAGTTACACGTCGAGCTTCATTCACACTTTTTGATCATTTATATCCGAACGATACTCTTTAAAAAATGATTTATTTTATTTTCAAACCTCTATAATATATAACTTTTACTCACTTTAACAAATAATCCAAATAGTTAGCAGAATCCACTCCTATGGATGGTCGAAGAGGTGATCACTTTAGCACACACGTTCATTTGCAACTTGAACGTGTCGAATATCGTAGCTGTCATTAACTAGGCATCAAGTGGTTTAATTTGAGAAGTAAGCTCTTGATGTTTCATAGTCCATACGAAACTGTATTCAACAACCACGAAAGGTCAATGGTTCTCGCTGATGGTGTGTAGTTCTTATGTCTTTGTCAACCTTCTACATTTTGCATCAACTACTACACTCACTCATGGTTGAAATCATCACTATTTTGATTGCACAATTCCAACTTCACATATTTTATTGATGAAAAACATCTCAACACTTACTGCAACCAGTAAAGAAATGACAGATTTTATTAATAAATAGACCAACAGATACAATTTTTCTACTTCTCAGACATTAATCTTATATCCAGCTGATTAAATGCACCGTTGATCAAATTGTCGAGTCTTTCATCTATTTTCACATGACTTGATTAATAATGAATTTTATTTTTAAATTTGTTTATCTTTCATAACTAAAATCACTAAGGTTGTTCCTTGGTGCGGCACGCATGATGGATGGGCTAAACTGAGGCTCAGATAGACGCACGTAGTCTAATCATGTAAAAAAATTATACTCACATAGATAGTCATAAGTCCTATGAAAAACTATCAAAAGAGGCTTTCCGAGGCTATATCACATATTACCACGCTTAGGGTCGCAAATTGAACAAGGGCATCATGGTTATAGAGGGTTACGTATAAAAACCGACCATCCTCCAGGTACAGAATCTGAACCTGTATCAACTCCATCATAATCAAATGGCACTATACTGGCAAAAGAAGTACAAAGAAAAAGAAAAAGAAAAGAAACCGCGAAGCGATATCCCTGTTCTAGTCGTTGCACGCTGGAACACAATGACACAAATAAGTGTACACTTTCAGTTTCCATTTTTACAGTTTCATCTAATTCTGAAGGTTAACATAGAACACAAACTTCAAACACACTCCAAATTTACAAATAATATACACAGCAAAACCTAACTTTGAAGGGGCTCATTTTGAAATCTATATTTCCAACCACCCAACTGGAAATGAAGTTTAATTGCATCCAAACATCTTACACTCTGCAGATTAGATATACTACCTTCAGATTGTTGATCTTATAGATTTCATCATTTTGACATGAGATGCTTCTTCTGAAGAACTAATTGACTCTTCCTCTAGTGTGATTTTGTCTCAGGATGTTCCAATTCTGGGCGGCTGTTAAAACGAACAATAAATGCTAAGAATTGATTGAAAAATAAGCGTGATTGACATCCATAGAACGATAATAGAGAATTGATTGTCTGAAGATAACAATCCGATGTTAGATAGGTAATGTTCACTCTGATAGGGGTGTTCACGGTCTGGTTTTGATGAAAATAGGCCAATTATAAATATGGTTTCGAGAAATGACAAACCAAGCTAGCCAGTTTGGGTGGATCAGCTGGTTTTAGCGGTTTGAAATGATTTTTAATTTTTAAAATTGTTAGTGGCAAACCAAATGGAACCGTTAAACCGCCACCCCACAAAAACCAAAACCGTCAACCCGTCAAAAACATAACATGTCATCCTAACATTAAACTAAAATAACCAACTCCAAAACACAAATCCAACGCCCCATAGTTTAATCATAGGGTTGCACTGACATACAAAATTTTAGTAATATATTATAAAGAATACCGTAATAAACAGGGAAATGGATATGAATTATGAGTTATGACTGTTCCAAATAAAATTGTTGTATTAACTATTGGGACTGTCAAAGTGTGATTAAAGTCAAAGTTAATTACATAATGTAAGAAGATGACTGAAATTTGGAGGACAAACAATCTAAAACTCATATTAAGAAATTTAACATGTTTCTTCCTAATTGCAGGTGAAAAGTTTGATGTCTACATTAAACCTATATGATGGTATCTGGCATCCATAATAAGAAAAAGGGTTGCAATCTATTCTCTAAATAATAGATATCAATGTATTTACAAAATAAAGTAAGAAACTGAATATTTAGCTACTGAAGTATTTAATGCGATAATACACCAAATCACAGAGTAAATTTAAACACAAGACTGATTTACCTTTTTAAGCGGTAACCTAGACGTTCCTGGCTTATTTGAATAATCAAGTGGCTTTAATATCTCAAAAGAGCACACCAACGATTTGTCAACACTCAATAGAGCACCTGCATTGTCAAATTCTCCACCATAATTTGGGGCGGAAAATATCGTCACGAGTCTTCGTTTGGCAAAGAACTCGTAACCGTCCTCTACCACCTGCAGTTGAAAAGGGTCATAATGCAGCTCACCTCTATCATGTACAATGTTTATTAGAAGTGTCAAAATAGGCAGGTGACATGTTGGGTAACGAGTCAAAAATTTTTAGCAACGGATCAAAATGGGTTTGATCGGGTCAGGATGGTTGCCTAGAAACACTCATATCCAAAATTTTATAAACTTGCATAACACTTTTGTGTGTCAAATACGAATACGATAATGTTAGTTAATAATTTATTTTTTTAACAAAAAGGTTAGGGGGGTATACTGTACGAAATCAACGTTTAAGGGTGTATATTATAAGTTAAAAATCAAACAAAAGGTGTGATTAAGGGGTCTAATCGAGTGAAGCCCACTCGCGAGATATTCAAGACCATCTCAGAACATGATAAACAGTGACTTGATTTAAGGCGAATAAAGCTCAAGCTACTCCAGTAGAATTTCAATTCAAACTCTATTACTGAAATACTCGTCCCAAAAGCACACAAGCTTATCAAGATTGTTTAATTTACATTTTTACCCTCTTTGTGTAGATATTTACATAACTAATTCACAGAGTCAAGTTCAACTCAGCTCAAAAGTAGCATTTATTGCGATAACCAAGCAAGCTAAGCTCAATAGCATCAATTAATTCATCAAGATCGAGCTTTAAAATAAAGGTGGATCCAGCTCGAGTTGAGTATCGAGTTTAAAAATCAAATCAAGCTCAAGCCTGGCTGTGGTTCGGTTCATTCAACACAATCACACCCCATATATGATTAACCAGTTAAGGGTTATACCGGTAACAATTTCCTTATTTGACTTTAAACTTATAACACATGTCCTTTAAACATCTTTTCCAAAAGGCAACTTCCACTAAAAAAATGTAAATTGCGATGTCATGCTATGTTGCTTCCTTTTTTTTTATTCTCAGAAACCGAAGTTTGTAGGAAGGGCTCTCAATCCAATTAGTTCACAAGATTCATTCAAAATGTCTCATTATCCAAATGAACAAAACAACTGTTTACCTGATGACCTCTGCAAATAAGGTCAAGATCATTCTTCTTCAAAAATTCAACAACTTTATCAGGTCCAAAAGTACACGAGACGCCACGATCACTGTCAGACCAACCCTCAATGTCAGGATCAGGATCAGACCACAATAAATCACAAAGAAGCCCATTATCCGGAATCTCAGTGGGCCTCTCAATTTCTCTTATTTGTCTCAAATCCTCAAGTTCAGGGGAAAGCCCACCATGCATGCAAAAGATCTTTTCATCAACCAATGCAGCAACCGGCAAACAATTGAAGCAATCTGTGAATATCTTCCAAAGACGTACATTAAATCTTCTTTTACACTCGTCATAAAAACCATATATGCGGTTAATTTTGGCATCTTCATGGTTTCCCCTTAAAAGGAACACATGATCAGGATACCTTATCTTGTATGCAAGCAGCAAACATATGGTTTCTAAACTTTGTCTACCTCGATCAACATAATCACCAAGAAATAAATACTTTTCAGAGGGAGGATAACCACCACATTCAAAAAGCCTCAATAGGTCTTGGTATTGTCCATGTATATCACCTACAATCATCATAAAAAGTACAAAATAAGCTGATAATCAATCATTTCTCATGAGCAGTCGGAAAGCTTCTCATTATTTAAGGAAGTAATCAATAAAATAAATTAAATCTAGCATTTGTTAACAACCCAAAAAAACAAAACCCTATAACCAATTTACCAAACAATTCTAAACAAGAAACCAATTCATCATGAATCATGACATGTTCATTTATAATCGAACAAACCCAAATCGAATCAAATCAAATCAAATATGAATAAGCCCTTTAAGTAATTTAATCAAAATTAGGGCATCCAAATCAACCACTAAAACTCAATGTCACACAAACATAAGCACAAATCCAATTACACCCATCTTCAATCAAAACAAACATATCACAAACAAAACTGAATCAAAACCAAATTCTGAAATCATACCACAGATCCTGATGGGCGCACGAAGCTGAAGAAGATTAGGCTGCGAAAGAAACACCTGCCTAGCGTTGACGCACAGCTGCCGGATCTCCGACTCCGACAACTGAACCTGTTTTCCACCTTTACCATCCAACAATCTCCGAATAATATCGTCTAAAACACCCTTTTCCATCATACAGATTCGATCGTCTATAAACCCAATTTTCAACACAGCAATTGACGTAAGATAAAGGGTGAATTGCAGCAATGAATCGACATGAAATGATGTGTGTGATGGATGGATGAAGGGATATTGATGGAAGGATTTAGGGATTAAGATAAGATAGGTGGGGGGTTGAATAAGATTTGGTGTGGTGGGTATTTGGCGAAGAACATGTCTATGGGTATGTCGTTTTCGTCAAGAATCAAGATGCGTGCTCTTTAGCCTTTCACCACTTCCTCCAAACTTCCCCTTTTGTGTAAATAAATCAATATATAGGATGTACTTCTTTCTATAGAATTTATAAATGGATTACATCGTTTAAGGTTTATACTGGGTCCACTTTTAGAGCTATTGTAAATTTTCAAACATTTAAACTCGTAACTTCTATTAAGAAAATACGTAATTTACCATGGATGTCTCCTTAAAGACTGTATGTTACGCAAATACGTGTGCCAATGATTTTAACTTTCTTTGGATATTATAATATGTATTAAAACCTCCCGTAATGAGCGTTAAAGATTGAAAAGTTTGGTTGGATGACAGCCCCACCACCGCCCCTTCCGGTGTTTTCCCAGTGTTATAGGTGGGTCTGTGACATTTTATCAATTAACGGCAAAATGTTGCTTTTTTCTCAAGCTGTTGGTTTGTGAATGTTATGCATTTATTTATTATTTTTTATTGTTTCCTATAAAACTCACCCAAACTCAATTCATATTTCTCAAATTTACAATTAAAAAATAGAATTGTATTTGTCATCGTCAACAAGTGACGATAGTACGTCTTCAGATTCATTGTGATCAACGAGGTAATCAGAAGTGCGATTTATCTCACAACGAAATTTATGGCATATGTTAGTCATTCTCCATGTCCAATCATGAAAAGAAAATGAGTCTTATGGGATTGGCATGCTGTCAACGAGCGATTAGTGAATGATTTTTTTTTGTGATAAACCTCTATACGGTCCTAAGGTGTTAGACGTCGTTTCTAGATGAGTAAACGTTTATTTTTACGTATATCTCACGATTTAAAACGAGAGTATGAACATTTCAACAAAGACCCAACGCAAGAGGACTGCTAGGATTCATAGGTATACAAAAGTGTACATCGACGATGGTATTGCAACCAACATGTGAGACGAGTACTTAAAAAATGACGGATGAAAAATCAAGAGACGTGTCACACCCTCAATTTTCACGTGCGGAGTTTTACCGCGAGACGTGTGAACATATAATGATCTAAGTTATTAGTTACTCAGAACGACACTATATGAAACATTTAAAAAAAAAAAATTCAGAGTTTGGAACCTTAAAACATTTGCGGAAGCGTTTTGTAAAAATTTCAAACATATTGTACCAAATGTAAACTACGCAAAACACGAGCCCAAACGAAAGTATGAAAGTATTCAATAAGACAAAAACAGACGAATGTTTGTTCAATGTATGCATGACTCGTGCGTGCTCCTACAGCAAGCTACTAGTAACGACTTGAGAAAAAGTATACTAAAGTGTCAACACGACGGTTGGTGAGTTCACGAATTTGTAATCATCATAAACAGTAGCATTAGTAAATATAAACAAGTGCACTGAAATAGATAGCTAGTCTAATTTCATTAGTAATAAACAATAGTGATTTCGAGATCGAAGCTGACTATGTTTGTCTGTTTGCCTCCCGCCACCACATACCAAGTCATGACGCTGTTAGTCGTTTAGGACAATATTGCACCCGCTTGACCTCCAGTCGTACGGGTGGGGCTTGTCAGACCCAGTAGTACTACCCAAGATTTCACGCTAGATTCCTTAATTAACGATCCGAAAGTGTGAGGGCTTTCAATGGTATATCACACTATGTCTTACTAAACACATGTTATAATAGCAAAGCGTTTTAAAATAGTGTATGCTTTCTCCCCCAAAAAGAGAGTAAATAAAAGTAGGGCATTGAACTCACCTATGCGCAAACAAACGATAACAAAAGCTAACGATGAGTGGAAAGACAACCCTTCAAAGGTTACCTAGAACACACAAGTACATAAGTACGTGTACACAGAAAGCTTAACAACCCTGAGTGCTCAATAAACACGTTGACCCAAGGTTTTGGAAAGCAAGACTCATTTGACCTAGTTGACCCGTTTGACCCGTTGGTGACATGTTAATTAAAATCACGTCTGATCAAGTATAGCAACTCATACACATGATTATCATACCCACATATATTATCATACAACGCATACGAATCTCAAACAATCAACATGCTTAACACAATCATAATTACAGTACAACTAATAATTCATACATGGAGTCTAATTATGCATTACATGCCATGTGAAGCCACTCATAACTTCACACACTAAACCCTGCCAATCCTACTAAGTAGGGGCCTCAGATTCGGGCGCATGTATGACGATCACTAACATGTTTAATCAACAAGCTTCATGCCAACCAACATACACAACAATGATCTATTATAATCCCAATCATGATTCCATAATCTCCTAACATAATCTAT
Source organism: Flaveria sonorensis (assembly GCA_025506505.1). Classification (NCBI taxonomy): domain Eukaryota; kingdom Viridiplantae; phylum Streptophyta; class Magnoliopsida; order Asterales; family Asteraceae; genus Flaveria; species Flaveria sonorensis. The sequence continues at coordinate 49,160,205 of CM046435.1, forward strand.
CATCATGTAGTATTCCATAAGAACCTAAATTTCCCAACTAGCGCATCAAGCATCCATACAACTCAATCAACACAATCTATCACATTAGACATCATCAAGAAGCATTCTAACATGATCCTAACATCATGAACATGTCTAATTCACAATATCCAATGATCTTCATGAATAAAGTTTCCCTTTCGGGAAAGTAACACCCAAAATCCATCTAACATCCAATTCATTCATAAATTCACCAACTTTATACCCAATCAAGCTCATAACAATCATCGAGTCATGACAAACATCATCAATTCATCATAATTCCCAAACATCATGCATAAAATTTTCTACTTATAGCAAGGTATGAACAACACATCAAAACCATAAATTTCTTGCATAATCCACGTAAACTAACATCAATGCAATACAACTAACATCATACAATCACCAAACAATATGATTTCAACTTTTCTTCATCAATTTCGAACTAGGGTTCATCAAGTATCTAAAACCATGAAAAATCAATCAAAATCTAATCTTTAATCATGTAGGAATCAAGAATTGATGCTTGCTACACGTTGGAATGCTTGAACTAGATCAAAATCAAAGATTTGTGCTTGTTCTTGATGAAAATCGCAAAGTGTGTGTGTGCGTTTGAAGGTGTTCGACCGCAAATGGGGTTAGGGAGGGGACTAGGGTTTTAATTTTAGTTTATATATGGTAAGTATTTATCTATTAACCCCTTATTGTTTTATAATTTGTAAATCTTGTTTTTAAATGTTTTTAAATCATTTTTAACCATATAAAATATGAATCGTTATCAACTAACCATAATCATATGTAACACCCCGAATTTTATTTAAAGAAAACGAAAAGAAAAGAATTCAAAAAGAAAAGTAAATGGGCACAAGATGAGGGGTGCAAGTTGTAAAAGTGCACAAACTTCTTTATTTTAATAATATAAGAGGTATTGCCACCCATAAAGCAGGGATTTGCTTTCCTGCTCTCGGCCAGAAGAAGAAAAAGAAGAAGAAGAAGGAAATTTCGGGTTTTTGGAGAAAGAGAAAGAAGAAGCTGCTAAGGTAAGTTCTCTTGAACACGAGTTCGGTTTCAGTTGGGTTTTAAGTCCTAAACCGAAGTTCTTGATGTTTTAGAAGTTCTCGGGAATTTGAAGCTGAAATCACAGGTGGAAGTACCTGGTTTGAAGATCTGCTTCAGGTGAGTTTTAGGACCCCTCTTTTACTAATTTTTAAAGTGTTGGGGCTATTATGCATACCGGACAAGCATTTTTAAAAAGATAACCTTGAGTTTATGCTTTATGTTCGAAGGATGTTTGTGAATGTTTGTTTAGAGGTTGTTTATGGGTTAGACTTGATGTTTAGTATGTTCTAAGTGTGTGGTATGATAGATCTGAGCCATGGATATGTTAGGATGGTGATTGGGAACTGGAAATAGCATAAGTTATGTTGCAGGTTAATCTGTTCATCCGCATTTGCTAAACATTCAGCAGCTAAGTCTTTTGTTCATCCGCATTTCTTTTGTTCTCCCATATTTGCTACAGTATCCGCATTTGCTACAGTGTCCATCAGCATTTCTTTTAAGACAGAATAATTACCAAGTGTTCATCCGCATTTGCAAGTGTTCATCCGCATTTGCAAGTTGTTCATCCGTATTTGCAAGTGTTCATCCGCATTTGCAAGTTGTTCATCCGCATTTGCAAGTTGTTCACCCGCATTTGCAAGTGTTCATCCGCATTTGCAAGTTGTTCATCCGTATTTGCAATTTGTTCATCCGCATTTGCAAGTTGTTCATCCGTATTTGCAAGTTATTCACCCGCATTAGTTTTGCTCACCCGTATTTGTTCTTGCTCATCCATATTTCTTTGGGGACTTAGGTTTCTTTTTTTCTGGAATTTTGGGAAGTAGAATTTAAGTGCTAAGAAGTGATGTCTCGGGGTGGCTTATGCTTATTTATGATGTGATGGCTTGTGATGATGTTTGTGATGTGATTGTTGTGGTTGTATGTATGTGTTATCTTTCTTCATTAAACGGTTTTCAAAACGTATGTATTATGTTATAATACCTGTTGTGTATTATGTTGTGTCATGATGTATGAGCGAACGTAAAGTATTATGTAATGAAGTGAAAGATAACGTTAATGAAAAGTGGAAAGTAAATGAATAAATGAAATACTTGCAAGCAGATGAAGAGAGGTGCACAACCGTTAGGTTGGTAGCTCAACTGTGTGCGGTTTAGATAACCCGAAGGATGCACACAGGGAGTCTATCCTTGAGATAGGCTCGAACGGAGTCTTTATGGCTCGAAGGGAGTCTTTGTGACTCGAAGGGAGTCTTTGTGACTCGAAGGGAGTCTTTGTGACTCGAAGTTATGGCTCGAAGGGAGTTCAATCCTTGAGATTGACTCGAAGGGGATCCTTGTCGCGTACCCTGGTCTGTCTTCGATAGGAGACGGGGGTATTGCATGTGATGGGATCCATATGAAGGTATATGATAATAATGAATGAAAGAAGGAATGAATGAACGATGATGAAGATAATAATTATTATCAATGTGTATGTATGATGTATGACCGCGAACGAATATAAGTTTTGGTTTTAAAGAAAGTAAAGTATTTTTATTATGAAAACTAGAACTCACTCAGCGTCGCTGACTTTTTGTATGCATGTAGTTGGCAGGTATATTGTTGATGCTGAGGAGTTGCAGGCATGGATGCATATGCTACTAGGAGTGATTTGAAGGCTGGCATCCACGTTTTGACATGTTAATGTAATTTGAAATATAAACGAGTGTTGTAATGAGATGAATTAACATGTTTTTGATTATTAATGAAAGTTTTAAATTCCACTGCAAAGGTATTGTATGTTTTAAATGTTTTATGCGATGATGGTCCAGTTTGTAAGCGTTCCGGAAATGGGGCCTTACATCATATAATCCAACTTGTAAACACCACACATGAATCATAAATCACACGTAGTCACGTTATAATGGAAAAACCATAAATAACACTTAACATTCATGAATCACATAACCAAATGTTAATAATCAACAATATTAATTAGGTTATTATCTGTTAACCATAGTTAATTATTATTAGGTCACCAACGTTCATGACAACTAGTTTGTGCTCACGACATGTGTATGCAAGACCTAACGGAACTTACGGAGTTTGGTAACGTAAAATTACCGGATGTCACATTATCCCCATGTTGAAAGAATTTTCGTCCCGAAAATTACGTTACATGGTTGTGTTACATCACTGGTCTACTGCATTGGCACAAAGAAATCGGGTAAGTTTCGGGTGGGTTGTCATATCATCCCCAAGTTGAAAGAAATTTCGTTTCGAAATTTAATCAATACCTCCACCAGCTGTCGTCGTTATTTCGAACAGATGAGGATACTCAAGCTTCATCTGATCCTCACGTTCCCATATGAATTCTGGTCCACGTCTTGAGTTCCAGCGAACTTTGACTATGGGTATCTTGCTTTGCTTAAGGGTCTTGACTTCACGATCCCTCAACTGGTTCTTCAATGAATCGCAGTTGTTCATCTACTTGCATTTTCTCGAGCGGTACAACCATCGTCTCGTCAGATAAACACTTTTTCAGATTAGAGACATGAAATACGTTGTGAACTCCACTCAACAAATCTGGCGGGTCTAATCGATACGCCACTGGACTTATTCTTTCCAGAATCTCAAATGATCCAACGTATCTTGGATTAGGCTTGCCTCTTTTGCCGAATTGAATCACACCTTTCCATGGTGAGACTTTCAGTAAAACTTTGTCGCCGACCTGAAACTCCAAGGGTTTCCGTCACTTGTCTGCATAGCTCTTTTGTCAGTCTCGTGCTGCATCCATACTGTTTCTTATCTGCACGATCTTTTCAGTAGTCTTATGCACTAATTTGGAGCCAGTCAACTGACTATCACCAACTTCTGCCTAACAAACTAGTGATCTACACTTTCTCCCATACAACGCCTCAAATGGTGTTGCCTTAATGCTGGTGTGATAACTATTGTTGTAAGAAAATTCCACCAACGGTAGGTGAACTTCCTAGTTATTCCCGAAATCAATCACACAAGCATGCAACATGTCCTCCAATGTTTGAATAGTACGTTCGCTTTGCCCATTTTTTTGTGGATGATAAGCAGTGCTCATGTCCAGGCGCATACCCAAGGATTTCTGTAACGACTGCCAGAAATGTGATGTAAAACGAGCATCACTGTCAGAAATAATCGAGATCGGTACACCATGTCTCGAAACTACCTCCTTCAAATAAATTCTAGTTAACTTGTCTATTTTACCAGTTTCCTTGATTGCCAAAAAGTGAGCAGACTTAGTCAATCGATCTACGATCACCCATATCGTGTCACAACTAGTAGGGGTCCGGGGTAATTTAGTAATGAAATCCATAGAAATCTGTTCCCACTTCCATAAAGGAATCTCAGGTTGCTATAGTAACCTAGATGGATTTTGATATTCAACTTTAACCTTCGAATAGGTTAGGCACTTGCTCACTTACGTAGCTACGTCTGCCTTCATATTAGGCCACCAACAGTGCGCCTTCAGGTCATGATACATCTTGTCAGAACCAGGGTGTATAGAGTACTTAGACTTGTGTGCCTCACACATAACCAAGTCCCTTAGGTTTCCATACAAGGACACCTAAAGTCTGTCCATGAAGTAACGAATTCCATCCACTTTCACTTCAAACTGTTTGTCCATTCTACGTAAAGATTCAGATCCAATGTTTTCTGCTTTCAAAGCTTCTGTCTGAGCTTCTTGGATTTGTTTAGGCAATTGAGTGCTAATCAAAAGCTGCAAAGCTCGCACTCGTCGGGGCTTAGCAGTTTCCTTTCTACTCAACATGTCAGAGACTACATTCGCCTTTCTCGGGTGATATCTGATAGCGCAATCAAAATCGTTCAATAATTCCACCCAGCGTCGCTTCCTCATGTTCAGCTCCTACTCAAGGATATGCTGAAGACTCTTGTGATTGGTGTAGATAGTGCACTTGACCATACAAGTAATGTCTCTAGATCTTCAAGGCAAAAACTACCGCACCCAGCTCCAAGTCATAGGTGGTGTAGTTCTTCTCGTGCACCTTCAGTTGTCTCGAAGCATAGGCTATCACCTTGTCACGTTGCATCAAGATGCAACCAAGTCCTTGGATAGAAGCATCACAGTAGACCACAAAGTCATCACTTCCCTCTGGTAATGCCAATATCGGTGCGCTACAAAGTTTCTGTTTCAACAACTGAAAAGCAGTCTCTTGACTCTCACCCTATTTATACGTTGTTCCTTTATAAGTCAAGGCTGTAAGAGGTTGAGGGATCTTAGAAAATCCCTCAATGAAACGCTAATAATATCCTGCCAGTCCATGAAATTGCCGTGTCTCACTAGGCGTCTTGAGAACCGACCAATTCTTTATCGCTTCAATCTTTGCAGGATCCATATGTATTCCTTTATCGTTAATAATGTGACCCAGAAATTGTACTTCGCAAATCCAGAAATCACACTTGGAAAACTTGGCGTACAGTTGTTCCTTTTTAAGTAATTCTGTAAAGCCCCATTCCCGGGAACCCCACAGTTGGTCAATCACAGCCTTATTTATAATAAGACACAATAAATTTCATAAAAACATTGGAGCGGATTAATTTATCAAAAAAACCATCCATGCATTAATATTTGATGTTGACAAATAATACATCATTGTTTTAAAAGAGTTACAAAAGAATATTCAGTTGTATTACAAAACAACAACATTATCATGCATGAAATGGATGCTAGTCTTTGCCCGCCAAGTAGCTTCACCCTCGTGCCATCCTCAGCAGCAAGCTACCTGCCAACTAAAAATGCATAAAAAGTCAGCGTTGCTGAGTGAGTTCTAGTTTTATAAATAAGATACTTTTCTTTCGTTTAAAACATTTTCTTTACTTTTGTACATGGTCATTCATCGTACATACATCAAGGTAATATCATTATTATCTTCCATTATCGCACATATTTGTTCGTTTCGCACATTTTCATTATCTTTCACTTCTATCTAGATCCTGTCATAAGCTATGCCACATCATTAGGCACGAAGCCACCTCAGTCTTGGGGTTAAGCGACAAGGATCCCGTTTCGCACGTATGGATCAGTCACCAAGACTGACCCCCCTGTGTGTACCCTCATGGGTTAGCCAAGATCGCACGCTACATCGCTCACAGTTGAGCTAACAACTCTTCAATGAGTTGTGCACCTCTTTAAATTTGCTTGTAAGACTTTCATTCATTCGTTATGTTCCACTTTTCATTATCTTTAATCTTTCGCTTCTTTTATGATAATACTTTACGTATAATAGCATTAACACACCATGTAAAGTCACGTAATAATACGTAATAAGGAACATCAATAATAGACCACAAACATGCGTAACATGAACAAACATAAACCACCAAAACATTCTAGAGCTTAATTTAATTTCTATTTCCTAATATTTCAGAAAAATCCTAAGTCAACTTAGGCGCATGGGCACTATGTAGGCGCATAGGTACTATGTAGGCGCACGGGAGTTGGGCATATGGGAAAAACTTAGGCGCATGGGAACACTTGGGCCCATGGGAAAAACTTAGGCGCATGGGAACACTTGGGCGCAGGGGAAAAACTTAGGCGCATGGGAACACTTGGGTGCATGGGAAAAACTTAGGCTCATGGGAACACTTGGGCGCATGGGAAAAACTTAGGCGCATGGGCAAAGTGTTAGGCGCATGGACAAGTGTTAGGCGTATGGGCAGTTTACCACTTCTAACTTATACTAATTTCAGTCCCCATTCATCATCCTAACGTATTCTTAGCTCAAATCTAGCATACTAAGCACTTAGAACAAGCATACAAGCACATGACTCGGTCAAAACATTCACAAACACACACCCCCACGTAAAACAGGGGTAAACATACGGTTCCAACACACTGAGTTGTAAAATGATAGTTTATATGCATTTCAACCCCAAAACAAGTTTAAAACAGAAAAATCGGGGACCTAGAACTCACCTACAGCAGCCTTTGTGTAAAACTCCTCTAAACTCGAGAGCACTTGGAGTTCAAACATCTAAACACACCAAAAACACCCAATCGAACACAGAGGAACACATAAGACTCGGTCCAAAAGCTGAAAATCCAGCTGAAACCAAACAAAACACATGAAAAGCTCACCTTCAAGCCGATCTTCTTCTTCTCTCTAAAAACCGATGGAAACTCTGTTGTTCTTCTTTTTTTTTCTTGCCGAATCAGTTGGTGGAGTAGGGTAGTGGTGGCCATGCCCACCTTTTAAACATCATAATAATAAAGTTTGCCACTTGCACAACTTTAACCCCTTATCTTGGGTTATTTCACCTTTCTTTCTTTATACTTCTCTTTTCTTTTCTTTTTTTTTTTGTAAATTTTCGGGTGTTACAAGTCCACCCCCTTAGGCGTATGAGCACTATGTTAGGCGCATGGGCAGTTGTCAAATCAATCTTACACTATTTTTTAGGCACAATCATCATTTTTACATGTTCCTAACCAAAATCTAACATACCAAGCACCTAAAACAAGCATATAAACACGAAACACAGTAAATCATACACACACATACATTCACCCGTATAAACAGAGTATAAACATACGGTCAGAACATGCTGACAGTTATAAAAAGTTAGGTACATGCATTTTCAGCCCCAAAACAAGTTTAAAACATAAAAACCAGGGAACTAGAACTCACCTATTACAGCCTTCAAGCAAAACTCCACCAAACTTGAGGGCACAAAGAGTTCAAACACCTAAACACACCAAAACATACAACCAAACACAAAAGAACACATAAGAATTGGTCCCGAAGCTGAAAACTCAGCTGAAACCGAACAAAAATGCAAGAAAAATCACCTTCAAGCAGGTCTTCTTCTTCTTCTTTGGTCGAACACTTTTTTTTTTTTTTTTTTTTTTGCAACTGAGAATAGTGGGTGTGCAGAGAAGTGGGTGGCCATGCTTCTTTTAAACATAAAGTAATAATATTTTGTCCTTTTGTACACTTTAGCCCCTCCACTTATGCAAATTCTCCTTTCTTTCTTTATTCTTTTCTTAATAAATTTTCAGGTGTTACAAGTCCACCCCCTTATAGAGGTTTCGTCCCCGAAACCTGTCACTCTTCGAACAGTTGTGGGTAATGCTGTCTCATCTCCTCCTCAGTCTCCCACGTAGACTCAAATCCCTTCATGTGCCTCCACTGTACTCGCACCAGTGGAACCACTTTATTTCGTAATCTCTTCTCCTTTCGGTCAATGATTGCCACCGGTTGCTCTACGTAGTTGAGCGGTTCATCCACATCAATGTGCTCCAGTGGTACAATCATATCTTCATCAGCTAGGCATTTTCTCATATTAGATACATGAAATGTTGGATGAATCCCACTTAACTCATTAGGTAGCTCCAACCTATAGGCCATCTCTCCTACTTGAGCAATGATTCGGAAAGGTCCTATATATCTCGGGTTCAGTTTACCCCTCTTTCTAAACCGAATGATCCCCTTCCAAGGTAAAACCTTTAGCATAACTTTATCGCCCACCTTGAATTCAATCGGTCTACGCCTCTGTCCGATATCACCCCAACATACGGGCGTTCTACACCTTCTACCGTATAGCATCTCATATGGTGGCATACCAATGCTGGCATGATAACTATTATTGTATGAGAATTCAGCTAACGTTAAGTGTTCGTCCTAGCTTCTTCCAAAATCAATGACGTAGGCTGGGAGCATATCCTGAAGCATCTGTATAGTCCTCTCTGACTGGCCATCTGTCTGAGGATGGTAAGCCGTACTGATATGCAAACTCGTACCAATTGCATCATGGAATCTCTTTCAAAACACAGATGTAAACCAAGTGTCACGATCAGACACAATAGACATTGGTACACCGTGACGGGTCACAATCTCCTTGATGAACAGATCCGCCAATCTTTCAGATGAATATGTCTCACGGATCGGTAGAAAGTGAGCACTCTTCATCAAACGATCAACTATCACCCATATGGCGTCGTACCCCCTTGCCGTACGTGGTAACTTTGTAATGAAGTCCATGGTGATGTGCTCCCATTTCCACTCAAGTATATCTAAAGGTTAGATCATCCCGTATGGCTTCTGATGCTCTTCCTTCACTTGCAAGCAAGGAAGGCACTTACCCACTTACTCCGTCACATCACGCTTCATACCCGGCCACCGGTAATCTTTCTTCATATCATGATACATCTTGGTAGCACCAAGATGAATGGAGTATCGAGTCTTATGAGCTTCATCCATAATTTGCCCCCGTAGGTCTTCGTAACGAGGGATCCACATCAGCCCAAAGCGGGTTCTAACTCCAAGAGTGTTTTCACCCAAATCTATGACTAGTCCTCTCATCCTTTTAGAGTTTAGGTGATCTTTTTTCAGCGCTTCCTCTTGGAACCCCTTGACCTGTGTTATCACATCGGAGGTCATCACCAACCGGTAAGCCTTCACTCTGATTGGCTCGGGTCTCTCTTTTCGGCTAAGGGCATCTGCCACTATATTGGCCTTGCCCAGATGGTAGTGGATCTCACAATCATAATCCTTAATCAATTCTAGCCACCTTCTTTGCCTCATATTGAGGTCCTTCTACTCAAAAAAGTATTTCAAACTCTTATGGTCCGTGAAGATATTGCACTTCTTCCCGTACAAGTAGTGCCTCCATATCTTTAACGCAAAGACCATGACCCCTAGCTCCAAGTCATGAGTAGGGTAATAAGCCTCATGGATTTTCAACTGTCGGGACGCATAGGCTATTACTCTTCCCCTCTGCATTAGTACGCAACCTAATCCCAAATAAGAAGCATCCGAATAGACCACTAAGTCTTCACTCCCTTTGGGCAACGTCAAGACAGGAGCTTGAGTCAATCTCGTCTTTAACTCCTCAAGAGCATTCTCCTGTTCCAGACCCCATACAAACTTCACATCCTTGTGGGTCAACTTGGTCAATGGTGAGGCTATCTTGGAAAAGTCTTGGATGAACCTCCTGTAGTAGTTCGCCAAACCCAAGAAAATGCGGATCTCGGATGGCGTCTTCGGAGACTTCCATTGTATCACGCCTCAACCTTTGCCGGGTCTACCATGATCCCTTCGAAATTTACCACATGACCAAAAACTAGACCTCGCGCAACCAGAAAGCACACTTTGAGAACTTAGCATACAACTTCTTTCTTCTGAATGTCTCCAATACCTCCCGAATGTGATCGGCATGCTCTTCTTCGCTCTTTGAATAAATCAAGATATCATCGATAAACACAATCACTGATTTATCTAACATCAGCCGACATACCCGATTCATCAAATCTATGAAAGCAGCTGGCGCATTAGTTAGACCAAAGGACATAACGAGAAACTCGTAGTGTCCATAACGCGTGCAAAAAGCCGTTTTGGGGATATCTTGCTCCTTCACCTTCAATTGATGGTAACCAGATCGGAGGTCTATTCTCGAGAACCAACTGGCACCGTGGAGCTGATCAAACAAGTCATCAATTCTTGGTAGTGGATATCGATTCTTCACCGTCAACTTGTTCAACTCACGGTAGTCAATGCACATCCTTATACTACCGTCCTTCTTCTTTACAAACAAGACCGGAGCACCCCAGGGAGAGATGCTCGATCGGATGAACCCTTTGTCCAGCAACTCTTGCAGCTACACCATCAGTTCCTTCATTTCCAACGGTGCCAATCATACGGTGCTTTGGCAACAGGTTGAGTACAAGGTATCAAATCGATCTGAAACTCGATCTCGCGGTCCGGTGGCACACCTGGTAAATCTTCTGGGAACACGTCTGGAAAGTCACACACAACTGGTATGTCAGACAAGTGTGGTACTGACGCATCCACATCCTTCACGTAAGCCAGGTAGGCACTACATCCCCGTTTCATGCACTTCTCGGCCACCACCATCGAAATCACCTTCGGAATCGTAGTAACTCGGTCGCCGTAGACTGTCACCGAACTCCCAATATTTGCCTCATAGGCTGCTAACCAATCCATCCCGAGAACTACATTAAATCCGCCTAGGGGCATCACAAATAGTTTAGCAGAGAACCTATGGCCTTCCAGTTCTATGTCGCAATCCTCTATCAAGTCGGAAATCCTGGTAGACTTACCAATGGTAGTTTCTACATCGAATGGCTCATCAATACTTCTACTTCTAACAGGCAACTTAGCACAGGAAGCAGTAGAAATAAAACTCTTACAAGCACCAGAATCAAATAACACAGAGGCACAAGTGTGGTTTACAAGAAACGTACCTGACACGACATTAGGGTCCACCCTGGCCTCCTCCCTGGTCATCGTAAATGCTCTGGCGCCTGCCCTCACCCCTTCATTCTTGGTCCTCTTCTTTGCTCTAGAGCTCTCAGCCCTCGGCTTCTTGTAGTCTCTACTTAGATGGCCCTCTTCACCACAATTATAGCACCTTATCACCCCACAATCTTATACCATATGACCGGGCCTCCCACACTTGAAGCAGACTTTCAACCCCCACTTACACTCCCCTACGTGGTCTCTCCCACACTTACCATATTTCTTTGCCCCTGTACCCGCTGACACTACCCGCCGGTCATCTGTTCTTGCCTTCTTGTTATTTGGAGTGAAACCACCACGACCAAATCGTTTCCCATTCTAGTTCCCGTCGCCACCATCCTTCCTACTCACCTCAACCACACCCACCTCTCTCTCATCATAATATCTCCCTGCTAAATCCACCACCGGCCTAAAGGTACTCGGTAGGGCAGCAATCATGTGCCTGCGGATATCTGCTGGCAATCCCTAGATATACCTCTTGATCTTCCTCGATACCGGCGTTACCTGATCCTGCACCAGTCTTGCCATCTCATTAAACTTCATCGTGTACTGCTGGTGTGTCATGGTTCCTGCCTCTAACTGCAAGAACTCCCTCTCTATCTTGTCAAGTTCTCTATGAGGACAGAACTCCTCGATCATTATCTTCTTCAGTTCGTTCCACCTCATCATCCTAATAGCCCTACTACCCTCGGCCTGGACAATATTGTCCCACCAACATAAAGCCAAGTCTACAAATGAATAGGTAGCAAACTTTACCTTCTGATCCTCCCTACATTCGCTGATCTCCAATACAGCCTCCATCTCTCTCACCCAACGGTGAACAGCAGCAGCGTTACCATTGCCATCAAAAGTTGGGGCTCTGCATCTTTGGAATGCTCCATAGCTGCACCCCTTCGCAGTCTCCTGCACTGCTTCCTCCTCCTCCTCCTCCTCATCACTAGAGACAACCATCTCAGTATCTGCTTGCTCCATCTCCCTTGGACCTACTCCTTCGCCCCCTCGCCTGGCGGTTCTCCTTCTTTCCTCTTTCTCCTTCTTCTCATCCTCCCTCACGGCTCTAATAACCTCAGTCACTACAGACGACAGAATCGTCTGCATGACCTGATGAACTTCCTCCACAACCGCCTCCTTTACTGAGGCTCTCAAGTTAGCACTCTCATCACCGCCCTCTGGGTGATGAAGCTCGGGCCCTGCAGGAGCCATCTCAGCAGTCTTAGTCTTTGTCCTCGTGACTCGTGGTCCAGCACCACAGCCACCCCGTACTCCACCTCTAGAAGCCTTCGATGATATACCACCAGCCATCTTCTAAACACTATAAGATTCAAACACCAACATGGTCATTCAAGGTAATAGCTCGGACTATGTCAAGTATAGTAAGTCCCTAATTACAGTGGCCAGTTGTGATTAGCCACTTACTATACTCTTCATCTCCCAATCATTTCCTATTCTGACTACATCAGTATTCAAATCTACTAAGGACACATAAATCAGATAGCACACGCACATAATACCGGTTAACCTTAAGAAAGTAAATTACCTGATGGCACGTAGCAACTTGGGCTGGCATCCCTCCATTCGGTCCCATTCTCATTTTAAGTTTAGGGTTTTAAAATAATTTACCCATTTCTCTTAAACTTTGGCTCTGATACCAACTTGTAAGGCCCCGATCCCGGAGACCTCACAGTTGGACAATCACAACATTTTTCATATAAAATAAATACATTTTATAAAAACATTGCAGCGGATTAAGTTATCAAAAAACATTCATGCATTAATATTTGATGTTGCTAAATAATACATCATTGTATTTTAAAAGTTACAAAAAAAATCATTCAGTTGTATTAAAAAACAACAATATCATTATTCACGAATGGATGTCAGTCTTTGCCAGCCAAGTAGCCTCATCCGCGTGCCATCCCCAGTAACAAGTTACCTGCCAACTGAAAATGCATAAAAGTCAGCGTTACTGAGTGAGTTCTAGTTTTATAAATAAAATAATTTACCTTTACTGAAAAACACTTTCTTTACTTTTGTACGTGATCATACATCATACATACAACTAGATAATATTCATTTATTATCTTCCACCATCATTCATAATCATTCGTTTCACACTTTCTTTCATTATTATCTTTTACTTTTATCTAGATCTGTCATATGCTATGCCCCATCATCGTGCATGAAGCGCCAACCTTTTTGGGGTCAACCGACAAGAATCCCATTTTCGCACATCTCGATCAGACACAAAGACTGACCCTCCCATGTGTGAACCCTCATGGGTTAGCCAAATCGCACGTTATATAACACATAGTTGAGCTAACAACTCTCAATGAGTTGTGAACCTCTATAAAATTTTTCTTGCAAGACTTTCATTCATTCTTTAGGTTCCACTTTCATTATCATTAATCTTTCACGTCATTATGATAATACTTTACGTATATGAGCATAAACACATCACGTAAAGTCACGTAATAATACGTAATAGGGAACATAAACAACAGGTCATAAACATGCATACACCAACAAACATAACCACTAAATCCCAGGGCTTAATCATAAATTTCTATTTCCCCAAAATTCCAGAAAATTTTCTAAGGCATTTGGGAGCATGAGCACTATGCAGGCACATGAGTACTATGTAGGCGCACGGGCACTTGGGCGCATAGGAAACTTAGGCGCATGAGTACTGCTTGGGTGCATGAACCTCACTTAGGCATTTGGGCAGTAGGCGCATGGGGTACTTGGGCGCATGGGAAAGGACTTACGCTCATGGACAAAATTCCAGGCGCATGGGCACTATATGGGCGTATAAGCAGGCACTTAGGCGCATGGACAAAATTCCAGGCGCATGGGCGCATAAGCAGGCACTTAGGCATATGAGCAAAATTCCAGGCGCATAGGCACTATGTTAGGCGCATGGGCAGTTGTCACTTTGATCTTACTCTATTTTTTCAGGCACAGTCATCATTTTAACATGTTCCTAACCAAAATCTAACATACCAAGCACCTAAAACAAGCATATAAACATGAAACACAGCATATCATACACAAACATACATTCACCCGTATAAACAGAGTATAAACTTACGATCAGAACATGCTGACAGTTATAAAAAATTAGTTACATGCATTTTCAGCCCCAAAACAAGTTTAAAACATAAAAACCGGGGATCTAGAACTCACCTATTGCAGCCTTCATGCAAAACTCCACCAAACTCGAGGGCAAAAAGAGTTCAAACACCTAAACATACCAAAACACACAACCGAACACAAAAGAACACATAAGAATCGGTATCGAAGCTGAAACCGAACAAAAATGCAAGAAAACTCACCTTCAAGCAGGTCTTCTTCTTCTTCTTCGGTTGAACACTTCTTTTTTTTCTTCTTTTTACAACTGAGAATAGTAGGTGTGCAAAGAAGTGGGCGGCCGTGCTTCTTTTAAACATAAAGTAATAATATTTTGTCCTTTTGTACACTTTAGCCCCTCCACTTATGCAAATTCTCCTTTCTTTCTTTACTCTTTTCTTAATAAATTTTGGGTGTTATAGAAATATGCCATCCTTCTTCTTGAAAAAGAGAATAGGTGCTCCCTATGGTGATGAGCTCGGTCGAATAAACCTTTTATCCAACAGCTCTTGAAGTTGTGCAGATAGTTCCTGCAGTTCGTTCGGTGCTAACCGGTAAGGTGCTCTCGCAATCGGAGCTTCCCCAGAAGTTAAATCAATTTGAAACTCAACTTGACGATGAGGTGGTAGTCCAGGCAAATCCTCTGGAAACACCTCAGGAAAGTCACGAACTACCAGAATATTCTCTATCTTCTTTTCTTCCTGTTGCTTGTTAGTTACTAGGACTAATATGGCTAAGCCACCCTTGCGTTGCCACTTCTGTGCTTTCATAAAGGATATGATGCCTATCACAACACCATTTTTCTCACCTTTAACTGAGAGAAGTTTCCCGTCCAGGAGAGGAATGCGGATAATCTTCTCGTGGCAAATGACTTCCGCCTGCTTCTAAAAACAGCGAATCCATGCCTACGACCACATCAAAACTCCCAAGTGTAACAGACATGAGGTCGATATAAAAGGTATGACTAGCAAGTTCTATCTTGCAACCCTTAAGGATAATGTAGATTTGCTTACCATCAGCTAACTCTACGGTATATTTAGATTCCAACGTAGAAGGTATATCACTTAAGAGACTACTAAACATAGTAGAGATAAAACTTCTATCGGCTCCAGGGTCAAACAATACAGTAGCAAACCGACCATTAACAGGAAATTTACCAGTAACAGTAGTAGGGTCGTTTAAAGCCTCACCTGAACCCATGACAAAGGCTCTCCCCTTAGCTCCTCCATTGTTGCCACCGTTATTGTCATCATTGCCGTTGTTGTTGATGTTTCCTATTGGGAACGGTCTGCCCAAGACACATATTGAATTGATGTGGCTAGTACGTTATGATCCAAGTCAGTTCATACTCAACAACAAGCTAGACAAAAACGCACAATATTTATTTTATAATATGATCATGTAAATAAATATTGACACTTAAAGTATTTAGAAATTGGGTTTCTAAATAGTTGCACTAGTGTTGTGACTAAATTATATGGATAATTTATTCTAGAGAGAGTATTTTATATTGTTATTCAAATGGTTGAACAACAATATAAGTCTTTCGTCCACATTTCTTAATTGCTCATCCGCATACTAATGCGGATGTGCTTTTGAGGAAATGTGGATGAAAGTTCCTCATCCGCATTTTCTAATGTGGATGTGCATTTGCGGAAATGCTGAAGGAATTTCTTCATCTGTATTTACTAATGCGGATGAGCATTTAAGGAAATGCTGATGAAACTGGTCGTCCGCATTTACTAATACGGATGTGCATTTGGGAAATGTTGATGAAACTGTTCGTCCGCATTGACTAATGCGGATGTGCATTTGTTGAAATGCTTATGGAACTACTCATCTGCATTTACAAATACGGATGTACATTTGGGAAATGCGGATGAAATTTCTTCATCCGCATTTACAAATACAGTAGGAGGTTGTTCATTCGCATTTACTAATGCGGATGAATGTTAGAGAAATGCGGATGGGTTAAGGGGCTGGGTCCCGCCCACTTTTCTCCCTCTCCTTGTCTGAAATTCAGTTTCACAGGACATACAATATATGATTGCAATCAACCACTCTCTCTGATAACTTACAACACACACAAAAGGTGCACGTCAGTGTTCCTGTTGGTTTTCCTTCGATCGGTCAAAGAAAACAGTGAACAGAAACTCGTTCACGTGAAAATACTAGCAGGCAGGTGTTTGTTGGAAGCTTGGGGTAGACAAGCTTGAGGCCTCTTTCTTTGGAAGCTGCCGTTCAAAGATTATCTTCCTCTGACCCATTCGAGAGGTAGAATTCTAAACACCCTATGGTTGTTTGTAAGCATGTTTTTCATATAACGATCCATAACGGGTTTTTAAAGATATATAAAATGGTTTATATATAATAACTGTAACAAGTTTTTTATCCTAATTCCACTGCGTTTTTCATTTTATATGGATAAATGACTCTGATAAATTTGTTCAAACCCCATCAATGGCATCAAGAGCCAGTTATATGGATACATGCTTCATCTGGACTGAAATATCAGTTTCTTGCTGTTAATTCACCAACAGACCAAGAATTCTAGTCGATGTGTCCCTTGAATTTTTCAAGATTCTATTTTACATGCATATTGTAATCTTGAAAAATTTAATCATTTGGATGATTTAGTTGTTTGGACAAGAATCATGATATTCGGTTTGTTTATACATTAACCGAAAATCAGTGGTTCAAGGGGAAGCTCTCAGGTTTTTGCTTACATATTTGGATATGTATTTTGGTGTTCATAACCTAGCCGAGACCTTGTGTTTGGGTGTGTTGTGATTTGTATTTGATTATTCAAAGGGTTGTAATAATAAAATGTATTTGTTCATCCTCTTGGCTATGTAATTTATTAATTTTTCATTTGGTATGTAAAATAAATAGATTAGTTGCATTTCACTTTTACTAGAAAATGTATATAGGATATATTTTGTAAAAGAAGATACAACAAGGATGTTTTTTGGTTTGGGTCAATTTTGTGCCCAAAGGGCTTTATAGCTCTTAATAGGATTTAAGCCCAATAACCGAAAACATAATTTGAAGGCCCAAAGGAGTTTGGTGCATAAATTTAAGCCCATTTGGAAGCCCAAATCGAATAGGAGAATCACAACACAAACTGGACGCTTGAAGCATTTGGATGCGGGATCAAGTGGGAGTTCACCGACACAAGTGTTATGTCATTTTACCCTTAGGAAGGACCTAATTAACTCACTTGTTTCGGTCAACAAGTGATGTTAAATTAGTTGGATATGGTTATAAACTTGTTGTTGTATGTGTTGCTTGTATGGTTGATTTTATTTTATTGTTTATGTGATATTTGGATATGCACTGTTAAACATTTAAAATCAACAACAAGCTTCAAACGGTTCTTTTGGAAACATTAACATGGGTAATAAAATGGTTTTATTAAAGGTTATTGTTTTCGCAATAAAATTGGGTTTTATTAAAAAAGCCTTGAAAATTGGATTCACTTATGTACCACTCATTTGAATGCATGCAAATGTAAGGTACAAAATGTTTTCATAACTAGAATTAATGGAAACAAAAATCCCTTTTAAACAAGTTTAACACGATCCTTTTATACAACACTCAAATCACTTGGGAACTCTTTATGGGATAAAGGTCACCTAACCACATTTAGGGAACTTGTGTGTTTGAGGTGGGCTTAACATATTTATGGGATAAAGGTCACCTAACCACCTGTATGTGTAAACTCACACGTGTGTGTAAGTAGGACGACTTGAGTTGGAAACCATGTGAATAGGGTCACCGAAGCATGGCGTACAATGGTGTTGATGGGATTAAGCATGCCAACTAAACATAAAGATGTTTAACTGATCCCATAAAACTAGAAGTTACAAAGGGTTGCAATTGTCAAAAGTTGACCACCTTGTTAATTTAAATAATGGGATAAAGGTCACCTAACTATTATTTAAATGTAACGTTGGATTCTAGATTTTAATTATTAATTGTCTATGAGACATGAAAGGGTGTTAATAATTAAAATTTCTTTTTGTAAATACTAAAATAAAACTTTGTTTATATTGTAGAAATGGCCGCTAATAACAACGCTACCTCCCTGACCTTCCATAACCTGTCACTGAGAACTATCCTGGAAAAGGATCTTCTCAACCACAATAATTTCATGGATTGGTTTCAAAACTTGAGAATTGTTCTCAAGCAAGAAAAGAAATCATATGTGTTGGTTGATCCTATTCTCGATGAACCCAACATTGATGATGTTGATGCCTACGACGATTGGGTTAAGCACACTGAGGATTTTGTGCAAGTTTCTTGCCTTATGTTGGGAACCATGATTCCTGAGCTTCAAAAAGATTTTGAACATCACGGGGCATACGACATGATTACCCATCTGAAGGAAATGTTCCTTCAACAAGCGAGGGTAGAGCGCTTCGAAACGGTTCGAGCGCTTCATGCATGTTGAATGGAAGAAACCCAATCGGTATCATCTTATGTGATGAAGATGAAAAGCCACATTGATCATCTCGAAAGGCTGAATTGTCCCGTCTCAAAAGAGTTGGCCACAGATTTAATCCTCAATGGTCTAACCAAGAAGTTTGAGACGTTTATCATGAATTATAACATGAATGGATGGGACAAGAGCATTGGGGAACTTCATGCAATGCTCAAAACAGCCGAAGCAGGGATGGGTAAAAGGGTTTTACCGGTTCTCACGATCAATGAGGGTGGCAACAAGAAAAGGCATCACCCCGAACCCAAGGAAAATGTTGCCAAAGGCAAGGGATACGTCAAAGGGAAGGGTAAGGGAAAGACTAAAGCGGGACCACCAAAACCGAGGCTTAAGAAGCCAAAAGTTACGGAGAACGATCCATGCTTTGAGTGTGATGAGATAGAACATTGGAAGATGAATTGTCCAATCTATTCAAAGAGTTAAGAAACAAGAGGGATGCTGGGCAGATCTCAGGTACAACTTTCATGATCCATATTGAACTTAATGTTATTTCTTCAAACACATGGGTATTGGATACCGGATGTGGAACTCATATTTGCAATTTTTTAGGGGTTCAAAAGAAATAAGCATTTTAAGAAGGGGGATACTAGTCTCTACATGGGCAACGGAGCAAAGGTTGATGTCGAAGCCCAAGGAGACTATATCTTGAAGCTTCCAAGTGGTTTGGAAGTCATTTTGAAGAATATTTTGTATGCTCCTAGTTTGACTAGGAATATAATTTTTCTTTCCCTTCTGAAACAATATAGTTATGTTATGAAGTTTGTAAACGATGGTATTTGTGTTTTTATGGATGATATACTTTATTTTAAGGCTATGCCTTCTAATGGTATTTATGAATTGGTTCATGATGACACATCCTTTAATAACTCGTTATACCAGTCAAGCACCAAGAAACTTAAAATGGGTTTAAGTGAATTATATCTTTGGCATTGTCGTCTTGGTCATATAAACAAGAATCGCATTCAAACACTTCAAAAGAATGGTCTTTTGGAAGCAAATGAAAAGGGTTCATTTGATAAGTGTGAATCTTGTTTACAAGGAAAGATGACCAAGGAACCCTTTAGTGGGACTAACCAAAGGGCAAAAGATTTATTAGGAATCATACATTCGGATGTATGTGGTCCTTTTAAAGCAATGACAAGGAATGGTGAAAGATACTTCATTACTTTCATCGATGATTATAGTCGTTATGGTTATGTGTACTTGTTAAGACACAAAGATGAAGCTTTTGAAACGTTCAAAATCTTCAAGAATGAAGTAGAAAATCAACTCAACAAAACAATCAAAGTTCTTCGTTCGGATAGAGGAGGTGAATACCTTAGTGATGCCTTTCAAGATCATCTTAGGAGTTGTGGGATTGTCTCACAACTTGCTCCACCCGGAACACCATAACATAATGGTGTTTCTGAAAGGAGAAACCGAACCCTATTGGATATGGTTCGATCTATGGTGGCTAGAAGGGCACTACCTCTGTCATTTTGGGGTTTCGCATTGCTCTCTCGGCCCGTATTCTGAATATGGCCCCAACCAAGAAAATGGATAAGACGCCTTTTGAAATATGGCATGGAAGGGTTCCATTGTTAAAATATTTAAAGGTGTGGGGTTATGAAGCTTATGTTAAGCAAAACACCCTAAACAAGTTAAAAAGCCGATCCACTAAGTGTATCTTTGTAGGATATCCCAAAGACTCAATGGGATATTAATTCTACAATCCAACAGAGCAAAAGGTATTTATTGTTTGAAAGGATGAGTTCTTTGAAAGTAAGTTCCTTATGGAAGGAACTACCGATAGAATAGTGGAACTTGATGAGGATCGAGAACCACAAGCCGATACACGTTTGGTTGATACTAGCAATCAACAAAAGGTTGTTGATAATGATAAGTGGTTGATCAATACACACAAAATGTTCGCAGATCTGGTAAAACTAGCTATCCACCAGAAAGATATGGATTTTTCATGAATGGATGCTATGTAGTTGACTCGGATGAACCAACTACGTACCATGATGCAATGTCCAATTCGGGATATGACAAGTGGCTTGAAGCCATGAACGTTGCCACCGCTTAACTCCAAACCAGTTGGATGTAAGTGGGTTTTCAAGAAGAAAACTGATATGCATGGAAACTTGGATACTTATAAAGCAAGACTTGTAGCAAAAGTTTTCACTCAAACTCAAGGGTTTGATTATGATGAGACCTTCTCGCTTGTGGCAATGCTAAAGTCAATTAGGATATTATTTGCCATAGCTGCATATTATGACTATAAGATTTGGCAAATGGATGTCAAAACTGCTTTCCTTAATAGAAATCTTGAAGAGAATGTCTATATGGTTCAGACCGATGGTTTTGTCGATCCACAATATCCTAATAAAGTATGCAAGTTAAAGAAATCAATCTATGGATTGAAACAAGCATCGAGAAGTTGGATTCAATGTTTTGATGAAGAGATCAAGAAATTTGGATTCATCAAGAATGCTGATGAAGCTTGTGTGTATAAGAAGGCTAGTGGGAGCATCATCATATTCTTAGTATTGTATGTTGATGATAAACTACTATTTGGAAATGACATTCCAACCATGGAAGGTGTTAAAGCCTGGCTTGGAAGTTGTTTTCCATCAAAGATTTTGGTGAAGAAGCCTATATTTTAGGAATAAAGATCTATAGGGATAGATCAAGGTGGTTGATAGGCTTAAACCAAAGTGCATACATTGATAAGATCTTGAAAAGGTTCAAGATGGAGAACTTTAAGAAAGGTTTGGTACCTATTCAAAGAGGGACACTATTGAGTGCATCTCAATGTCCAAGCTCAAAGGATGAGCAAGAAAGGATGAAGGAAATCCCATATGCATCTGCTAGAGGATCCATCATGTATGCAATAATATGCACTAAACCGGACGTGTCATGTGCTTTACGCATGACGAGTAGATATCAGCAGAATCTAGGAAATAGCCATTGGATGGCTATTAAGAGTATATTGAAATACCTTAGGAGGACTAAGGATATGTTTCTAATATACGGATCTGGTGAAGGGGAACTCGTTGTAAAGGGTTACACGGATGCGTGTTTCCAAACTGATCGAGATGATTCTTGATCATAATTGGGGTATGTCTTCATTATGAATGGAGGGGCAGTGTCCTGGAAGAGTTCAAAGTAGGATGTGGAAGCATTGTCCACTACAGAATCAGAATACATCGCCGCTTCATTGGCAGCACAAGAAGCTGCATGGTTAAAGAAATTCATTTCCGATCTAGGGGTAGTCTCTACCATTCAAGATCCCTTAGAGATCTTTTATGACAGCGAGGGTGCGATTGATCAAATCAAGGAAGCCGTGCACATCAAAAGACAAGGCACATTGTGCGGAGATTCAACTACATAAGGGATGAAGTTGAAAAAGGAAAGATATGTATTCGCAAAGTTCACACCGATCAAAATATTGCGGATCCACTCACGAAGCTCCTTGAAAGGCCAAAACATGAGGGTCATACTTGTGCCTTAGGACTTTGATATTCTAGTGATTGGATTTGATCTATTTAGTATTAAAACATCGGAACAATTGTTATTTTGACTCATATATATATTATTGTGATACTATGAGTTATGTTCCATTTTAGCATGTTTAGTTCCATGAATATGTTTAATTTCTTAAATGTCCGTAGTCGGTCATATTTGTGGGAACAAATATGAAGGTAAGACTATTATGAACTTGGATTGGTGGATATTCATAAGGTATGAATATAGAGCAAAAGGTTGGGGCCAAAGTTCATAGATATTTGTGGGATACAAATATTGGACTGACCTGCTCTCAAATATTACTGCATGGAATTATGTAATTGATCATAAGTAAATTTGAGTAAAGGCGAACATCATAGTATCCTCCAACCTGAGATACATATTGGGTTTCGATATTCACCGAATATTATACATTGATCTAGTTTTTCGTTGTTCTGAAATATGGACAGTACACAAGACTAGTTTCAGGTGTGATACAAGGTGATTGTGAGAAACGTATGTAGTCAAGATGGGATTTGTTCCTCTTATTTGTTGAGAGTAAGATGTCTAAGGCATGATAAAGTTAAATCAACAGTGAATGATCATGCTGTGTCTCTGGATTTAACATGACATCTGTAACAAAAGGATTAATGATAGATTCACCTAAATCATTTTCAAGTAAGGGACTTGAAGAAGATGATGTTTTTAATGGCACTTCGTCATGTGTATTAGGGGTAGTAAACCGTTGTTAGGCAGTATTTGCTACTTGCATCAATCCTCTATGTATCTTGTACAAGTGGGAGATTATTGGGAACGGTCTACCCAATACACATATTGAATTGATGTGGCTAGTACGCTATGATCCAAGTCGGGTCATACCCAATAACAAGCTAGACAAACACCTATAATATTTATTTTATGATATGATCATGTAAATAAATATTGACACTTAAGGTATTTAGAAATTGAGTTTCTAAATATTTGCACTAGTGTTGTGAATAAATTATATAAATAAATATTGACACTTAAGGTATTTAGAAATTGGGTTTCTAAATATTTTCACTAGTATTGTGAATAAATTATGTAAATAAATATTGACACTTAAGGTATTTAGAATTTGGGTTTCTAAATATTTGCACTAGTGTTGTGAATAAATTATATGGATAATTTATTCTAGAGAGAGAGTATTTTATATTGTTATTAAAATGGGTGAACAACAATATAAGTCTTTTGTCCGCATTTCTTAATTCCTCATCCGTATTTACTAATACGGATGTGCTTTTGAGGAAATGCGGATGAATGTTCCTCATCCGCATTTACTAATGCGGATGTGCATTTCTGGAAATGCGGAAGGAATTTCTTCATCCGCATTTACTAATGCGGATGAGCATTTAAGGAAATGCTGATGAAACTGATCGTCCGTATTTACTAATGCGGATATGCATTTGAGAAAAGCTGATGAAACTGTTTGTCCGCATTGACTAATGCGAATGTGCATTTGTGGAAATGCTGATGGAACTACTCATCCGCATTTACAAATGCGGATGTACATTTGGAAAATGCGGATGAAATTTCTTCATCTGCATTTACAAATGCGGTAGGAGGTTGTTCATCCACATTTACTAATGCGGATGAATGTTAGAGAAATGCCAATGGGTTAAGGGGCTGGGCCCCGCCCACTTTTCTCCCTCTCCTTGTCTGAAATTCAGTTTCACAGGACATGCAATATATGATTGCAATCAACCACTCTTTCTGATAACTTACAACACACACAAAAGGTGCACGTTGGTGATCCTGTTGGTTATGCAATATATGATTACAATCAACCACTCTCTCTGATAACTTACAACACACACAAAAGGTGCACGTCGGTGATCCTGTTGGTTTTCTCTCAATCGGTCGAAGAAAACAGTGAACAGAAACTCGTTTAAGTGGAAATCCTAGCAGCTAGGGTTTGTTGGAAGCTTGGGGTAGACAAGCTTGAGGCCTCCTTCTTTGGAAGCTGTCGTTCAAAGATTATCTTCCTCTGACCCATTCGAGAGGTAGAATTCTAAACACCCTATGGTTGTTTGTAAGCACGTTTTTCATATAACGATCCATAATGGGTTTTTACAAATATATAAAATGGTTTATATATATTAACTGTAACAAGTTTTTTTTTCCTAATTTCGCTGCATTTTTCATTTTATATGGATAAAATGACACTGAAAAACTTGTTCAAACCCTATCATTTCAACCATTGCTAGCACCATTCCCGTTTTTTCTCAACTGAGGACAATTCCTCTTGTAGTGTCCTTCATTTCCACATTCAAAACAACCTTTTGGTGTTTCTTGAGGTTGTTAGGGCTTTTTCATCAACTCACCACGACAATCCTTTGCCGCGTGTCCAGCCTTACCACAACGCTGGCATCGAAAATTGTCACACCTGCCAGTGTGGTAGTAGTTACATTGGTTACATTTAGGATACTTACCCAAGTATCCACCTTGTCCTTGATTTTAGGAAGATGAATGGTTAAAGCTACGGTTATTGTCGAACCTCCTTTGTTGTTGTTGCTATTGGTGGTAGTTGTTAGACGACGAGCTCTTGTTCCCAGAGTTATCCCACTTGCCCTTATTGTCGAGATGCTTGCCACAACGCCCTATTTGGGTAGCTTGCCTTGCTCCACCGCTTGGTCCGTCAGCTTATGAGCTAGCCGGATAGCCTGCTGGATAGTGGTGGGGTTTGAAGCAGTCACCATACTTTGTAATTCTGGAACCAACCCACGCTGATAGAGTTTGATCCTCTAGATTGGCGGGTTTATCATTCCAGGACAGAGAATCGCCAACTCGTGAGACCTCGTAGTGTACGCCTCGATCTCGGATCCCTCCATCTTTAACTGCCAAAACTCAGCCTCCAACTTCTGGACTTTATCCGGTTCTTCCTCTGGATCTTCCTCTGGCTCCTCCTCAGGTACATCTTCTGGTACCTCTGAGAGGCTGCTCCATCAGGGCCTCCTAAGGCTCAAGCTAGTTTTCCAACTCATGTATACTAACTATAGCCTCCTGAAGCTGATCGCGCGTCGCATTCAGAATTGTCGTCAACTTAGCAACCTGTCCACTTAAAGTCTGGATCTCTCCTATCTGACCATCCTGGCTTCCTTGCATATCAAGCCACGAGTCTTCCATCTCCTCGTACACTTGGCTGTCATGCTCCTGTCGCGCGTCCAACCTTTTAAATTTCTCCTCGACATTTCATCACAGTCAGTCATGTGAGGCCACCATAGTGGCGATAGCCCTATAAGGGGTGCAGGGTAGAGGGTATAATATGGAATCTCTAGTCGGGGTAGTAATAAGAAAATGGAACACACTCCGTTTCCAGCATCCTGATCAGTGCAGTACGATACCAGTCCTAATTGTCAGGGTCAGTCATGTCCAGCTCAATCTTCGGCTTGTCCGGAAAGTACACATCATCTATGAACGTAGGGGGTCTAGAACCATAACTCTTAGACGACGAAGGAACAATAGGAACCTCGAGTTCCTTTCCCGGTACGTGTCGAACACAGGATGAAGATGATGATGATGCCATTCTGTAATGTATGTGATGTGTATGCCAATGAGTAACAGTAAGGGAATAAGTAACGAGTAAGTAACTAACTGTGCGGTTATAGACTAGTGTGTATGCAACCTAGTTCCCTATAACCAATGGCTCTGATACCAATTTGTCACACCCTTAATTTCCAAGTGCGGGGTTTTACCGCGAGCGTGTGAACATACCAGGATCTAAGTCATTAGTTACTCAGAACGACACTATATGAAACATTTAAAAAACATTCAAAGTTTGGAACCTTAAAACATTTACGGAAGTGTTTTGTAAAAATTTCAAACATATTGTACCAAATGTTGTGACATCCGGTAATTTTCCGTTACCAAACTCCGTTAGTTCCGTTAGGTCTTGCATACACGTGTCGTGAACACACACTAGTTGTCGTTGAACGTTGGTGACTTAAAAATAATTAACAATGATTATCTGATAATAACTTGATTAATAATGTTGATTATTAATTTGTGGTTATGTGATTTATGAATTTTAAATATTATTTGTGAATCTTATCTTGTAACGTGCCAAAGTGTTATATTAATTTTATGTGTTTTGTTATTAGTGGAAAATACATATGATTGTTATTGTTGGTTAATAATGTTTGTGTTTGTAGTTAAAATTGTTAAAAAAATGTTAAAAGGATTAAGTTTTTATAAAATGGGATCAAGGAGAGATTAATTTGTAAAAACTACAAAACTTAAATAAGGTAAAAACCCAACCCTAGCCCCCTCCCCTCCCATTCGGCCGAAACCATCCCCTCCATCCCCATTCTTGCGATTTCAAGCTTCTAACTTCAAGAACATTCGATTTTACTTGGTTTTGAGCATTACAACAAGTTAGCAAGTTCAATTCTTGATTCTTACGTGATTAAAGGTTAGATTTTTATTGATTTTTCATAGTTTTTGATTCATGATGAACCCTAGTTCGCAAATCATGATGAATGTTGAAATTGATGTTGTTTGATGATTGTATGATGTTAGTTGTAATGTATTGATGTTAGTTTACGTGGATTGTGCAAGAAATTCATGAAATTGAGTGGTTGTTCATACCTTACTATTAATAGTAACTTTTATGCTTGAGATTGATGAATTATAATGAATTGATGATGTTTATCATGTTTAGATGATTGTTATGAACTTGATTAAGTATAAATTTGATGAATTTACGAAAGAATTGGATGTTAGATTGGTTTTGGGTGTTACTTTTCCGAAAGGGAAACTTTATTTATGTAGATCATTGGATATGGTTAATTGAGCATGTTTATGATGTTAGGATCATGTTAGAATGTTTGTTGATGATGTTTAAGGTGGTAGATTGTGTTGTTTGGGTTGTATGAATGCTTGATGCACAACTTTGGAAATTTAGGCTCTTATGGAATATACATGATAATGGATGGTGTTAGGTAATTATGGAACTATGTTAGAATTATGATAGAATCATGATGATGCATGATGTGTTAGTTAAAATTGTAATTGTGATCTTCTTAGGATTTATATGTGTTGTTTGATAAACCTTGGTGTATGATGAGTTTTATAGCACTTAAGGGTTTGTAATGTGGCATACATGAATAACTTGTGTGAAAACCATGTATGATAGATTGCTAAACTTGATCAAACAAGAACTTAACTTGACATGTCACCAACGGGTCAAACGGGTCAACTTGGTCAAATGAGTCTTGTTTTTCAAAACCTTGGGTCAATGTGGTTATTGAGCACTTAGGGTTGTTAAGTTTTTGTGTACACGTACTTGTGTACTTGCATGTTCTAGGTAACCTTTGAAGGGTTGTCTTTCCACTCATCATTAGCTTTTACAATCATTCATTTGCGCACTAAGTGAGTTCAATGCCCCACTTTTACCTACTTCTCTTTTTGGGGGAGAAAGCATACTTGGTTTTAAAATGCTTTACTGTTATAACATGTGTTTGGTAAGACATAGTGGGTTATACCAAAGAAAACCCTCACACTTTCGGATCGTTAATTAAGGAATCTAGCGGAAAATTTTGGGTAGTACTACTGGGTCTAACAAGCCCCACCTGGGTGACCGGAAGTCAACGGGTGCAATATTGTCCTAAACTACTAACAGCGTCACGACCTGGTATGTCGTGCGGGACGTAAACAGATAAACATAGTCAGCTTCGATCGCGAAATCACTATTGTTCTTTACTAATGAAATTAGACTAGCTATCTATTTTAATGCACTGGTTTATGTTTTACTAACGCAACTGCTTATGATTGATTACAAACTCTTGAACTCACCAAACATCGTGTTGACACTTTTAGTATGCTTTTCTGAGGTCGTTTCTAGCAGCTGCCCATAGGAGCACGCACGTGTCAAGCATGCTTTGTTCAAACATTGTTTACTTTTAATTTAGCATTTTCTTGCGTATTTTGGTTTGAGCGCGTGTTTTGCGCAGTTTACATTTAGTACCTTGTGTTTGGGTTATTTACAAAACGCTTCCTCAAATATTTTAAAGTTTCAAACTCTAAATTGTTTTAAAGGTTGCATATAGTGTCGTTCTAAGTAACTAATGAATGAGATCCTGGTTTGTTCACTAGCCTCGTGGTAAAACCCCGCACGTGGAATTTGAGGGTGTGACAAATGTAAACTGAACAAAACACGCGCCCAAACCAAAGTATGAAAGTATTAAATAAGACAAAAACAAATAATGTTTGTTCAATGTATGCATGACTCGTGCATGCTCCTACTGCAAGCTACTAGTAACGACCTGAGAAAAGCATACTGAAGTGTCAACACGACGGTTGGTGAGTTCACGAGTTTGTAATCATCATAAACAGTAGCGTTAGTAAAATATAAACAAGTGCACTGAAATAGATAGCTAGTCTAATTTCATTAGTAATAAACAATAGTGATTTTGAGATCGAAGCTGACTATGTTTGTCTGTTTGCCTCCCGCCACGACATACCAAGTCGTGACGCTATTAGTTGTTTAGGACAATATTGCACTCGCTTGACCTCCAGTCGTACGGGTGGGGCTTCTCAGACCCAGTAGTACTACCCAAGATTTCCCGCTAGATTCCTTAATAAACGATCCAAAAGTGTGAGGGTTTTCAATGGTATATCACACTATATCTTACTAAACACATGTTATAATAGCAAAGCATTTTAAAATAGTGTATGCTTTCTCCCCCAAAAAGAGAGTAAATAAAAGTGGGGCATTGAACTCACCTGATGCGTAAACAAACGATAACAAAAGATAATGATGAGTGGAAAGACAACCCTTCAAAGTTTACCTAGAACACACAAGTACATAAGTACGTGTACATAGAAAGCTTAACAACCCTGAGTGCTCAATAAACACGTTGACCCAAGGTTTTGGAAAACAAGACTCATTTGACCTAGTTGACCCGTTTGACCCGTTGGTGACATGTTAATTAAAATCACGACTGATCAAGTATAGCAACTCATACACATGATTATCATACCCACATATATTATCATACAACGCATACGAATCTCAAACAATCAACATGCTCATCATAATTACAGCACAACTAATAATTCATACATGGAGTCTAATCATGCATTACATGCCATGTGAAGCCACTCACAACTTCACACACTAAACCCTGCCATCCTACTAAGTTGGGCCTCAGATTCGGACACGTGCATGACGATCACTAACATGTTTAATCAACAAGCTTCATGCCAACCAACATACACAACAATGATCTATTATAATCCCAATCATGATTCCATAATCTCCTAACACAATCCATCATCATGTAGTATTCCATAAGAACTTAAATTTCCTAACTAGTGCATCAAGCATCCATACAACTCAATCAACACAATCTATCACATTAGACATCATCAAGAAGCATTCTAACATGATCCTAACATCATGAACATGTCTAATTCACAATATCCAATGATCTTCATGAATAAAGTTTCCCTTTCGGGAAAGTAACACCCAAAATCCATCTAACATCCAATTCATTCATAAATTCACCAAATTATACCTAATCAAGTTCATAACAATCATCTAGTCATGACAAACATCATCAATTCATCATAATTCCCAAACATCATGCATAAAAGTTTCTACTTATAGCAAAGTATGAACAACACATCAAAACCATAAATTTCTTGCATAATCCACGTAAACTAACATCAATGCAATACAACTAACATCATACAATCACCAAACAACATGAATTTCGACTTTTCTTCATCAATTTCGAACTAGGGTTCATCAAGTATCTAAAACCATGAAAAATCAGTCAAAATCTAACCTTTAGTCGCATAGGAATCAATAATTGATGCTTGCTACACATTGGAATGCTTGAAACTAGATCAAAATCGAAGATTTGTGCTTGTTTTGATCAAAATCGCAAAGTGTGTGTGTGTTTGAAGGTGTTCGGCCACAAATGGGGTTAGGGAGGGGATTAGGGTTTTAATTTTAGTTTATATATGGTAAGTATTTATCTATTAACTCCTTATTGTTTTATAATTTGTAAATCTTGTTTTTAAATCATTTTTAACCATATAAAATATGAATCGTTATCAACTAACCATAATCATATAATCTAACTTGTAAACACCACACATGAATCATAAATCACACGTAGTCATGTTATAATGGAAAAATCGTAAATAACACTTAACATTCATGAAACACATAACCAAATGTTAATAATCAACATTTTTAATTAGGTTATTATCCGTTAACCATAATTATTTATTATTAGGTCACCAACGTTTACAACAACTAGTGTGTGCTCACGACACGTGTATGCAAGACCTAACGGAACTAACGGAGTTTGGTAACGGAAAATTACCGGATGTCACGAAACGCTTTAGTACATTATTGCCGAGGTACAATTTATTTATTCAATTTTAATATTTATTTCTTACTTTCAAAATCACAACCAATTTTGGATAAGAATTCAAGAAAAGTTTCATGAGATGATTGGTAAACCATTATCTTATCGCACAACGGATAAAATTTTTACCAAGTGTAGGGATATCCATGTGAAGTGTACAAAATACAATAACATTTACCCACTTCACCAACAGATGTGGAACGACCGAAAGAGCTGACATGACGACACTCAAGTCCAACAAGATGCTTTGGTTGGATACCAAGCACTAAAGGCTCATTTGGGTACATCTAAATATGGGAGCTTCTACTAGGTAGCTTAAAGTGGCATGTCGTCTCGTTAATAGGAACGAGGACTAAACGGGATCACTCTGCACCAAGGAGGACACAAATATCATCAATCTTCAAACCCGTAAGTCAATCTTGCGAACGAGACCGAGGACGTTTATGAGAAACAAAAGAACCACCACGTCTGGCTGTTAGGAGGGGGGATAAAGGAAAACGAACAACATCATCTTCTGGTTTCGACTACAATGAAAGGTATCAAGAAATAAATTGAAGATTAGGAGATTTAATCAGCATTAGAAAAAAAAAGTTCTATTGTCAAAGCAAAAACATGAAGCGGATAAGCAATAAAGTCTTCAATTCAAGAAGGATTGACTAATGGCTCTAGATTATTAAATGTTGATAAAACCAATCAATCGACCACCTTACCGAGCCAAGCCGTGAGATAGCCAGAAAAATTTGTCAAAAAATTATGAAAAAACATGACAACTAGGTTTTTTTTTAAAGTATAGTCTAGTTTTTAATTATTATTTACTTTTCTTAGTTTAAATGAAATATGGTATTAAGATTTATTATGTTTTCTTCTATTTAAAAATAGTGGAATAAAAATAGTAAAATAAAAATACATGAACAATAATTAAGTGGCATCAATGATTACCATGTATTTGACTAAACAAATTGATGTTGAGTTGGCGCTCTTGAAGAAAATGTGCCTTAATGGGCATGAACCATTACTCATTGTCTTAGAACCAATGTTGTTTTCATCAGCGGAACCAGAGGAGGGTCAAAGGGTCCATTGACCCTCTGGCCGACTGAAGTGTTGTTAACCGGAGAGCTCAACCTATAAATTTCATTTAGTTCCACCCTCTTGATTAACCTTCTTGAGCATTTAAAATAAAAAAAGAAGAGTAAAAATACAAACTTTGAGCTTTTCTGACCGTCGTCTGTGAGACCTTGCGTTAGAGACAGGAATAGAGAAAGAGAAGTAGAAAGAAGATGACGAGCTTTGTATTTTTAAGAAATAGACTAAAATGAATACTCAAATATTAATTTAGAAACTTTTATTTCTTTTCGATTCACTAGTTGCTTAGCTCCTCTCACACGATGTAATTATTTTAATTTTTTTTGAACAGCAAGGAGCTAGAGACAGAATAAGGGGAGAATATGGCATTACAACATTACAACATAAAAGTACACCATGATTTCCAATTAACATTTTCTAGATTCCTCCCATGCTTAATCCATAAGAATAACATAACTTTAATCTCTCCTACTAGTTCTTTTGGAGCCACGCCTCTGCTTTCAAAGACCTTATTTCTGTATTTTCAAATTAAGTATACCGTCACATATATGACTGCCTTGATTACTTGTTCTTGATATTTCCCTACATGCCATGTTTCGATTCCTTTAAGCAGCTCTAAAATGGAGTTGGAGTGGAACACCGGCAGCTGACACCATTAATGCATACCTTTATAATTATTTTAACGCATATCTTTATACATTCTTTATGTTACTTTCTATATTAGTGAAATTTAAAAAATTAAATGTATTATGTCTTTTGAGTTTTCTTTTAATATTAGCACATTCGTTAAGTTATAATAACGTTATCTAATTATCTACTACTTTGTTTAATTTTAAATTTATTATCTATATAACTACTTTTATATTTTGTTATTATTTTCATGAGTAGTATGTATTAATTACCAATGAAATGAATAATAAAAAAGAGGTAACTTTATGTAAAATAGTAATCAAGTTTTAAAATTATCCAAATTATATCACTCATAAACTTTTTTTTTCTAATCAGGTTACTAAAGTTTATTTTGTTTTTTCAATCCTATGTATTTAACTTGAGTAGCAGGTAAAAAACTTAAAAACTTTAAAAAAATTATAAATAATTATAAAAAATGAATCTTTAAAAAAATTGCAAAAAGCATTTAAAAAATGCATAAACTTTTTTAATTGCTTAAAATTTAAGAAATTACAATTTTTCTGTTAAAAAGATTGTGTAATTTTCTTTAAAAATTTAAAAAAACATGATGCCAATTATAAGTAAAAATAATACGATACCAATTACATGACGAACGTTCAAATGGGTCGACGTACATAACAATCAAACACCCAAATACACCAAACGAGTCAATATACCCAAATACACAAACCTACACCTAAATATGGCCAAACGGGTCGACATACCCAAATATACCAACATACACCTAAATATATACAAATGGGTCAACATACCCAAATATACCAACATACGCCTAAATATGCCCAAACGGGTCAAATATGCACCATAATATGTCCAAATTCTTCAAATTATATAAAATAAACCCAAACAAGTCAAAATCACACCATTATACTCCCAAATGGGTCAAAATCTACCAAAATACGTCCAAGCGGTTCAACATGCACCAAAATGTTCCTAAACAGGTCAAAATTACACCAAAATACA
Source organism: Flaveria sonorensis (assembly GCA_025506505.1). Taxonomy (NCBI): domain Eukaryota; kingdom Viridiplantae; phylum Streptophyta; class Magnoliopsida; order Asterales; family Asteraceae; genus Flaveria; species Flaveria sonorensis. Next base: position 49,193,848 of record CM046435.1, read on the forward strand.
CCAAAATGTGTCAGCGTACACCAAAATATGTCCAAAAAGAACAAAATTAACCCAAATAACCCCAAACGGATCAAACCTTTTTTTATTTCTACATTTAGGTCTTGCTTCCTTTGGTTGTGGGTTTTTTTTCTCGTTCTTGCAAGACCTGATATTGTGTCTACTTACTTTGACAATTTTGACAAGTTATTTTTCTTCCAACCGTAACCTTTGTTTTCTTCTTCTCTTTCTCTAAGGGGTCTCCTTTTCTTTTTACAATTGGTCTACCGGACATTCGTCTTTCTTTTGGTGGTAGGGATTTGATATCATGTGTGTTAGGCCAATGCATACTTCCCTTCAAGGGTTTGATACAATATTTATTTGCTTCCTTAAACATGTCTTTTTTAAACTAATTACTGACATAAGTTACACGCTCTTTGTTGATGAACCCTAAAACTGCTACCTAATGAACACAAGGTATGCGTGACAATTGCCATGATCCACAAGTGCAAGTTTGCTCCTCAATCTTCACTACAAATGTATTTTTTTCACTCCTTGCTTCAAATATGTTGTTACCACCGAGGACAACATTGTAATGCCTACACAATCAACCCAAAAGTCAATAAAAGATTAAAACAAAATAATATAAAGAGTAAATTACATAAATCGTCCCTGAGGTTTTCTCAAATTTCATATTTTGACACTAGGATTGAAAAACTACAGGTTTAGTCCTAAGGTTTGAAAAAACGTAACACGTTTAGTCCCTTGGTCAAACGGCCGTTAAAAATTTCCGTTAAATGGGTGTAAATTGACCAATCTACCCTTATAAACTAAATGACAAAAAGAAAAAATATTAAAACATAAATGGACCCACCCACTTTACTAAAACACAAAATAGTAAAATTTTAATAGATGTAGACCCACTTCATCAACTTCTTCAATCTGCCACCACCACCACCCCCACCATCACCACCACCATCTACCGAAAACAACCACCACCAACCACCTATACGTTGGAAAATATGGTCTCCAATATAACCACAACTAGACCACCTATACCCCACCCCCATCTCGAGTCATTCCTTACCACCACTGCCATCTTTCCTTGCCACCACTGTCGGCCTCTTCCCCCATCCTCTCCGGCAACCATACCGCCTCCACCCTTTTCCCCGATGACATCGATCTGTGCTGCCACTACTGGTTACATATGTGCCCCACCTTCAAAAGCTTCATATGGTTCGTTTACATAATTTTTTTCAAGATTTACATGATGGTGGCATCTGGTTTCAAGCAATGGCAAGGGTAGTGGTGGATGCCGAGATGGCGGTGCGACATAGATTGAGAACGTAAGTGGCGGTGGTAGGTGAAGTGCGATACACTTACTTAACGGAAATTTTTAATGGTCGTTTAACCAGGGGAAGAAACATGTTACGTTTTTTCAAACCTTAAAATTGTAATTTTCAATCAATGGACGAAATGTGTAATTTAAGCATACCTCAAGGACGATCCATATAATTTCGCTAATATAATTTAAAATATAACCTTTACCTTTGTTTCTTTTTAATATTTTCTAGCTTTTTTCTAATTATAGGTAATACTTCATGTCCAAAGCTTCTTCATTTTATCACCATTAAGAACATTCTAAGTATCACAAATGTTCTAATTTCTTTTTAATATTTTCTAGCTTTTTCTAATTATAGGTAAGACTTCATGTCCAAAGCTTCTTCATTTTATCACCAGTAAGAACATTCTAAGTATCAAAAATTTTCTAATTTTTTTTAAACTAGTAGTGATAATAGGCTTTCTTCTCACAACGTGAATGCTTGAAGCGTGAATTAAAGCTTTCACTTGTTCCATTCTCGAATGCATCACGTGCTCTACCAATTTCAAATCTTTTGACCAAGATGATCATTCGCACCTTTGCTAATGGATTTCAACTCTTCATCTATTTTTTCAAACCGTTGTTTAGTTGTAGAATTTGAAACGGCCCAAAATTAATTTTTAAAGAGAAGCCCATGAAATTTCTTCTCAAAGTTTGCATAAATATGTGTTGGTGCATTGCATGTGCTCAGCATCTGGAAATATATCCTTCACGGCCTCTATAATACCCTAATGAATAACAAATACATAATATAATAGTTAATAGAAACATATAAATAGGTGCGCATTAAGTATAAAGTACCGATCCGAAATGAAAGTGAGTCCAACTCCACCCTCAATTTATCTATCCATCTTTGAGCGCTCAAAAACAAATATAGTAACTAGTGAAATAAATCTCTTTATTTGGCATTGTATCCATGACCATCTCCATAATACTCCTTGGGTTTGCTTTCAATATCTCAGCTGATAATCTGAAAGTTTAGCATAATGTTCATTCAACCCACATTCAAATTCATCTAATACTTTCTTTTTTGCTCTTCCATATTGTCTAATACTCACTCTATATTGGTACTTTCTTATGATAACTTATTGCTTTTCCCTTACTAATTTTAGGATTTTGATTTATTTTCATAAAATATCTTTTTACAATCTAAGAATATGTAATAAGAGAACCTAATGAAAGCTGTCTTGAGCATGTATGTTAATCTTTCAGTGTTTTAATTTAAAAAGAATTCTCACATGTGACCCTCGAGACCCAAAGCCTAAACGGGCACTTCCATACATTCTTTTTTTCCCCCTTACCATCATCTACAGTTTCTACTATCCCGCATCTTACTAACAACCGATTCTGGTCTTTTACCGTGAACACTAATTGATAACCATTTGATACACCATAATCAATCAACAATTCTTTTAATTATGTACGACTCTCAAATTTCATTCCTTCAATAGGTTTCACTAATTTCCAATCCATATTGGGATCATAACAAGGATACATGACACCTTCATCCTCTACAACTATCATCCATATTCTTGTCATAATCTTGTTCACTTGTACCCCAATCATCAACATAATTAACATCAAATTCATCCTCATTATTGTTATAAAAAACAAAGTAAATTCAGGAAAGGATCATTCATACTAACATCTTCATCATTAAAAATATTCTAAAAAATTCACACTATTGTAAACATGATAAATACTATATATGATCATAATAACAAAATATATTCTCAACAAAGTCAAACTAGTAATCGATTGGAACGCAGGATGCAAAAAAAAAAAAAAGTAGTTTACATGGGTCATACTTGCTGCTCAATTCGTACCAAATAAAGGTTGTCATCTTGTTATCATTCACCATTAATGGCTGTTCATTTGCTTACATGTCTTAGCTTCAAAAGAGTATAGATGAAGGCAGTGATGGAGTGGGTGATGGTGTTTGAACTTGATGGGGTGGAGATGGAAGGGTCATAGGCGATTGGTCGAAGGTGATGGGGGCGGTTTGGGTGGGTCGTAGATGATGAAGCTTTGATTTAGGTGTCACAGATGTTTGGGACGATGCTGGTAGGGGGGCGACAGTGATGGTGTGGTTGGAGGTGGTCAAAGGTGGAGGAAGAGGGGTGTTCGAAGATAGAGATGTGGATGAGAAGGGTGGTCGATGGTGCAGGGAGAGGGAGATGGAGGGATCGATCTTATTAGGGTTTTTTTAATATTTGATTTTTTTGATATGTTTTATTAAGTCTAAATATAAATAAAACAATTATCTGCTAATCAGGTTAATTACATAGGATTAGAACACTATACCAAAGTTAAATGACATGATTGAAACGGTTAGAAAAGTGAGTGACCTGATTGGAACACTCCTAAAACTTGGTTACTATTCTATGAAGTTTTTCCTAATAAGGAATACCAACAATAAGTTAAATTATGATGAGATTGTTGGCTATTCAACCTTACATAAAATAATGAATAACTATTTTGAGTGGGTAAGGAGACGATAGAAAAGTCTTTTTGTGTAAACCATGTTATTAATGTACCCTAAAATGAAAAAAAAAATTTATTGTGACCCTCTAGCTGCTAACTTTGTTGTTTTCAACACTAGACAATTATGTTTTCATAATTCACTACATATAGTTCAGCATATACCCATCACCTATTATATATGTCTCCTTAACTCTTCAAAAGCTCCACCACCAATTTATCATCATAGATCCTTGCCATTGTTTTTCTGATTTCTTTTGGTGTAGAGGAAACAACAACAGGTGCAACATCTTGCACCTCCAAAGCCGAATGAGGTGATGATACCAAACTCTGCTCCCCAATGAAGTTATACCCTTAAAAATCGCTAGTTAAAACAATAGAAAACAAGGGATTAGCTAGAAGCATCATAATCGACATTCATTGCTTTTGATTTATAATATTCTTCTTATTAATTTTTGTGGTTCAGGTAAATGATGACATTGTGTTTATGGTTTGTTCTTTGAGATTGTAAATTAGGTTTTCCCAACTAAGGTGAAAAATGAATTTAAAGTCGGTGAACATTTAGTGATATTTGTGTCATTCTTTGATTGATTAATATGAGGATGATTGGATGGATGTAGACGGAGTCAAATCCATGGATGGTGGTGGAGTTTGTGATGTTATATACAAGCTCTTGTCATCGGTTCAACTACTAGACCTCCCTTTTTTTTGAATCGCCTGTCTTCTTGACTAACCTTAATATAAATTTTTGTTTCATTTACTTATAAATTTAACCTTTGGTGTTTAGATTTTGCTTAACTTTTTATCAATTTGAAACTTGTTTTAGTTTTTGTTAATTTTGTTTACCCTTAAAATTTTGATTGAAGAGTGTATTTCGATTTTGAGATTTGTTAAAGGAAGAAAGTCCTAATTTAATTTTGAATATATGGTGTTAGTAGATCTAATACAAGTAAACATAATTTATAATCAACAATCACTTAAAGGGTAGACAATGGAGCAACTAGTAAGGTGATTTGAGTTTGTTGGAATGGTATTTTAATTGTTTAAATGTTAAATATTAAGTATGATTACTTAGTTTTATGCATTTGATTGTCTTGAATAAGTTAACTAGGAGTTGAAATGATTTTGGTAGGTAAAATGATCATGTTGGAAGCTTACATGATAAAAAAAGGCGTTGAATGGGTCGAGAAACGAAGATTTAAAGTACAAAAGAAAGTCTCATACTGTAGCCTACTCTAGCCACCATAGGTGACGCCTGCTTCAATTTTAAAAGCAGTGAAAAGGCCCACAGTGTAGCCTAAGCTGGCCAACGCAGGTTACGCTAGAGCCGACCTAAAACATTTATAAATCCATAATTTTTTTTAATTTTGAGCCACCACTTGCCTCCTATTCGATCTAATATGACCTGACTTGAATTTTGGGAGTGTCTAGGTCATTGATTCACCATTCCACCTCTCTCCAATACCATATAATCATCCATTATGCAAATCAACAATGGTTTTGAAGATCTTTTAAGAACAATAAGTTCTTGTGATCTACTTCAGGTAATAGGTTTCATGTGATTAGGTTTTTGTTTATGTATGATTTGTGTTGGGATTAAACTTTTGAACCCATTAAGTTCTTTTATAAGTTTAGCTTATGTTTTGATTATTTAAACAACTGTTATGGTTAACCTTTATTTGAATATCATCTAATGTTGCGTAAATCGTATGGATGTAAAATTTTGGTTGGTAATTGAATTGGTATTGTGTACTAAGACCGTTAAGTCTTGGTTATCGATATCACTTAATCATCCCTATTAAGGATTTTCTATCAAGTTGAACTAAACATTTACCAAAAACCAAGCCTAGATCCGAAAGTGGATTACTATTTCTCATAATTGTCTTCTTAATTATTTTTAAATATTTGCAATTTGTTTTCCTAGTTAACTTGTTAATCATTTAAAAATCGAATTTTCTCAGCCAAAAGGTAATAGTTTAAGTATTCCATAATTTAGTTAATCATTCTCTTATAAATCAATCTACAACACACTGACCACTAATTCTATGAGGATCGATAACCCTACTTATCCTAAGTAGTTTAAGGTGAATAGAAACAAATATTTTACATCTTATTAGATTGGTAATTCGACATCAATTAAAATTTGGTGTCGTTTCTAGGGAATTAGTATGTGATAACCTCAACCAAGGAGGTAACTTTGATCATGTAAGCATTCATACTTGGGCAAAGCTTATTGAGGGTGGGGAGGGGCCCCCACCCCCTCTTTTTTTTATCAATAGTGTTAATTTTTAATTTGGTAGTGTAAAATTTCAGTCCGGTAGTGTAAATTTATATATAGAGTTTGACCCCTAAGATAGTTTACTTTCGCCCCCGCCCCTCCTATAGTGTGGTTCAAGTTCCGCCACTACATACATAGTGTCCACACGGGCGATGAAGATTACGAGAATGAGTGGAACAATATGAAGACGATCACGGTGCTAATTATGATGCTTGGATGGAAATCTTGGTGAGTGTAATGGATATAATAAGAATAATAACAATTGGGGGAACGATCAATATGGGTGGAATGCACCACCAATCAATCAACAACAAGGTGGAGTCAATAACAACTTCAATCAACCAAGAAGTCCTTATAGAGCTCAAGCACAAGGTATGCATAGTCATTTCAGACCAACTATTTCTGAAAATCTGAATCCTATCGCACCTCCAACAGGTAGGGAAGGTCTTTTGATGTCCGCCCTTACTACCTCACCATTCTTTATGCATTTAGGGGTACTGCAACAGATGAAGCATATGTGCATCTTGCTAAATTTGATGCCATATATAGCACTATTGGCGGAAATCACTTCACACAAGATGAAGTGAGGTTACAATTGTTTCAATTCACTCTGAAAGATAGGGCAAAGCAATGCTTCCTCATTACCTGGCAATAGTTTTCATACTTGGCAAGAGATGCAAAGGGTTTTTCTTGAAGAATACTACTCTACGGGAAAAACCAGTGATGCGAGGGATGCTATCCGATCATTTCAACAACAAGCAGGAGAACAATTTCATGAGGCGTTTACAAGATTCAAAGAATTGATTCGCATGTGTCCTCATCATGGTATTGAATGATGTGAATTGATTAAGGCGTTTTTGGATGCACTAACACCAAAGGAAAGGAAATACTTGTATTCTACAAGTATTGAAACATTTTTATCTAATCATAAAGATATGGTTTGAGAATTCTTAGAAAGAATGAGTAAAAATTCCAAGGCTCAAGCTTCAGCTGGTAGACAGTCAAAGCCTGCTCCGACAAGGTCAACCACCATTGATTATGAGACTAAAGAGAGAATTGCTTCCTTGGAGAAATAATTGGCAAAGCTATGATGATATGGTGTTAATGAGCTTGGTTTTGTGGGATATGAGGTATGTGAAAATTATGGTGAGTTGGGGCATATAAGTTTTGACTGTCCTTTGAACATGGGAAAAGTTAAAGAGGTAAATAAGGTGTATGGAGATAAGCAGTCATTTGACAGACTTATCATCCCGGGTTAAGAAATCACCAAAATTTTAGATACGAGAATGCTGTAAATCAAATGAATCTAAACTTCCAGGCATCAAATCAAAGGGGATACGAAAGGAGTTTTTATAACCAAAGTGGTCAACAAGGTGACTCCTCACGAAATTATCAAGGTAATTCTCAGACTGGAGTAGTTGGTGGTGAGCACGTTCGATTGGTCATATGAGAGAACTAGTTGGTGGTGAGCACGTTCGGTTGGTCATATGAGAGAACTGCCTGATATCACAAATTAAAGAATACAGGAAACAAATGGCGGGGATTGAGGTTGGATGCTGAATTGTTAGACGAGGGGGAAACTGATGAACAGGATAGTGGGGAAGAGGAAGTGAGCGATGAAGAGATAGAGGAGGATGGAGCAAGTCCACCTTACTTTGGTGGTATGCCTAACTATCATAACGTTTCAACAAAGCAATGATCAATCGGCAATATGGAATTGTCATGATAGTTAGGCAAACAATTCCATATTGCCGATTGATCATTGCTTTGTTGAAACGTCATGATAGTTAGGCATACCACCAAAAGAAGGTGTATTTGCTCCAACCTCCTCCATTTCTTCATCACTCACTTTCTCTTCCCCGCTATCCGGTTCATCCGTTTCCTCCTCGTCTAACGGTTTCGCATCCAACCTCAATGCCTGCCATTTTTTTTTTAATTTGTAATATTAAGTAGTTCTCTTATATGACCAACCGAATGTGCTCAACCCTAGGACCTAAACTATAACAAGTTTCTTCTGTAATGTTCACGAGCGGGATCTAACCAACCATTGTTTACAACCCATTATTTACAAATCTATCTTACAGCCCATGAAAACAACCGAAAAAGTAACTCAACGTCGTTCAACTCCCCCAACCGCTCTGAAATCAACCAGTGACGACCATAGTCTCCTACCTTTGTAAACTCCGCCCCCTTCCGGCGGACGTCACGAAGCTCCTCCATCTCTACATATACACCACACACCCCTTCTCCAAAACCTAAGCTCCTTCACCATGCATTCCGCTATCTCCCTCTCACTCTCTTCGGCTTCACCGATCACCGCCGGATCCCACGGCGGAGCCACCTCCTCCTCCTCCGGTTCAGACCTCTTCTTCAGGAACAACTCTGCTCCCAGCCAGCTCAGGTTCTGTGGCCTCAGACGAGAAGCACTCGCTGGATGCAGGTCGTTTGGAAATGCTGGTGTGGTGGAACCATTGCGGCCTAAGGTGAAGGTTTCGGCTTCGTTGTCTGCTAATGGAACTCCGGCGAAAGGTTATGATTATGATCTGGTGATTATTGGAGCTGGTGTTGGTGGCCATGGTGCTGCTCTTCATGCTGTTGAGAAGGTAATCGTAACGGATTGTTTTTTGTGTAGTTGAGTTGGTAGATCGCAATTTAGGATCGATTAGACAGTTTCATTTTGGAAGTAAGAAGTTCCGTTTTAGAATCTGGTTCTGTGAATTGTATTTCTGATGTGCGCGTTAGATGTATGTTTGAGGAAAGAAAGCGTTTTCTGTGGAAGGTAGCTGATATATGTTGATCTGATTTAGGTTATTGTCTGGGTTGAGGTGTGAAGTAAGATTGTACTTAGATGGATGATTAAGGAAGTACCTTCCTTGAATCAGTGAACTTGAATCTCTGATAATGGCTATTGGATATCTTATAGCTCTGTTAAACATGTATGTTTTTATTTTTAATACATCAATAGGTTAATTATCAATGCTGATGTGTGTATGGTAGTATTGTCGTCTACAAAGCAATGAAAGGGTTTACAAATAGCATTGAATGTTTGAAGTTGAGATAAAGATATTAGTTTACCCTGTAGCAGTTATTTTGGCGATGTTCAGTTCTCCCTACTAACCTGCATTTTCGGTAAGCTAAACATTGATTTGACATCCACAGGGTCTGAAAACTGCCATCATTGAAGGTGATGTGGTTGGTGGAACGTGTGTTAATCGTGGTTGTGTTCCTTCCAAAGCCCTTCTTGCTGTCAGTGGGCGCATGCGGGAGCTTCAGAATGAACACCATATGAAGTCTTTTGGTTTACAGGTATATCTATAGCATGTTACAAACATCTTTGGTTTATAGCATCCATACAGATTCTCTTTCATATGTGTCTGTCTATATGTAACATTTTGGATTCTTATGTCGCCTTCGTGTATCTACTGGTATTGCAGAGGAGTTCCTCATGTACTTCAGACATTTTATTTTATTTGTTTTGTTCAAAAATGCTAGACCTTTTAGAGTCTGCTTTCAACCGGTGCTTCTATCTTTATTGTTTGGATGGGGAAGTCTATAATTACTTGTTATGTGATGCTACTTTCAGCAATATATGTTGTGTGCACTCAACAACTCTTAAGTAAAATAACTTATAGGAGAGAATCATGAATCATCTTTATTTGAGATGTAACTCAACTGTCCAATTAGAATTTTATCAGGTACTTTATATTAGCTATAATATTTCGGGAAATATATGTAGGGTACAATCAACACTCAGAAAGTATGTCAGCAAAGATTCATGTTACTTAGAGACGTATTGAATTATCCGTCAGGGCATACAAATGGTTCATTTTGGTTCAGTGTTTTTCAAGAACTAAGCAATACCTAGGGCCTATTTAAGAATTAGTCCACAAGCCTTGGACTTGACTAGAATTTCCTAATTGTTATAATTGATATTGGCAGGTTGCAGCTGCTGGGTATGACAGACAAGGGGTAGCTGATCATGCAGAAAATCTTGCCACAAAAATTCGAAATAATTTAACCAATTCTTTGAAATCTCTTGGTGTGGACATATTGACTGGTGTTGGCACTGTTGTGGTATGTCCTCTATTGCTGGCCATTTGGATTAGAGATACCATATCTATCTTCTCGTTAAATTTCATTTGATCGTACAGACCCCTTATGTTTGATTATCACGAAATATTTACAGGGTCCACAGAAGGTGAAATATGGAAAAGTTGGGGGCAGTGAGACAGTAATTACTGCAAAAGACATAATTATAGCTACTGGATCAGTACCATTTGTCCCTAAGGGAGTTGAAGTTGATGGTAAGTGTTGGTTTCACAGTCCATTTTTCTCCTCAAAATCTTCTAGTTGTAATATGAGCTACAATAACTTTCAGCTAAGAAAATATAGGAAAAGTTTTGAAACAAAAATAACTATAGAGTTTTGAATGAACATTCAAATTTCAAAGTCAAGTGAGGTTGTCTATACTTGGTTAAATTTTAGATCCTTACTAATTCAGAATTTCTAGGAAAAAAAGATGGACTTTACTTAACCTGTATATGTTACACTAGATCAACTCTGATAGGTACTAGCAAAATTAAACAGGAAGAAGAAAGGAACAATTGGAACTATAAGGCTACATTAAGCTTTTAAAAGTTATATATAACATAAGGAAATAAGAAAACTGTATTAGGAACTGAAATCAGGAGAACAATTCTGCCATATTAGAGCTTCTATGACCAAGCTTAAAGCCGAATTTCTCAACGTCTTTCTAACCGAGTTTCTCTGCTGCTGAATAGAGGGATGGATAAGGCTACATTAAGCTTTTAAAAGTTATATATAACATAAGGAAATAAGAAAACTGTATTAGGAACTGAAATCAGGAGAACAATTCTGCCATATTAGAGCTTCTATGCCCAAGCTTAAAGCCGAATTTCTCAACGTCTTTCTAACCGAGTTTCTCTACTGCTGAATAGAGGGATGGATATTATTCCTTCTTATTCTCTCTCCTCATGTCTAACAGATTGCACCATCTCCTCTTATCCTTGCTTTACATGTATCCCTCCTCTGTATCTTTTCCTTGGGCTGCTGGTCCAATAAAACATCAGTAGCATTTTTTCTATCAATCTCAGAATAGCTATATCTTATATGAAATATCCTAAACTAAGCAGTCAATAGCGGCGCTATAGAGGTGCTATAGCGGTTAGCGGACATACGGATCCATATCGGTTAGAATATCGGTCTAGAATACCGGTCCCGCTAATAGCAGCCGATATGTCCGCTATTTTGCCGATATTTTGGTTTCATATATTGGTTGAAAAAACCGATTTTATCGGTTTGTCCCAATAGAAGTTGAGCTTCAAGAGTTTGTTGATGGTAGAGAAGGTGGTCTTCGTTGGTCGGTTGTGCGGGAGGCAATGGGAGGAAACGAAGAAGTTGGGGCCAAGTACAAGGAGCAAAAGAGAGAGCTACGGAGATGATGACGATGATGAAGTAGTAGTTGAAGTGGAAGATCTTGATGAACAATTGAATTGTTTGGGTGATGTGGATTCGGAGGAAGATTTTGAATCTTTTGATTAGATTATGTCATCATGTTTAAATACTAACTATTGACTTTTAGTTTTTGAGTATTTTGACTATTTACTTGACTATCTTAGTATCTTATTATTAATATTATATGGGTTTTAGTGTTTTATATTCAACATATAAATATATATATGATATATATATAATATATATATATATATATATATATATATATATATATATATATATATATGCAATTACCGATATCTCACCGATATATCACCGCGAGAACCAATATGTCAAATATCGGTCATTGACCGATATCTGATATTTCACCGATTTAACTGCTTAGATCCTAAAGTAATAATCGTTGCTTAACTGTCCCTGTAGCATAAGCATTTGATCTATATCTTTTTTTTGTAGTTCTATACCAACTACCAACTTGAATCCCTTCGCAAAGCTATTTTTTCAATGCTTTATTTCGCATAGGAATTTATTTCTTTATGTTATTACTGTTCTTCACTGCCAATTTACAAACAAACAAACATATCCAGTAAATATCACTTATATAGTAGGGTCTAGGGAGGGTAAGATAGGGGCAAACCTTACCTCTATGGCTCTATCCCATCGGATAGAGAGGTTGCTCCCGTAAAGACCCCTGGCTTGAGAAAACCTCTTCTCTCTTTTTTTTTCTTCTTTTTTTTGCAAGTACAGAAAACATATAAGAATAAACAAATAGCATGACAAATTTTATTAATATCAAAAGTTTAAACATACAAGAACAAGAAGACATGAAACCCGTAAGACCAAAAAACACACCTAAAACTAAAGTCACCCAATGCTACAGGCAAGCCTAGCTAAGTGTAATGCCCACCTAAGAGTAGAGGCACACATAGGATTGAAAAGCACACTTATAAGTAAAGGCAAACCTAGAAAGGAGCTAACATCGACCTCTATGACTATAGTCTACCTATGTACGGTGCAAGGTAATTATATGAAGCCCCAAATCTACACGCTCCCCTATAAATCTTTAACCTTTATCCGTTGCCTCCATGAACTCTTAACACTGATTATGTCCTCAGAGAGGTGCAAGTCTACCAAATACTGCCTAATCTGCTCACCCCATGTCAGTCTAGGTCCGTCTCTACTTGTCTTCCCCTCCACTATGAGGGTTTCAATGCTCCTTACAGGTGCTGTCATCTGTTTTATCCGTACATTTATGAGGCATTAAAAAGATACTATTTGAATAAGTGGCTGCAAGGTTAGAAATGCAAACGAGTAGCTCATTACCTAAGTTGATCAACGCTACTTTCAGTGATTTTTTCTTTTATTGTAAGAAATGACTTACAAGTACCAACAAATTACCTGCTAGGTTACTTGGCTCAATTCAGTTTAACTTGAATATCTTTTTTTGGTTCTATAGGCACTTAGCTTCCTATCTGCAAATTGCTATAGCATCTGAATCTTAGGCAGAAATAACTGTTTAATACCTTCATAATTGTTACTGGTCAAATACCTGCAGGTAAGACGGTAATAACCAGTGATCATGCTCTAAAGCTAGAGACGGTACCAGAGTGGATAGTTATTGTTGGAAGTGGTTACATTGGTCTGGAATTCAGTGATGTTTATACAGCACTAGGAAGTGAGGTTGGCAGTGCTATACCTTTTTTGACATATTTGTTGTGAATTAAATTCCTTACTTCTCTCTCTCTCTCTCTCTCTCTCTCTCTCTCTCTCTCTCTATTTTAGCTCATACCGTGTCAATTATTAAGTGCTATCTCATAATCAGTTAAGTATAGGAGAAAGGATACTGGTTCAGTTGTTGCCACACATTCGCACCCTTATGTGGAAAATATGATTATGTTCTCATGTTGCATAATTTATATATTTAATACATTAACTTCTTTTTTCACACAGATGATATGCAGTAATGGTGCAGGTATATGACAAAGTTTCTGATTGTCTCACAGGTGACATTTGTAGAAGCTTTAGATCAGTTAATGCCGGGATTCGATCCAGAAATTGGAAAATTGGCTCAAAGGGTTCTCATAAATCCTAGAAAGATTGACTATCATACTGGTGTATTTGCAACCAAGGTTCCTACACATCTAATCCCTTTACTGTCAAATACTTTTGAGGTGGTGGGTGGTGGTTCAGGGAAACATCAATTCATCAATGTTCATGCATGTTAAATTCTCCTTACATATCAACAGATCACTCCAGCAAAGGATGGTAAACCTGTAACAATCGAGCTTATTGATGCAAAGACAAAGGAACCAAAAGATACATTGGAGGTGGGTTGACCATCCTCAAGTCAAAGTGATTCCATTTCATATATTTATGCATCTTACCTTTGTGCTTTGCCTCTCGTTACAGGTGGATGCTGCTCTCATTGCAACTGGAAGAGCTCCATTTACACAAGGACTTGGTTTGGAGAATGTAAGTCAACCTATCAGTACTACACCTGAGCTTTTATGTGTAAGACTGATTATAGAACACTATATTTGGTTTTTGCTTTATAGGTCAATGTAGAAACACAACGTGGTTTTATCCCCGTTGATGAACGTATGAGAGTTATCGATTCCAAGGGCGAATTGGTAATAACATTATCTATTTTAGCATACCCATATATTTTACTAGATATATTATGTTCCCTGACCTGACTTTTGATGATCAGGTCCCTCACTTGTATTGCATTGGTGATGCTAATGGAAAAATGATGCTTGCCCATGCGGCAAGTGCCCAGGGCATTTCAGGTGACCATTTTGATTACTTATAATCAAAGCGTTGGTACCATTTTATTGCCACCTGTCTGACTTTGCTTTTGTGTTTGTAAAACAGTCGTCGAGCAAGTTTCTGGGAAAGACCATGTTCTAAATCATCTAAGTATCCCAGCTGCATGTTTTACTCATCCTGAAATCAGTATGGTTGGGTTAACCGAGGTATGTTACGAGAGCTTTAAAAATGTCACACGTTAATTCTGTATTCAGCAGAAGGTTTTCTGAGCAGTTTTAGATATAAATTTGCAGCCTCAAGCAAGAGAAAAAGCTGAAAAAGAAGGTTTCGAAATCGGTATTGCTAAGACTAGCTTTAAGGCTAACACTAAAGCCCTTGCTGAAAATGAAGGAGAGGGGATTGCTAAGGTAATCAATTACACATTGTTTAATAGACCAGATAACGGAGAGATTTATAGTAACGTTACTTACTCCTAGCTGGCAAGCCCCTTTTCTCAAAATGGTTACAAATTGATTAATCTGTTTTGCTTTTTGCCTGCAGTTGATTTATAGACCAGATAACGGAGAGATCCTTGGTGTTCATATATTTGGCATGCATGCTGCAGACCTCATTCACGAAGCATCAAATGCTATTGCTTTAGGAACACGTATACAGGTTTGAATTTATCTACCATTGGAGTAGACTCCATACTTACCGGGATAATCTTAACTAGAGATACCAATTTCTACCCTTTTTATGTAAAAAAACGTGGTGGTCAATTCCAGTATAAATATAATCATGTTGATTGTGAAATTTTTTGTTTAAAAATTAGGACAAAGAATGCTGGTGGCCATCCCATATAATAGAAATTACCAATTTCGACCTGTTGGCTGTTAGTAGTTAGCCAGCCCAAGCGCATTGTGTTCCTTTCTCCAAAAGGTCAAATTATAAAATTTCACTAATTGGACAAACGGTCTGAAATTTACCCAAAGTGTGTTACAAAACTTTTAGCCTCCCAGGTCAACTTATTTGTAAAAAACCTTTAGTTGTTATAGGCTTATAGATTATAAGCTTTCATGATCTCATTAAATATGTAAATTTTTCTAAAATAAAAAAAATGGATAATGTGTGTTGATGAGTCAATCCGAAAATAAAATTACTCATTTTGACCCATTGGGGCCCCGATCTTCTCATTTGCCACTTCTAATCCATGAATCCATGATCTAATCAAACTAATACGTGATTATATAACAATTCATCTTTCATAACCACCATACGTGTAAGTTGGTAATATCACAAATTAATTACTTAGTTACTTGCAAGTAACGACGCCTTCCAAGAGCTATAAGCTATCACACAGCCCATACAATAAACAGTTTTAACTTCACTAGCAGTACACTAAAACCTTCTTATCAAGTAACTTTGATAATTCGAGTTGATAATGCTTATAGTTTTTGTTTGCTTTCTTTAGATTTATCAAATGACATGTCCAAATATTAATATTGGTAATATTCTAATCGTGTAGGACATCAAGTATGCTGTTCATGCCCATCCAACCCTGTCTGAAGTGATCGATGAACTGTTCAAATCAGCCAAGGTAACCTCTTCATCCTTCAGATAATATATTTCGGTGCAAAAAATATTTTGAATGCAACGTGACGTTAAGAGTTTAAGGCATGATGCACATTATATTGCAGGTTAAACATGACATTTCTAGTGCAGTTGCTGAACCTGTTGCAGTCTAAAGTGCCCATTGATTTATCTTATTGTGGATTTTTTTCTATGTGGAGACATTTTTCTGGAGCACAATTTAGTTACATGTCAAGAGATTGAATTTTGCAATATTTGTCCGCTGAAAATGCTAATTAATGTTATATAGAGAACTTGGAATTTCGGAATAAGAGAGTGCGATAAAGTATCATAATCAAATAAATCAATTTGATCGAATCTAAGGAGAGATGAAATTGTCTTTTTACATTTAAATGGTAGCTTGATTATCGGTTGCAAAATGTTAACCGGTCCGGTTTTCACTTATAATCAGTTAACCACTGATATCAACAATCAGATTTGGTGGCTTAACAATCACTAAGCTTGGGTGTTAGGAGAAAAGTAAAGAGAAGTTGATTCTAAACTGAATTCCCTCATTAACATTCTAACAGTTGAGCTTAACGGCTTAACTTTTCATTCAAAAGGCTGTTAATTTGTTTCTCTTTATTACAAGACCGGTCCCTGAATTATTACATTTGACCATACATTGTATGATACTTGTCCTCAAGAATCAAGGTGAGAAAAACTAGTTTAAATTCCTTGAAATCTTCCCATGCTGCTTCACGAGAAAGCTGCCAACGAATAGGGACCTTTACTTTGGCTATGTTTCCACTCTTAACCAGTTGTCGATCAATTATGACCCATGGTTGGAAATGGAATGAGATGCTAGGGGTAATGGTAAGATCTGAGCATGAGAGTAGTGTGCTGCCTTTGCCCTTTAGGAGAGATACGTGAAATGTAGCATGTATTCGAGAATCAGGAGCAAGTCCAAACGGTAGGGCGTAGGCTACTGAACCAAACTTCTTCCAACACAAGGAATGGGCCATAATAGCGTTAAGATAATCTTGTGTGCTTGTGTGTTTTCAGGGTTATGTGAACTTATTGCAATCTAACATAAATCCATGAATCAACCTCAAAAGATCTTTCTGACCGTTTAGCATCAACGAATTGTTTTATACAATTCCAAGCTTCATGTAGGGATATGGATTGGAGATGGAAAAGTGACATTTTTGATGGATGGATGCATGGTTGTGTTATACAACCATTACATAAGAGATAATAACTTATCCTAGTGAATTGGTTTATTCATCACCATGCAACGTAGGTACTACTCACGACATTGGTTAAGCACTTCTGCCTTGATCATAGGCAGTTGACACGGTGAGTGACACCTAGTAGTAACAAAATCTTTCCAAAAATGACCCAAAAAAAGGGTCCCCCCTAATAGTATAGTTGTTCGGCAAACATGCAACTTGTTAATATTATTAAGGAAGAGTTGAGCATTATGAGCTGCTCTTATTGGTGTGCTAAGGACATGAATTAATGATCTTGTAGTTGTTACCTTTGAGGGTGACCTTGAGGTCATGGGTTCAGGCCGTGAGAAGCTGTCTCCTGCACAACGTGTAGGGTAAGACAACATACATTTGATCACGAAGCGAACCCGTCCCAAACCGGCCTATACGCAAAACAGGAGCTAAGTCAAATAACGGGGTACACCATACACCCCCTTGTAGTTGTAACCCATAGTTCTAGCTACCATGCCTGCTGTAAAGGTGTTCTCACCAAGTAAGCACTTTAAGCTTTTCTTTTTCTTTCTAGAACAACTCCTAGATAATTAACTCTTATTAACAACCTATACGTGTATATTACAAAATTTGAACCCCAAAAGAATGTTTTCCTTTTAAAATTTGCATCCGTTTCCAGGATGAATGTTTTCCTATTGTAAAAGGTGTTATCATCCAAGATTGTACCAATTCCTTTTGAGGATGCATGAAGCATCCATATCCATGATGAATGTTTTCTTGCACTCAGTAGTGCAAGAACTAGTGGTGAACTCAAGGTTGTTTTCAACCTTTCAGTTACATTTACTTATTCTTCAATCCATGGAAATGAGTCATTCTTTAATAAGTCAGTTAGGGGTTTGGCTGCATCTCAAATGACATAATAAAGCGTCTATAGTAGCTGGCTATATCTAGAGCTATCGTTGCAAACTAATTTTAAACGTACACAACCAGTGTATGTCATATTTATGTTTTCCTCCAATCTTAACATTCAGAATCAACTAAGAATGAGCGGTATGTTAGATAATAACAGATAACTAGATTAACTGTGTTTGGTTGTATAAAAAAACCTTAGCCCTGTAGGATTTCTGATGTAACATGTATTCGTTATATAGTGCTGCAATAATACGAGGTCTTTATTATTGTACACATTCTTTCACATGAAGGTTGAGCATATAACCTTAACTAATAAACTCATATAAGTTTCATAATAAACCATCAAATGTAAGTACATTCAAAAGACCTATCTAGGACCCATATCAGATATTGAAGCATCATTTACGGAAAACTGAGATGATGATCTCCTTGCTTTTTCTGATATATTAGTTCGTATATAAAAAGCTGGTTCTGAAGGCACGGGTAACGTGATAGACAAGCTGTTAAGCATAAGAACAACCATTGCCATTGTTGGTCTATCACTAACTTCATCCTGAACGCATAACAACCCAATGTGAATACATCTGATGATGTCGCGCAATGCACCTGATCTTGTATTTAACGTGGGATCTATCATATCTGACACAACTCCACTTTTCCAGCTTTCCCATGCCTAGAAGGAGGTAAAAATTTTATTTTTACGATGCATACACTAGAATTTTGCAAGCATTTTATAATAACAAATTGAATAATTCTGTCATTGTATATGTCATAATTTAGAGATGCTGGAAAGAGTGGATACTTACAAAACTAAGCAGATCTTCAGTGTTCTCTCCAATTTGAAAAGACTGATTCTTTTGACCAGTCATCATCTCTAATATTAACACTCCAAAGCTAAATACATCCGACTTTACTGAGAATTGACCGCGCTTGGCATATTCCGGTGCCATATAACCACTATATAAGAAGGCACATAATGGCAAAATGTTAGCACTTGCGTGTGAATGCCTTGACTAACTAAAAATTATAAAGAGTAACATAATCTTAGTCTATCACATACAAAAAAAAAAAAAAAAAAAAAAACTCCGTGTTCCAATTAGTTCATGAATATAACCAAACAAATTATAGTAATATTCTCAAAATGAACTATAATTTAAGAAAGGAATCTTACTATGTTCCAACGATTCGACGTGTGTTGCCTTGAGTTTCTTCGGGTTTAAACAACCTTGCCATGCCAAAATCTGCAATTTTAGCATTCATTCTTGCATCTAGTAACACATTACTAGCTTTCAAATCACGATGAATTATCCTTAGGCGTGAATCTTCATGAAGGTATAAAAGCCCTTTTGCAACGCCTTTGATGATATTGTACCGCTTTTCCCAATCAAGATACGTACGTTTCATTGGATCTACAAGGCCCATCATGAATGGTAGTGTATCAGTAGGTTAAACCACTCATACTTCTCAAGTTCTTTCTTACAAAAGTGCTAAGAATTTCTATATTGACCAACTTTTTTGCTGAAATGCATTATCCAACCACCAGAAGTTGAAATGTATTAGTTGTAATGTGTTTTCTTGAATGCAGCTTGTTATACTAAAAATGTGGAATGCTCATAAAAAACCTACCAAATAAAAACTGATCAAGACTTGCATTTGGCATGTACTCGTATATGAGA
The DNA here is from genome assembly GCA_025506505.1 of Flaveria sonorensis. Taxonomy (NCBI): domain Eukaryota; kingdom Viridiplantae; phylum Streptophyta; class Magnoliopsida; order Asterales; family Asteraceae; genus Flaveria; species Flaveria sonorensis. The sequence continues at coordinate 49,213,567 of CM046435.1, forward strand.
AGCCGTTCAATTCCTTCAATGCTGAAACCAAGCAGTCTAACCAAATTACGATGTTGAAGCTTCGCAACTAGCAAAACCTCATTCTTGAATTCTAGATCACCTTGTCCCGAGTCTGGTGCTAATCTCTTTACTGCCACTTCGGATCCGTCTTCAAGCTTGCCCTACATATCATATGATAAGTTATATGAAGACTATTTATCTTTGTCACAAACTTACTAGCAATGTTAAATTGGCTACCTTGTATACAGCTCCAAATCCACCTGCTCCAAGCTTATTTATTTGAGAAAAATCATCTGTGGCAGCTTTCATTGTACTAAACTTGTATTGCAATGATTCAACAGTCCCAATATCAATAGTTTCAGCTAGTGAAGAGAGAGAGAGAGAGAAAGTTAGAAGATACTTTAGGAACTGAGTGTTGTACTTAATAGTTGATACCATAAAAATAACATAAACAAGTGGTTTGTATGTTGCAATTTGCAGTATTGTGACTAGCGCTTTTGTTGCTCATAAAATAAGCCGTTGATCGTTATATTCTTGTCTAAGCTATGTACTGCTTTAAGTTAGGAAGATGGACCTTACATTGAATACTCTCAAGAGGAGTTGGAGTTCGCTTATTCTTCTTTCTAAATCTCATGAAGATACACAGTGAAGCAGTTATTACGGCAGCGATTATTGTCACAGTAACAACTACAATTATCACAGTCCTTGTGATGTTTCTCTTTTTTCCTACACAAACAACAAATTCACAAGTCAGAAGTCTGTAGTATAAATAGTAGTTATGGTAGTTACTAATGGACCATATATAGTGATGGTTTTGGTGTATGATTATTCCAAGGGTTGTGACTATTCCCAAACGGGCTATAAATACAGCCCCTCCACATTCGTTTTGACTCAGTTTTTTGTCCAAAAACTCTCTTGTAAACTCTATTTCACACGAGAATTGTAAGTAACTTTGTTGCTATAGAAACAAAGCACTTATGTTGATATAAACATGTCTACTTATGTTGCTTCATTTGTATGTTGGGAGACAATTCACCAACAACTGTAGCACGCAGCTCGGATGATTGAAGGTGCCGAAGTTGCTTTAAGGAAAGAAATTAATCGTTTTGAAGTAACAAGTAGTAGAAATTTACAAATCAACAACCGAAAACAACAAAAAATACTAATTTGGAATTCAATTGTCTCAACAGAAGAAACATAGAACAAAGATTTCTATTTGTTATAAAATAATAAGTTTATTTTATAAAACAAATTATTAAAAAACGTCTAAAATTAATTATCAGTTCCAGTATTTGATCATAACAAAATTTCAGTCCAACAAAAAACACTGCCATTTTCTAAACTTATCAGTTTATTCTAATCTATTTTCATCAAAAGAAGTTTTGGTCTCTTGATTAAACAACATATTTAAAACTCGATACATCTCAAATTTTCACTCTAATTTGAGAATTCATACCTGGTGATGGTGAAGACCGAAATATTGGTGGGATAGTGGTTAAAGTACGACTCTCGTTATAAAACGGGTACATCTCGAACCTAAAGTTACAACTACCTAGAACAATCTTCCCTCCCATTTTCCCATTATCATGACGCCGAATAAGACTCACTTCATCCAACAAACACTCGCGACACTGCAAATCCGTTAAGTAAGGGGCACATTGCACGAGACCATAAATCGTAGTGGACCCCGGTCCACTCGTGTTCCCCGTGGCAAACTTTAGCACCGGACCACCAGCAGCAGCAACACCTATCAACTCATCCATCAAAGGCAGTAGCGCGCCATTGAACCCATCAATATCCGTTGTAGTATTCGGATTAAACTGAAAAAAATAATCTTTCTCTTGTGGGTATGTCAATAAACTGTTGTTGGAGTATTGCATCAAGCAGTAGACGTATGATATTATTGCTTCCTTTTGATTTGGGCATAGTATTGGCAAGTTAACAATAGAGTCATTAATACAAGTGCTACACACATCTGGACTGACGTCTCCTCGACAAAGCGCGATAGAGTTGACTTTACCGTCGCCTTCTCCGGTGGAAAAGTTGAAGAAACCTAAGCCCGAGTTGGTGGCGGGGAGCGGGAAGAGGGTGGCATCAAGGTTCCTTTGGTATGTACTATTCATGGTATAGTTTTCGGTGTTATCACAACGATTGTATAGTAAAACGCGTTGTGCTTGGGTGATAGTGTTGAGTAAACATATGTAAGCCAAGGGGAAGAAGAAGAGCGGTTTTCGGGCGATAATGAGCATGGTTAGGGTAGATGATAAGGCCGGAGGAAGGAGATAGTAGGAGAGTTGATGGTGAAAAGAAGCTTAAAGTAGTATATATTGACCAAGAGTTATATGAGAGGATAATTGCATTGAATTGCCGGCATTAAGTTTAGTTTACTTGTTATTTATACGTCAGTGTTGATATTTTTTTTTTATGTAGTCTTGTCAATACATTGAATTTGACTTTTTCATGATCTTTTTAAACTCTTTAGGTGGAAAGGGTATATTGTGTTAGAAAATGGTCAACTGATAAAAGTGGAGCACTAATTGGGGAATTACGAAAACTAAACTCATAAATGAAAAAAAATCAACTAGAGAGGGGACCAAACAAAGACATAGCAACAACCATAGGAGTACTTGCTATGCTTAATTCAATGTTTTGATAATTGCAGTAGAAACATAATATGTCCAGAACAGTTGGACCGGTCAAACCCGATTTAAGTATGAGATAGAGTTATAAATAACAAAAAAGAAAATTAGAACATATAAAAAATACAATGGAAATCTTTAGAATTTATAGATTTTTAAATACAACAATTTAAACATTTTGATCCTAATATTATATATGTAAATTGGTATGTTTTCGAGGAAAGTTGTAAGTATGGTTGTTTAAAACTTCATGGCTTGAAGATCACGTACTGATAGCTAGCTTGAAAAAGTTCTAGAAAAGCATACTCGAGTTTCGGCATGAGAAAAGCAATCATCAGCATGAGATTCTTTAGCAAAGAAACTTCTTCATTGTGAGAAACTTGACTTACATCATTAGTTGTATTTGCAGGAGCATCTGAAATGTTAACTTGAGTTTCAGCCTATTCAATTTCTTCATGAAGTACAAGATGTTGAGTAGACGTTGTAGGTGCATAAGATGATGGTCTTCAAACATCCATTCTGTGGTATACAGTATTGCCTGCTAAAGCATCTTTCGTAGCACCTACCGGAGTTCCTAAAATATTCTCATTCAAATGATGAAATGCATTGGTGAATCAATGAACATCAAACATCGAGCTGGGTTCGTGCAAATATCATTTAAGGGTATGTTTATTAAACATGACATTTGTTGCAAGACCGGTTAAGGGATAGTTAATACAATCAGTCTCACAATGAGGAGAGTTTTAGAACACTTAACAGATCAAATGGAGAACCGGGTTTATGTAAATGATACTAAGAACACAAGTAATTGAGATAGAACTAAGAACAAGAGCAGACTAATATAGTTTTCAAAAATGTTGTATATTGCTCTCAAGTTTTTTTACAATTGTTACAAAGCATAAAAAGAAATACAAGGACCTGAGATACTTTTTACTACATCCTACAGCCGGCCATACTTTGAAGGCCAGCTGGAAACATTAATCTAGACAACAAGATCAATGTAAAGTCAAAAGGCAGATTGCCTTTTGACTAGTGACTATAACATACCATAGCTCACATCCTAATATATTATAAAAGGATAAAAGATACAAAGTAGGAAGTTACAGACTCAAGACCATAATCTACAGTTTACTAAAGCATGGATCTTTTCATCAACTTGTATAAGTTGGTGAGTCTTCAGAGTTACAGTGAAAAGTAAGTCAGCTCTATAGAAAAGTAGATCAGAGAAAGCATGTCCTCTCTGTCTTTCGAAAGAAATCAGTCTTCACTTCATTGGCTTCGAAAGACTTTGTCTTTGAAGCTTCGGAAGACTTCATCTTTGGCTTCGGAAGATTTGGTCTTTGGCTTCAGAAGATTTTACACTTAGAATATTTTTTGTGGTGAGTGTAAAAATTCTAAAGTAACTTCTACCTTGTACATCAGTGCATACATGCAGGAAGTTCCTTGGTTGTTTTGGCTTCTTTGGTTGCATCAACCTTCTAATATAACCTTACAAACTCTCCCTAGGCTGATGCTACCAAAAACAAAGAAGTTATTCAAATGTTGATAGTCCTTATTAGGATTAAGACCATACCTTTCTTCATTATCTGGTCAGGATCCCTCAGACTCTCATAATATCTTCTCATGTTATGGAGATCATGTAGAGGAAGACTAAACATGTCTTTCCAAAAATAGTCATCTTGACCTCCTTGATCTCTGATGACATACCACCTATCTGGATTAGAAGCAAAAGTACAGGACAAGATGGGTCTTCTAGTTACAAGAGGCTCTACTTGAGTTGGAGTTGGTTGAGCAACCTCTTCTTACACTACCTCAGGATGCTCTGACTCATCGTGAGGTGTAGAGTTGAATGCCTTGGTCTTCTTCTTGGAATCACTCTTCATGGCCATCCTTTTCCTCCTCTTTGAAGTCTTTAACTGAGAGGACTGGTCTTCAGCACCAGGTTGTTCTACTGTGTCTCTTTCAGTTGGGTTCTCTTCTCTTACAGGTTCAGAAGGAGAGTGAAGAGGACCCTATTATGGATCAGAAGATGAAGTTGGCTGAGATGTAGCTCTAGGTCCAAGTTGTGTTGTCTTAGCGAGTTCAACCTTTATCTCAACTTCAGGTGAGCTGGACTTAGTGGAGAATGCAAGTCAACAAGCTCTTTTTTTTAATCTTCTGCTTGATCACTCTAATGTGCTCATCCAGGACATTGGACCAAGCCTCCTTCCGAAGAATCCATACAGCTTCAAAAAGCTCATCATCCTTTGTCTGTCAGCAGACTCCTTTTGGCTTTTTTGGATGATGGCTCTTGACTTTGCAGCTTCTAAGGGGAGAGAGAGTAGTTACTCCATATTATAGTTTCTGGTCTCCAAGTAGTTTATCCTGGCTACCCTCAACTCATCATCCTAAGTATTTGGCTTGGGGGCAGCCCTGATGGTAGCTTCCATAAAGCCTGGAGACTCTCTTGAACTTTCTCCCCTTAGCTTCCTCTTCCTCTCTCTTTCCTCCTCCTCAATCTCCTCAGAAGTCTGTTTTTTTTTCCCTTTGTCACTCACAGGCCTTGGTGACTCAGGGTGGAGAGAGCTTTGGCCTTTATTGCTTGATTCAGCAGTCAAGCTCTGGCCAGAGAGAGGTTGTGAAACACCTTCACTAGCTGGTGTCACACTGAGGGTAATGGGTGCTGAAGAAGTTCTTGTCTCAAGGTTCACAGGTTCAACTTCTGGGCCTTCAGTCAAGGCTTCCCCTTCGAAGCTAATCTTAGGGTCCACCTCGACATCCAGTTGACCAAAAGTCTTACCTGCTAGCCTTTGTCTATATAGTCTTGACCTCAGCTTGTATTCTTCAAATACCCTTTCTTGAATCCTATCTGCTAATCTTGTAACTGGTCTATTTTGACTTGGATTGACAAGTGGAAGATCAATCAGATGGATGTTCTCATAGAAGCTCAGGTTGAAAAAGTTGAAAATTTCCTGTTGACCCTGAGATCTAGAGATGACAAGAGCTCTTCTATCAGTGTCATACCTCCATCCCATGATTGGATTCTTAGAGTGATGAGATGGGTAGGCATAGCTCTGGGAATACCCTCCTCAAACAAACTTTATATGAGTGAGTCCACATCCATGTAGACTTGAGGAGGTTGCTGAGTATGGACCATTGCAAGTGAGGGTGGTGAATCCTCAAAGTCCATACTCTGTGAAGAAATCCCAGGTTCTGTGATTGTTTGGACTTTCTCCCCCTTTTTGGTAGCATCACCTTCTTGTATAGGTGAACTTGGGGTTGGGTCTGTCACATCCATAGGTACTTGTGGACCTAGTTGAGTTCTCCTGAGTGGTCTCTCAGCTAACTTGCCCTTTAGATCGGTGATCTCAAGTTGCTGGTCATTGACCCTCCTTTGTAAGACAGTCACCTAAGATTCCAGGTGACTTATCTTTGAGACTAAATAGGTGCATGTTTTTGTTAGTTTTTGCACCTTTAGTTTCAGAATCCCCTCATCTTCATCAAAAGAATCATAGGGGGGGGGGGTGAGAGAATAGGACCAATGTCTTCTTTGTTATTGGCAGCTGGATTTCCCCTGCACCATGACAGCTTCAAGTGAAGTGTCAATGGGCTGGGTTGCCATGGTTGAGGTCTTAATGATGCAGTCACTTGCTGAAGTGAGTGCCTCTTCCATATGGACCTCCTGAACAGGTTCAGGAGATCCACCTCAGTAGTAGATGGATGATGTGGGCTAGACATGGGAGAAATAGGAGTACTCATATCTCCTTGAGCAGGGGTGGAGAAGAGAGACTCATGATTCTCACTGAAGCCCATGTCTTCATCATTATAGAATTCAAGGTTTGGGATTGGTTGGTTTAGATCAAGAGGCTGGGTATGGTAACTGTCCCCTGAAGGTTGTTCACTAGAGTTTTGAGACTCTGAATGAAGGCTTAAGGCTATGGGGGTTGTGAGCTCATCAGGCTGAGCATGAGGAACCTCAGCATTGATCATTGGTGAGATAGGAGTGGTTTGCTCCATAGGAGAAGTGGGAGCTCCAGTGTCCATTTTCTTTTATATGGGTGATGATATAGGGGCCTGCACAAACTGAGTAGCATGTGCAGGGGTTCGTTTGGATTTTCTTTGGTAGGTGATGGTTATTTTTGGCTGTATAGGTGGTTGGAAAGTAGAAGGTGTGGGTTCAACACTAGCTGATGCTGCTAGGTTGTCACCTTGAGCAATCAGCTCTAACATTTTTAGGACAAGGTCTGTTTCTACCCCTGGGAAGCCAGCAGTTGGCTTCCTTATAGTCTTGAAGATGCCGGGCTTCATCAGTCCCATGTCGAAAACCCAAGCCTTAGTCTTGGGCTTATCAAAGTGATTTAAAGACAATGTAATAATAAGTGATCCTATGTTCAAGCTTTGAGGATCATTAGCTGTTGTTGATGAAGAACTTTTAGTCACTTGGTCTTCCTTCATCTTCCACACCATCTTTGGAAGATTAGACTTGACCTTCAATACTTCAGAAGTTTTGATAAACTTCGGAAGTTTTGGAGACTGGACCTTCGGAATATCTTGCTTTCACTACAACAGGCTTTAGTACTTCGAAAGCTTCCTTTCTTCTGAGACCAATTTTTCTTCCGAAGGCAAGTTTTCACTTGTCTTCTTTGTTTCACCTTGGAGCTTTCGAAGGAAAATATTTTCCTTCCGAAGCTAGTTTTTTCTTCTTCTTAGAAGTTTTCTCTTTGATCATGTGAATAGTACTTTTAGGATTGTAGATACAATCCTTAGCAAGATGAGAAGTACTACCACACATGATGCAATCCATTTGCTTCCTTCTGAGATTCTTCTTTTGAAAGAAAGACTGAACTTGATCACTTTCCACCTCCATCTCCATCTTCACAGATGATGCAGCAACCTTCATAGGGTGAGGTTTGATTTTGAAACTGGATGGTTTAGGCTGTGTAGCAGTGATACATAGCTGATCAGCCTTCTTCTCTTTGCTGGAATGATTTGGACATGAACTAGAACTCCTAGTACTAGAGTTCATAGTTAAGTCTTCAGCCTTCACCACTTCAAATCCTGTAGAGATAAACACTTGCTTCTGCTTAGAGTTGAAAGTGGCCTTGATCTCTTGAGCCTTCTTTGATTTTGTCTTTGCTTTCCTGATCAAGTTCTTCCTCTTAGACTTGGTCATCCCAGATTATTTTCTTTCCTCAGGAGAATAGTGACCCTTCTTAGGATGATCTTCTTCACTCTTCTCAGAATCATCCTTCACTATCTCCTCTTCATCCTCTTCATCTATGGGGTCTATGAGGAGAAGCTCATCTTCACAAGTTCCACACCTTGGAGATCTTACAGACAATAAAGTGTGTGGAGAAGCCATCTCAGTAGATCCCAGTTCCTGCTTATTCTGATAACAAGCTTTTGCATGCAAGGGTGAGGATATCATGTTCTTGAAGGTCTCTTGTTCAAGAACATATTTTTTGCCCTGGCTTTGCTGATCACAAGCTCAGCCTTTCATTTAGTTAACTTAGTGATAAGATCTTTTACTGAGTCCTGTAGTTGGTATGTTCATGCTTAAGAGTTGAAATGGCTTTCTCAAAATCTTTCGAGACTTGATTGATTTCGGAAGAAAATTGTCCTTCAAATACATGTAAGTACTTAGAAGCATATTTAAGCTTCGGAAGATATCTAAGAATTTCTTCCGAAGGTAAATTTCTTATAAGTAGTTATTTGACTTGAAGACATAATTTTCTTCCGAAGACAACTTGAAATCTGCTTTCGGAAGAAAATTGTCCTTCAAATATATGTAAGTACTTAGAAGCATACTTAAGCTTCGTAAGATATCTCAAAATTTCTTCCGAAGGTAAATTTCTTATAAGTAGTTATTTGACTTGAAGACATAATTTTCTTCCGAAGACAACTAGAAGTCTTCTATTTTAAGTTTGTAATCATTTTCAGCTCTTTTGAAATTAGCTTTAAAAATGTTTAAGGACTCAAGATCAGTTCTTATCTCTAAGTTATAGGACCTATATTAGTTAACTTTAGCAATACATTCAGGTGTACAAAGATGTTCCAATACCTTGGCTTCTTCATGATCTGCCATCATTGCTTGGTTTGGAGATGCATCCTCAACCTGAAAGCTCCAGTCAAAGCATCCTTCTTTAATAGCAACTACAGCTTGCTGCTTGGGCTTCTCATTCTGGGGGACTCCATCAGTGTAGTTTGGTCTGGTTTGTGCTTGGCCACTACTTGTTCTTGGTGCCTTGCACTCTCTAGCAAAGTGTCCCATTTGATTACAGTTGTAACACTTCACTTTGCTTTTGTCTAGCCTAAACTTTCCATTGGTTGCATTGCAAGGAAACTTCCTCACTGTCCTCTTGTAAAACTTCATGGCTCTGTGAGCGAGAAGAGCCATTTGCTGGACTGTTTCCATATACTCCAGATCATCTGGATGGATACAGTCCAGGTCTTCAAGGGTAAAAAGAAGTTGCATGTGCTTTCATCAGTAGACACAAAGGCTTGTGAAGAGCTTGTCTCTTGGAATGGGCTTCCTTGGATATAGCTCTCTCTTGGTGTCTCCGGGAAGGTGATGAAAGGACCCTTTTATGAGTTGTCAGGGTAGCAAATGAGATGATGCTGTGGTTCTCTGCAATCCCTTTCAACCACATGAAGGGTTGAACTCTTCTGATTATTGGAGTTACTAGATGGATTTTGCATGTTCGTCTCCATCTGGTAGCCACTAAGGATACCATACAACTCAATGAGAGTAAGGGTCTTGAGGTTCTCAGTCCTCTTAATGACCACATAGTAGTGTGTCCATTATCTGGGAAGAGAGGACATGAACTTCCTCACAATATCCCTGTTCTCAAGAGTTACTACAACATCCATTAGAGTAATCACAATCTCAACATACCACCCCCAGCAGCAGCTGAAGAGGTGGATGGTACATGAGGTCCATAGACAACAGATCCCCATATCCTAGAGTCTTGAGACTTGATGAAGCCTTCCATTCTTTAGCACCAAGTATCAAAGTCATCAGGAGTGATCAGTGGAGACTTTGTCATAAACCTGGTTTCCATATCAGCCTTTGTGATAGCTTCCATTTGAGTTGTTAAGTGTTTTTTGAAACTGAAGGGATTTAAGATGGTAAGATCTTACAATCAAGAGCCTGGAAAAGCTCTGATACCAATTTCAGGACCGGTTAAGGGATGGTCAATACAATCAGTCTCATAATGAGGAGAGTTTTAGAACACTTAACAGATCAAATGGGAAACCGGGTTTACGTAAATGATACTAAGAACACAAGTAATTGAGACAGAACTAAGAACAAGAATAGACTAATATGGTTTTCAAGAATGTTGTATATTGCTCTCAAGTTCTTTTACAAGTGTTACAAAGCATAGAAAGAAGTACAAGACCTGAGATATTTTATACTACATCTTACAGCCGGCCATACTTTAAAGGCTAGCTGGAAACATTAATCTAGACAACAAGATCAATGTAAAGTCAAAAGGCAGATTGCCTTTTGACTAGTGACTATGACATGCCATAGCTCACATCCTAATATATTATAAAAGGATAAAAGGTACAAAGTAGGAAGTTACAGACTCAAGACCATAATCTATAGTTTACTAATGCATGGACCTTTCACAAACTTGTATAAGTTGGTGAGTCTTCAGAGTTGTAGCGGAAAGTAAGTCAGCTTTATGGAAAAGTAGATCAGAGAAAGCATGTCCTCTTTGTCTTTCAGAAGAAATCAGTCTTCACTTCATTGGCTTCTCAAAACTTTGTCTTTGAAGCTTCGGAAGAGTTCATCTTTGGCTTCGAAAGATTTGGTCTTTGGCTTCAGAAGATTTTACACTTAGAATAATTTCTGTGGTGAGTGTAAAACTTCCGAAGTAACTTCTACCTTGTAAATCAGTGCATGTATGCAGGAAGCTCCTTGGTTGTTTTGGCTTCTTTGGTTTCATCAGCCTTCTAATATAACCTTACATGCATGTTTATTAAACATGAAATTTGTTGATTCCTCAATGGTAGTGTCACTAATGCCTATACTCTGTAGGCTTTGGTCTGATAATGGTATTTGATAAAGTACCCATCCACCGATTCTCAACAAATTTTGAGATCTTTGGTATTAAAGAGAGTGCAAGGACATGCAAAGGGTTTTAGAAACCCAATGTGTGGTCTCCTTTTAAGTCACATTTCATATGGAGTTTTCTCATGTGTTTTAATTATCAAAAACATGTTTGAACATAGTTAGATGTGCTAAGTACTTTACGCCAGAGTGTTATAGGCAATATTAAATCAGACAACATGGTCTTTACAGGCTCAATAAGTGTCTAGTTCCTTCTTTTTTCAACATTGTTTTGCTAGGGAGTTTTAGGAGCAGTAAATTATCTTGCAATACCTTTATCACACCTTATTATCTTAATCTCATAATCAATATTATTTTCAACCTTCAAAATGACTGACTTTAGTTTTGTTAATTTCATCTATTGTTTCAAGAAAGACAACCCATGTATATCTTGTAAAATCATCAATGATTATTAAACATTTCTATGCAAACTCTATTGCAATATAATATGTTTTTTTGGTTTGGTTTATGTAAGATCGGGTCGGATCCGTTTCATTGTTAAAAAGCATCGTTAAAACGATTCCCAAACTCTTGTATTTGGCGAGCATATATAAATGTGTATATATATATATGTGTGTATGTATATATATATATATATATATATATATATATATATATATATATATATATATATATATATATATATATATATATATATATATATATATATATTGTAGGTATTGAACTTAAAGGCTCGGAAAATCAAATCAAGATTATAAATATCAAGTCGCGCGGGAACCTGAAGATGCCGCGCGAGAACTAGGAAGTCGCGCGAGAACTGTGCGAGAACTTCTTAGTTTAGTATAAATAGATGTTTTGTGATGTAATTTAGTGAGCTTTTGTTAGTTTCCTGATTTTGATTGCAACTTGTATCTTTCAAATCAGAGAGCAATAGAGTTTAAAGTTTATTTACATTCTTGTTCTTCATTTACTATTCAATCTTATTCCGTGATGTTAACATTCCACATTCTCGTCATGAGATCGATCTTATTTGTAATATACTGATCCTTACAATTGGTATCAGAGCTTGGTATGCTCTAGATCGATTGTTTTTGAAGATTGAAGAGTGTTTTTGAAGTATTCTTGAGTTCAAATTTGGTTTTTGTTAAAGATCTACTTGAATTCTACTATTTTTGATCATTTGTGAAGATGTTGAAGGCTGTTATGAAGTTGATTGAAGATTTGGTGAAGTTCATATTATTAATTGAGCTTAATTCAATCAGATAGAGACAATTAGGATCAAAACTGAACCTAAATCACTAATTGGAAGCTTAATCAATTAATTTTTGAACAAATTGTTGATTGATTGAAGCTCGAATCGTCAAAATTGGATCAGACAAAAACTTTAGTTTCACACGCTAAAAGTATCTACTCACGTGAAAAGTATCTACTCATGCAAAAAGTCTAAGTTTCGCAAAAGTTTGTTGGAAAATCTGTTACAGAAGATTCCTTTCGCACGAAAAGTTGATAATTTCGTTAAATTCAGTTACAAAAGTATTCGCGCGAAAAGTTTGTGCGAGAAGCTTGTGCGATTATTTTTTTTCAAAACTATTTGCGCGAGAACCTTTTCTTTCACGTGAGAATCCTTTCTTTCACGCAAGAACTTCAAGTTTGAAGAATTTTTTTAAAAGGTTTGAATTCAAATTTTCCCTATGGCAAACTTAAAGCGCATCATTGCTACTCTTAATCTCGACAATGAGATTAGCACGAGCAAAAAACCTCCTAGACTTCTCAACGAAGAAGACTATTCCGATTGGGTTTATTGCTTTGAAAATCATGTTATTTACCAATGCGAAAGGAGACTTGGTGCCAAAACCTGAACACCTCCGGGGTGAGGAAGACTTGAAGAAAATGGAGCTTGATGATAAAGCATATGCTGCCACCACTATGGCACTTACCACTGAAATTGCTTAGAAGTTCAAGGATTTTAGAAGGGCAAAAGATTTATGGGATGCGATGGAGGAGCAGATTATAGGAAATTAGGATATGAGGGAAAGTAGAAAGGACATGTTGAACCAAGAGTTTAATATGTTTAATCACATACTTGGTGAAACCTTGGAGGCTCAAATGTCATGGTTTGTAAAGCTGATAACAAAGATAAAAAGTGCAGGAATTACACTGGAGAACATCTTAGTAAACAAGAAGCTGTTAAACTCACTAACTTATAGCTGGAACAACAATTGCACTACCATCAAGAGAACCAAGGATTTGTTCACCTTGTTCCTCAGTGATCTTATCTCAACTATCAAGTCTTATGAAATGGATGACAAGCAGGGAGCTGCTAATTATATCAATACAATAGAAGCTGAAGCATCAGCATTATATGCTAAAATGGCTAGTAATCCAAACTATTATGTTAGCTACTCCCAGTTGTGCCAACAACAACAATCAGTCACTCCTGTTCATCCAAATGTCAAAGATTCATCCTTGCCTCAATTCCAAGTTTCTCATCAGAACCTTTACAATCTAGCTCAATCTCAACCACAACTCCAGACTTACCCATAAAATCAAACCACTCTACCTTCATAACAAGCTTTTGTTGTAAATTCTCACCCTACCAACCAAACCATTCAAATAGCTGAAGAGCATCTGGCTCTATTCACCACTTTCATGAACAGTTATGAAGCATTCACTGCTGGAAGACTCAGTCCACCCAACATATTAGTTGATGACTTGCAACAAGTTATTCCTGATGATGTTGAAGAGAATGATATCAAGTATCAAATGGCTATGGTGGTATACCAGGCTAAAATTTTTGCAAGAAGAACTGGTAGAAAGAAGTTTGGTTTGAACAACTCAAGCAATATTGGGTTTGATAAGTCAAGTTTGAGATGTTATAACTATGACAAGCCTGGTCATTTTGTAAGAGAATGCACTAAATAAAGGTCTAATCAAGCAGACAATGGAAAGAAGATGGTGACTATGGAGGTAGAATCAAAAGGAGACAAAGCAAGTTCATCAAACAACAAAGCTCTAGTTTCTCAGACTAATGAAGAATACGATTGGTCTGATCAGATGGAGATTCTGGATATAAAATTGTGTACAGATTTGTTAGCAGAAATTCAAACTGTCGAAGAACATGTTGGTGAAAATATACTAGCTGAGTTTGTATCTAATGATTTGATGAATGGAGTGTTTGATGAAGAGAAAAAGGTTGAAGACAAGAAAGTTGAAGAGGTGCAAGTTGATAAGATGCCTAATGAGAAAGCTGTTGAGATTACTCCAGCTAATTTGAAGACGAATGTTGAAAGGAAGGAAGAACTGAAAGAAAAGGCTGTTGAGTTCACTCCGGCCAAGATTGAAAATAATAGGCATGCTGTTGAGGAAACTCTGGCATCTACTTGTGATAAAATTGATAATGCTGTTGAGATATCTCCGGCATCTAAAGCAGAAGGAAACACAATCTTGAAAGCCTTCATGGTAAATGTCATACCTGAAGAGAAGAAAAATATAGAAGAGACCAATGAGGTACATTCTAATCTTTGCTCAAGTACATGTATAGAAAAAGTACAAAGATATAGAGTTCATAACGAACACTTGATTCTAGAAGTTGAAAAACTTCAATATTAAGCTTGTAAATATAAAACTGATGAGAAAACTTTTAAAGAAAAGACAGAAGGGTTAAACAAATCAATTTATCAATCAAAATTGAATCTTCATGATAAAGATTGTAATATAAAAGATTTGACAACACGTAATAATGAACTATCTTTAGAAATAAACAAACTTAACAGTGAACTCTTATCTGCAAAATTAATTGTAGAAAAATTTGAGCTGTACTCAAACATGGTTGAAGGTATAATCAAGTCTCAATTGACTTAGAAAATTAATGGTGGAAAAGGTGGAGTTGGTTATTCTATGTAAGGCCCATTCCCAGAGACCTCACAGTTGGTCAATCATAGCATAATATATAAAAACATTACATAGTTCATAAATCAATGCAGCGGAATTAATATCAAAAGCCATCCATTCATTAATAAATATTGTTGCTAAGCAATACATCGTTGATTGTTATCAGTTACCAAAGCCCACATTATTTGCATTACAAAACAACAATATTATTAAGTGCGGACGAATTCCAGTCTAGCCTTGACGAGTAGCCTTCCCCAAGTGCCATCCTCAGCAAAATTACCTGCCAACTAAAAATAAATAAAAGTCAACGTTGCTGAGTGAGCTCTAGTTTTAGAAACATTAAAATACCTTGTAAGATTTATATATAAAAATACCCATTAAAATAATGTACATTTCTTTCGTACGTGATCAAACATCATACGTACAGTTAGACAACATTCATTATCTTCTTTTACCATTTCCATCATCATTCATTTCGAACTTTCATTTTTATCTTTCACTGTATTCCAGACCAATGTGCTATGCCCCCAATAATGCGCATGAAACTGGTACTAGGCCGAGGTCTATAAATAGACCCCTACCTGGGTGCACGAAGCTGACTCCAGTACCGGGGCAGCAACAAAGGTCCCCTCAATCTCAATGATTGACCTCGTGTGCATCCTTCGGGTTAGCTAAACCGCACACAGTTGAGCTAACAACCTAATGGTTGTGAACCTCTAGTGAATTTGCTTGCAATACATTCTTTCGTTCTTTATGTTCCACTTTTCATTATCATTAATCTTCTATTTTCTTTAATGATAATACTTTATGTATATGGATAAACTCATACCACGTAAAGTCACATAATAATTTAATAATAAGCACACGGACAGCCCAAAATATGAATAAAATAATCAAATAGCAGCATCAAGTCAAACCAGGGTCAAACCCTAAAATTCTGATTTCCTAAAATTCTCGAAAATTCTAAGTGTTTAGGCGCATGGACACTATGCAGGCGCATGGACACTATGCAGGCGCATGAGCCCTGCTTAGGGGCATTAACATTATACGGGTGCATGAATCTTACACTTAGGCATTTCAGCTTACACTTCTGGGAGCATGAACTGTTCAGGCGCATGCCCAACACTTAGGCGCCAGAACAAAAGGGCTGGGCGCACAAGGTACTGTTTGGGCGCATGAGTCTATACTTAGTATTTTCAGGCAAAATCTTAGGTGCATGGGCACTATTGGGGCGCATGACCCTTCTTAAAAGTTTTCTAAGGCAAATTCCAGGCGCATGGGCCCTGTTTGGGTGCATAGCCTGTACTTAGGCATTTCTAAGTCAAAATCTCAAGCGCATGGGCGCTGTTTGGGCGCATGACCACCTGTTATGCATTTTTCAGAATCAAAACCATCCCAGACCTGCATTTGCACCTATTCTAAGCATAAACTTAACATTCTAAGCAGCCACAATATATAAACAAGCACAAAACATAAGCATATACATACATAAACATACGGGTAGCATAAAACAGTTGTAAAATCCTTTTTAACATGCATTTTCAGCCCCAAACTTGTTTAAAACACATATAAAACGGGGTCTAGAACTCACCTATTGTAGCAAACAAGCAAAACTCCTCCAAACTTGTTTGCACAAGAGTTCAAGCACGTAAAACAAGCCAAAACAAACACCCAAACACAAAGAGCACTTAAATATCAGTTTTAAGGATGAAAACCCCCTAAAAACCGAACCAATTAACATGAAAACACTTACCTATGAAGATTTTCAGCCCTTTCTTCTTCTTCAAACCGAGTGAACAAAGTTTCAGTCTTCTTTTCTTCTTCTCGGTCGAACAACAGCAGGTAATGGTTAAACATTGGCAGCCATACCTTCTTTATATTAAAATATTGACTTTTGTGTACTTTTACACAAAAGCCCCCTCTACTTTTGCTCTTTTCTGTTTTCTTCAAGATACTTTTCTTTTCTTTTATGTGACATGGAAATTTCGGGTGTTACAAGTCTACCCCCTTAAAGAGGTTTTGTCCCCGAAACCTGTCACTAACAACTGTGGGTAATGCTGTCTTATTTCTTCTTCCGTCTCCCACGTAGACTCAGAATCCTTCCGGTGTTTCCACTGCACCCGCACAAGTGGAACCACTTTATTCCTCAATCTCTTCTCTTTCTGATCAATGATTGCCACTGGTTGCTCCACATAATTAAGCCGTTCATCCACTTCGTTATCATCCAGTGGTACAATCATATCCTCGTCGGCTAAGCACTTTCTCAGATGAGATACATGGAAGGTCGGATGAATTCTACTTAACTCATTAGGCAATTCTAATCGATAGGCCACCTCTCCTACTCGTGCAATGATTCGAAAAGGCCCTATGTATCTCGGGCTCAGCTTACCCCTCTTCCTGAATCGGATGATCCCTTTCCAAGATGAGACCTTCAACATGACTCTATCACCCATGTTGAATTCAATCGGTCTACGCCTATTGTCGGCATACGAATTCTGTCTATCCTTTGCCGCTTTCATAAAGGCTTTGATCTTTTCTAACGTTTTAGTCGTAGCCTCAATCACATCAAGACTTCCCAACTCTTTCTACCTGATGTCTCCCCAGCACACGGGCGTCCTACACCTTCTACCGTATAGCATCTCATATGGTGGCATGCCTATGCTGGCATGATAACTATTGTTGTATGACAACTCCGCTAACGGTAGGTGATCATCCCAACTTCCTCCAAAGTCGATCACGCATGCTCGGAGCATATCCTCGAGCGTCTGAATTGTCCTTTCAAACTGACCATCTATCTGGGGATGATAAGACGTGCTGATGTGTAGCCTCATCCCCATCACATCATGGAATCTTTTCCAAAACTTCGATGTGAACCGGGTGTCACGGTCTGACATGATAGACATCGGCACACCATGACGAGCTACAATCTCCTTAATGAACAGATCCGCCAGTGTCTCGGAGGAATACGTCTCGCGGATCGGTTGGAAGTGAGTACTCTTTGTCAGACGATCAACTATTACCCATATGGTATCGTACCCCCTTGCCGTACGAGGTAACTTCATGATGAAGTCCATGGTGATGTACTCCCACTTCCACTCGGGTATGTCCCATGGTTGGATCTTCTCGTATGGCTTCTAGTGCTCTGCCTTCACTTGCAAGCAAGTAAGGCACTTACTCACATACTCCACTACATCGCGCTTCATTCCCGGCCACCAGTAATCCTTCTTCAAATCATGATACATCTTGGTAGCACCAGGATGAATGGAGTATCGAGTCTTATGAGCTTCATCCATAATCAGCCCCCGTAAGTCTCCATAATAAGGGATTCACATCCGCCTAAAGCGGGTTCTAACTCCATGGGTATTCTCTCCCAACTCCGCGTCCAAACCTCTCATCCTTTCAGAGTTAAGGCGTTCTTCCTTCAACGCCTCATTTTGAAATTCTTTGACCTGTGTCATTACGTGAGAGGTCATCACCAACTGATAAGCTGCTTGGGTCTCTCCTTTCGGCTCAGGGCATCGGCCACTACATTGGCTTTGCCCGGGTGGTAATGGATTTCACAATCATAATCCTTGATCAACTCTAACCACCTCCTTTGCTTCATATTGAGGTCCTTCTGTTCGAAGAAATACTTTAAGCTTTTGTGGTCCGTGAAGATTGTGCACTTTGCCCCGTACAGGTAGTGCCTCCAAATCTTTAGTGCGAAAACCACAACCGCTATCTCCAAATCATGGGTGGGAAAATTGGCCTCGTGGATTTTCAGCTGTCGGGACACGTAGGCTATTACCCTTCCACGTTGCATCAACACGCAACCCAGTCCCGAATAAGAGGCATCTGAATATACCATTAAATCTTCACTCCCCTCGGGTAATGTCAAGATAGGAGCTTGAGTTAATCTTGCCTTTAACTCCTCAAAAGCATCCTCCTGTTCTCGACCCCACATAAACTTCACCTCCTTACGCATTAATTTGGTCAAAGGTGAGGCTATCTTGGAAAAGTCCTGGATAAACCTTCTGTAGTAGCCCGCCAAACCCAAGAAACTGCGAATCTCGGATGGCGTCTTTGGAGACTTCCATTGCATCACCGCCTCAACCTTAGTCGGGTCCACCATAATTCCTTCAGAATTCACCACATGACCCAAAAATTGAACTTCGCGCAACCAAAATGCACACTTAGAGAATTTAGCATATAGCTTCTCCCTTCTAAGTGTCTCCAACACTTCGCGTATGTGGCCGGCATGTTCTTCTTCGCTCTTTGAATAGATCAGGATATCATCAATAAACACAATCACTGATTTATCTAACATTAGCCGACACACTCGGTTCATCAAATCCATTAAGGCAGCTGGCGCGTTAGTTGAACCGAAAGACATAACGAGAAACTCGCAGTGTCCATAACGCGTGTGAAAAGCTGTCTTAGGAATGTCTTGCTCCTTCACCTTCAATTGATGGTAGCCAGATCAGAGATCTATCCTTGAGAACCAACTGGTACCTTGGAGTTGATCGAACAAGTCATCTATCCTGGGCATGGGATATCGGTTCTTCACTGTTAACTTGTTTAGCTCCCGGTAGTCTATCACATCCTCATACTATAGTCTTTCTTCTTAACAAACAAGACCGGAGCACCCCACAGAGAGATGCTCGGTCGGATGAACCCTTTGTCCATCAACTCCTGCAGTTGAACCATAAGTTCCTTCATCTTGGTTGGAGCTAATCGATACGGTGCCTTGGCAACGGGTTGAGCACCGGGTATCAGATCAATCTGAAACTCGATCTCGTGGTCCGGTGGCACACCTGGTAAATCTTTTGGGAACACATCTGGGAAGTCACACACTACGGGTACTTCAAATAGTTGTGGTACTTAAGCATCCACATCCTTCATGTAAGCCAGATTGCCACTACATCCCCATCTCATGCACTTCTCTGCCACCGCCATCGAAATCACTTTCAGAACCGTAGTGACGTGATCTCCGTAGACCGTCACCGAACTTCCATCGGGCGTAATTAATCGAATCATCTTCTTGCGACACACGATATTTTCCTCATAGGCTGCTAACCAATCCATCCCTAGTACTACATCAAATCTGCCTAGGGGCATCACATATAGTTTAGTAGAGAACCTATGGCCTTCTAGTTCTATTTCACAGTTTTCAATCATGTCAGAGATTCTGGTAGACTTACCAATAGCAGTTTCTACATCAAATGGATCATCAATACTTCTACTACTAACAAGCAACTTAGCACAGAAAGTAGAAGAAATGAAACTCCTACTAGCACCAAAATCAAATAATACAGAGGCACAAGTTTGGTTTACTAGGAACATACCTGACACGACGTCAGGGTCTACCCGGGCCTCTTCTCGGGTCATCGTGAAGGCTCTAGCACTTGCCCTTTGTCCTCCTTCTTCAGTCCCCTTCTTGGCCCCAGAGCTCTCAGCTCTCGGCTTCCTGCACTTGTGGCTCCTGTGGCCAGTCCCGCCACAGTTGTAGCACTTCATCATTCCATAATCTTTCGCTATATGACCGGACTTCCCACACTTGAAGCACACAGTCACTCCCCTCATGCATTCACCAGTGTGCTGCCTACCACATCTATCGTACTTCTTCATCCCCGAGCTTGACGACACCACCCTACGGTCGTCCACTCTCATCCTCTTATTATTCAGGGTGAAACCACCACACCTAAATTGTTTCCCTCTCCAGTTCTTGTCACTACCACCAGTCTTCTTCTCCTCAACCACCGCCACCTCTCTCTCATCGTAAAGCCTCCCAGCCAGGTCCACTGCCAACCTAAAAGTGCTTGGTCGGGTAACAATCAAGTGCCTACGGATATCAGCTGGCAATCCTTGCACATACCTCTTAATCTTCCTCGACACCAGCGTCACTTGATCCTGCACCAGCCTCGCCATCTCATTAAACTTGGTAGTGTATTGCTGGTGGGTCATGGTTCCCGCCTCAAGCTGTAGGAACTCTCTCTCTATCTTGTCCAGTTCCCTATGAGGACAGAATTCCTCAATCACCATCTTCTTCAACTCTTCCTATCTCATCCTCCTAATGGCCCTACTACCCTCGGCTTGGACAATATTGTCCCACCAGCACAGAGCCGAGTCAACAAACGACTAAGTGGCGAATTTCACTTTCTGATCCTCTCTGCACTCGCTAACTTCTAGCACCACCTCCATCTCTCTTACCCAGCGGTGAGCAGCGGCAGCATTACCATTGCCATCGAAAGTAGGGGGTTTGCATCGTTGGAATGCCCCATAACTACATCCTTTTGCGGTTTCCTGCACTTCCACATCCTCTTCATCACTGGAGGCTCCCCTTTCAGCATTCAGCTCCTCCTCATCATCATGATCCCTCACATTCTCCCTATTTCCAGCTGTAGTTCTCCTCTCCTCCTCCTTCTCTTTCCTCTCGTCTTCCCTTACAGCCCGGATCACTTCAGTCACAACAGACGGTAGGATCGTCTGCATAACTTGGTGAAGCTCCTCAACCACTGCCTCTTTCACTGAGGCCCTCAGATTGGCACTCTCATCACCGCCCTCCGAGTGATGAAGCCCAGGCCCAGCAGGAGCCGTCTCTGCAGTCTTAGTCTTGTTCCTTGCAGCCCGTGGCCTACCACCACGACCACCCCTTGCTCCACCTCTAGAAGCCTTAGACGATCTTCCTCCGGCCATCCTCTAACACAATAAGATTCAAACAACAACACGGTCATTCAAGGTAATGGCTCAGTTTATGTCAAGTATAGTAAGTCCCTAATTACAGTGGCCAGTTGTGATTAGCCACTTACTTTACTCTTCATCCCCCGAGCATTTCCTATCCTGACTACATTAGTATTCAAATCTACTAATGGCACATAAATCAAATAGCACATGCACATAATAATGGTTAACATTAAGAAAAGATATACCTGATGGCACGTAGCTACTCGGGCTGGCATCCCTCCATTCGGTCCCATTCTCAGTTTAAGTTTAGGTTTTTGAAAATATTTACCCATTTCTCTTAAACTTTGGCTATGATACCAACTTGTAAGGCCCGTTCCCGAAGACCTCACAGTTGGTCAATCCTAGCATAATATATAAAAACATTACATAGTTCATAAATCAATGTAGCGGAATTAATATCAAAAGCCATCCATTCATTAATAAATATTGTTGCTAAGCAATATATCGTTGATTGTTATCAGTTACCAAAGCCCACATTATTTTCATTACAAAACAATAATGTTATTAAGTGTGGATGGATGCCAGTCTAGCCCTGACGAGTAGCCTTCCCCAAGTGCCATCCTCAGCAAAATTACATGCCAACTGAAAATGCATAAAAGTCAGTGTTGCTGAGAGAGCTCTAGTTTTAGAAACATTAAAAATACCTTGTAAGATTTATATATAAAAATACCCATTAAAATAATGTACATTTCTTTCGTACGCGATCACACATCATACGTACAGTTAGACAACATTCATTATCTTCTTTTACCATTTCCATCATCATTCATTTCGAACTTTCATTTTTATCTTTCACTTTATTCCAATCCAATGTTCTATGCCCCCAAATAATGCGCACGAAACTGGTACTGGGCCAAGGTCTATAAATAGACCCCTACCTGGGTGCACGAAGCTGACTCCAGTACCGGGGCAGCAACAAAGGTCCCCTCAATCTCAATGATTGACCCCGTGTGCATCCCTCGGGTTAGCTAAACCGCACACAGTTGAGCTAACATCCTAATGGTTGTGAACCTCCAGTGAATTTGCTTGCAAGACATTCTTTCATTCTTTATGTTCCACTTTTCATTATCATTAATCTTTCCACTTTCTTTAATGATAATACTTTACGTATACGGATAAAATCAAACCACGTAAAGTCACATAATAATATAACAATAAGGAGCACAAGAACAGCCCAAAATATGAATAAAATAATCAAATAGCAGCATCAAGTCAAACCAGGGTCAAACCCTAAAATTCCGATTTCCCAAAATTACCGAAAATTTCTAAGTGTTTAGGCGCATGGACACTATGTAGGCGCATGAGCCCTGCTTAGGCGCATTAACACTATACGGGTGCATGAATCTTACACTTAGGCATTTCAGCTTGCACTTCTGGGTGCATGAACTGTTCAAGCGCATGCCCAACACTTAGGCGCCTAAAGAAAAGAGCTGGGCGCACGAGGTACTGTTTGGGCGCATGAGTCTATACTTAGTATTTTCAGGAAAAATCTTGGGCGCATGGGCACTATTGGGGCGCATGACCCCTTCTTAAAAGTTTTCTAAGGCAAATTCCAGGCGTATGGGCCTTGTTTGGGCGTATGGCCTGTACTTAGGCATTTCTAAGTCAAAATCTCAGGCGCATGGGCCCTGTTTAGGCGCATGACCACCTGTTGTGCATTTTTCAGAATCAAAACCATCCCAGACCTGCATTTGCACCTGTTCCAAGCATAAACTTAACATTCTAAGCAGCCACAACACATAAACAAGCATAGAACATAAGCATATACATACATAAACATACGGGTAGCATAAAACAGTTGTAAAATCCTTTTTAACATGCATTTTCAGCCCCAAACTTGTTTAAAACACATAATAAACGGGGTCTAGAACTCACCCATTGCAGCGAACAAGCAAAACTCCTCCAAACTTGTTTGCACAAGAGTTCAAGCACCTAAAACAAGCCAAAACAAACATCCAAACACAAAGAGCTAAAATATCGGTTTTAAGGATGAAAACCCCATAAAAACCAAACCAATTAACACGAAAACACTTACCTTTGAAGATTTTCAGCCCTTTCTTCTTCTTCAAACCGAGAGAACAAAGTTTTAGTCTTCTTTTCTTCTTCTAAGTCGAACAATAGCAGGTAATGGTTAAATATGGGCTGCCATACCTTCTTTATATTAAAATATAGACTTTTGTGTACTTTTACACAAAAGCCCCCTCCACTTTTGCTCTTTTATGTTTTCTTCAAGATACTTTTATTTTCTTTTATGTGACATGGAAATTTCGGGTGTTACATTCTAACATTGCACCACCTATTAATCATGATTATACATGTTTTCTTTCATCAATTATCACTCCAGAAGAGACCTATGGATTAGGTTTTCAACCAAAGTTAGACTTAATACCTTCGGTCAATGGTTCACTAACTGTTGACCCTGTCATAAAAATTGAAATTAAAATTAATCATGATAGTTCTTTTGCAGAAAGTGTGAAGCAGGAAGGGTTGGTTGAAGGATGGGAAAGTGATGATGAAATAGATTTTCAGAAAAATGAAAGTTGTAACGAAAAATCTTTAAGTAATTCATCATCAGTTATCAATGAAATTTTGGATGTTCTTATTTCTACAAATGATTGTTCGAAAATGTCTAAGAAACAAAAGAAACTGAAATCAAAAGTAGATTTTAAGGAGAATGAAAGAAAACGAGTCACAACATCAGTATGTGACTTGAAAACTGATTTCAAGAACAGATTTGTTGTAAAAGGCAACATTGATAAGGAAGATCATATTATTAAAGAAACAAATGACAGTTTCTTTAAGAATAAGTCTTCTATTATTGCTAATTTTGTAAAATAGGATGTTCGTAGATCAGGTATCAAAGACACCGGTCCCATTCAAGTACCAGCAATTCAAAAGGTTAAAGCTACAGTTCATGCCTCATCGGCTTCAGATATAAATCAAAATGCTAGAAAAGATACCTCAATCTCTGGAATCATCTAGAACAATTCACAATGACAGAGAGAAAAGAGAGACTGTTAAAGAATCGTAAGGCCAAAGAAATACTAAGGCCAGATTCTATGATAACCGTGGCAGTTATCATACATAGTTTGTGCAAACTACACAAGTATCTAATACATATCATAAAACCTGGCTTTGTAATTCCTGATGAATGATATTCTTATACATAATTTACTAAGTGTCTTAAACATAATTTACTAAGTGTCTCTCAAATTTGTGACAAAACACTGATAAAGAATGTCTTATTCTAAAACCTAGCTTTGTAATTCCTGATGAATAGAAATTGTTGAGAACATCAAGAGACAAAGACACATATTTACTAGACATGAATGGTTGAAATTCTTTTGTAACTACGTCTTGTTTGTTGTCTAAATCCTCGGAAAGTGATTCAATGTTATGGCATTGTCGTCTTGGTCATGTAAACATTAAAAATATGAACAAGTTGGTTAGAGGAAATCATGTTGTAGGCCTACCATTGAAAGAATGCCAACTTACTAAACATTGTCTATCATGTTCAAAAGGGAAACAACATAAAATTCCTCATAAACCAGTTGCTTATACCAAAATTGACTTAATTCTTCAACTGTTGCACATTGATTTGTTTGGTCCTGTTAGCATTTTGAGTTTAGGACGTTGTGCATATTGTTTGGTTATTACTAATGATTTTTCAAGATTTACATGGGTTTTCTTTTTAGCAACCAAAGATGAAGCACCACACTTGCAGATAAAATTCACGACTCTAGTGGAAAATCAGACTGGCAAAACCATCAAGTGCATTAGGAGTGATAACGGAACAGAATTTTACAATCATACACTGAATGAATTATGTGATTCAAAAGAGATAGCTACACAAATTAGTTCTATAGGAACTCTACAACAAAATGGAGTCGCTGAAAGACGAAACAGAACTTTAATTGAAGCTGCTAGAACAATGTTATCAGCAGCCAAATTACCGTCATTCTTATGGGCTAAAGCTGTTAACACTGCATGTTATGTTCAGAATCATGTGTTAATCAACAAACAATAAAATATAACTCCTTATGAAATATTTTTCAAACATAAACCCAAAGTCAAATATTTTGAAACATTTGGATGTTGTTGTACTTTGTTAAACACATCTGATTCTAAATCAAAATTTGATAAAAAAAGCTGATGAATGTTATTTTGTTGGTTATAATAGCCAATAAAGTTGCATACATGGTTTATAATAAAAGAACTAAACAAATAATTAAGTCATTTGATATTGATTGGGACGAGTCTAACAAAACAGATGCAGGTTCAACACCTTCATGGGTATATGATTATGCTGCATTGTTTGAAACATTTAATCAATCATCTATTATTTCTACAGCTAATCCACCTTTGACATCATCAATTCAAGATATTCTTACTAATGAAGTTAGCCTTATGTCGTCTTCAGCTACATGAAGATCTTCAAACATACCTTCTTTTTCAAATGTCACAGCTATTCCACAATATGTTTCTGAATCTGATTTATCTTATTCTGATCTAGTTGTTAAACAAGCTCCACAGGTTTCTGATCAAAGTTCTTCTTCTACTCAATCTGATCCGATTGATACAATTCAAGTTTCATTTGAAGATTTATCTGTTGATAATGATATTCTTCAAGAGGAAGATATTGTGTATCAACTTAAAGGAGGAAACAATACTGAAGAGCCAGTTGGTCATATGTCTAATTTAGATGAAGTTATTTCTGACGATATCATTCCTTAGTTGAGAATTCATAAGAATCATCCAACTGAAGCAATCATTGGTCAGTTATCACAAGGTGTTCGCACTCGAAGTCAATCGGGCACAATAAATACATGCCTGTACTCATGCTTCATTTCTCAAATTGTGCCAAAGAATATTGAGATGGCTTTAAAAGAAAACAGTTGGGTTGAGGCTATGTAAGATGAACTGATGCAATTCAAGAAACTAAATGTGTGAACATCTATATGAATTACCAAAGGGTAAGTTTCTGATTGGTACAAAATGGATATTCAGAAACAAAACGAATGAAAAAGATATGATTGTACACAACAAGGCCAAACTTGTTGTTCAAGGATTCTATCAAGTTGAAGGTCTTGATTATGAAGAAGTATACGCTCCTGTTGCAAGACTAGAAGCTATACGCATCTTTCTGGCTTATGCTTCATACAAGAACTTCAAGGTGTATCAAATGGATGTCAAAACTGAATTCTTGTATGGCGAGATGAAAGAAGAAACCTATGTGTGTCAACCAGCTAGTTTTGAAGATCCATATCATCCAGATTATGTTTATAAGTTAGACAAAGCACTCTATGGCTTACATCAAGCACCTCGAGCTTGGTATGCCACCCTCACTGAATATTTGCTTGTAAATGGTTATACACGGGGCGCTATTGTTCAAACCTTATTCTTACGAAAGACTGGTGATGATCTGATTCTTGTTCAAGTATATGTCGATGATATTATCTTTGGATCTACCAATGATGATTTGTGCAAGGAATTTGAAGCTGTGATGAAAAAGAAATTTGAGATGAGTTCTTTTGGAGACAAGTCGTTTTTCTTGGGTATTCAAGTTAAACAAGATGATAAGGGAATACTGATACATCAAGAAAAAATACATTCACAGTATCCTGGATAAGTATAAATTTAATAACTCCAAGATTTCTCCCACTCCAATGGCTTCTCGTCCGACTTTAACTCCAGAGCTCACGGGTGAAGACGTTGATCAGCATTTGTATCGATCAATGATTGGATCTCTGATGTATCTAACTGCCAGCAGGCCAGACATCATGTTTCCTGTCTGTCAGTGTGCATGTTATCAAAGTAATCTGAAGGAATCACACATGAAAGCTATCAAGCGAATTTTCAAATACCTCAAGGGTCAACCAACACTTAGCCTATGGTATCCTAAAAATTCCGATTTCAATTTATATGCTTATACTGATAATGATTATGCAGGATGTAACTTGGACAAGAAATCAACAACCGGTGGCTGTCAATTCCTTGGAAATAGGTTGATTTCTTGGCAATGCAAGAAGCAGCAAATGGTATCCACATCACTGCAGAGGCTGAATATGTGGTTGCTTTAAGTTGTTGTTCTAAGATTGTTTGGATTTAACAATAACTTCTTGATTATGGCCTGAATCTTTATGACACCAAAATTTTGTGTGACAACACTACAGTGTTAAACATAGTGAAGAATCCGATCTAACACCCAAAAACAAAGAACATCGACATTCGCATGCACTTTATCCGTGACTATTTTGATCGAAATCTTATCCATTTGGAATCTATCTCAACAGATGACAACATTGCTGATTTGTTTACTAAGGCATTTGATCATTTCAGATTTGATTTTTTAGTTTAATCTCCAGGAATGATTAACTTTGGTTAATAATTTTCCATAAACCTCTAAAAAATATTTTTATTTATTTTAGTTAAAACTGTTATTTTCATTGCAGATAATCATAATTTTAGGGGGAGAAAATTTAAAAATGTCTCAAAAAAGATTTTTGTTCTTAAGAGAAAATTTCAAAATGTCTCGAAAAAGATTTTTGTTCTTAGGAGAAAATTTGAAAATGTCTCAAAAAAGATTTTTATTCTTAGGAGAAAATTTAAAAAAGTCTCAAAAAAGATTTTTGTTCTTAGGGGGACTAAAGAATATTTGCAAAAATATTAAGAAAATTAAAATTTTCAATGATATATAGGAAATGATACTATATTTCTTGATTTTAATTCATTACATCTTAAGACATAAGTGAAACTGACTTGGATTATGTTGGATATGTTGATAGGCTTGACTTCCAAGACTGAAAAGCACTATGATCTGTGATACACTTAAAGCAAATTCTTCATGACTGAAGTGGGTTACTCATCAAGGTTTTGTGGTAACACTAATTCCAAGCTAAAACAGACTGAGAGTTAAAGTCTAGTCATACCTAAGCCAGTTACTATCTGATTCAGTGTCTTTCAGAAGGAATATGAAATATGTATATATAAATATCAAAAGAAGAAAAAGATATAAAAAGCAAAAACAAAAAGAGAAAATGAGTATTATCAAAAAGAGCAAAAAAATGCCAAAAGGCCATATAGGAATAAAGATGCCATTGTGCACAATAATAAAAGATATGTCATAGACATACATACTATATGATAAATATTTTTTAAGAATATGTTCTGACACAGGAGGTAAAATCAAAAGATGGGGCATGTAAGTCCAACTTGGCATGTAAGTCCTAAACGTCTTGCGAGGGCAAAACATAAGTCCGACTAGTGGTTAATAAGTCCTAAAACTTGTTAATATTTTGTTCTCAGAAACTTTTCTCATGTTAGTTATGCTCTAAATAGATATTATAATAAGAATTTTTTTTTTTCTGAAAACGCTGATCAGAGCTAAAAGGTTCAAGTCAAATTGGGGTGACTTGAATTCTCAAAAGTGTCTTGAAGCCGGATAAGAGTTCTACTGGATTTTTGATTGTGAAATTCACAGATTTCATATAACTCAATCTAAACATGATAATTTCATAGAATATTTTTCCAAGTAAATATTAAAGTCTAAGTTTAAAATGGACAAAATATATTGACAATCTACATAACCAGTATTATTTAAATAAGCTGGATGATGTTAATGATCAATTTCATAAGAAATATGATCCTATACTTGAAAATTTACTAAAAACATTTAAGTAATAAGTATAAGGAAAATATCAATTTGTTTTATGATAAATTTTGTTTTTGATTTACAAAATTTCATAAAACTAAGGGTTCTTAGATAATTATAACACTTAGTTAAACATACTTTTACATAACAAATCAAATGGTTTAATAGAATAAATAAATTTGAAAAAGTTGAAAATTTTAGAAGTTCAATGGAAATTGAACTTCTCACGTGCGAGAAGTTCAAATGGTGCGAAATGTGATGCGAATAGTTGAATTAGTCGCATGCGAAAAGTACACAGAAACAAAAAGTCATTGTGTGCAAAACCTCTGACTTCTCAAGTGAGAAGTCAGATGCCTATAAAAGCAACAGTTGTGCGAGAAGTGCACCATTCGCACGAGAACTTTCTGATTTTCACTCTTAAAAATTCTAAGTGTTCAAATGTTATCATACTTGATATTATTGCTCATTGTGGTCGTCCATTGATATTATAATGATTGATAAGGTAGATTATGGATTTTAATTGATTTTATGAATGTTCGATTCATGACTGTTTGTTCTTGGACAAATAGACTAAAATTGAACAAAATTAACCATATGAAACTTTAATAATAACTTAATCGACGACAAATGAACATATAATAATTGTTGAAACACTCTGAAATCGCTTAATTTGAAAATTTGAAATTCACTGAACTTGTCGCACGCGAAAAGCTTCTGAAAATGAACAGAAGCGATAACTTTTGAATTCGCATAGAACTTGTCACATGGAAACTTTGTCTAGTTGCACGAAAAGTTGACTTTCATCAAAAATCAGATTCATGCGAGAACTTGAGTTTTCACGAAAGAAGTTTAAATTTTTCCAAAATTTTCTAAGTCTGAAAATTTCATTGTGTACTTATCCAAGTCTATGTAATTTTTCAGATGGCGAGACCAATGGTTTTTAATAAAAATCATAATGCAGTTGCTTATCTTGGAGATTTTCCAGAAGATAAAGCTTTGTTCAGATCATTGATTGATGGTTTAAAGACATCCAAGATTCATCTGCTATTACTGCTAATCCCACTATCTACTCAGATGTGATGGATCAGTTCTGGCTGACAACAGCCAATAAGAGAGATGAGCAGGGTGAACCATGCATATCTACCACAGTTAAAGGCAAGAGGATTGTTATCACTGCTGAAGTAATTAACAGTGTTTTATTACTAGAAGATCAGCCCAATACGCCAATCAAGTTAGATGATGATGTGGCAAGAGACTGTTTGAAGAGAATGGGATATCATCACCGGTATCCTTTGTTAGAGAAGAAATATTTACCTCCATTCTGAAAGAATCTATTTCATCTGGTGATCCATTGCTTGAGCAACTTGAAGGCAGGAAAGGATAGTCTCAGTGCAGTATTTGGATCCCTGTTGATATCCTTAGTTGATAATCTACCTTACAGCATATACAAAGCTATCTTCTTAGAGATGCAGAAGAATATGATAGCTACATTGGGGAATAAGTTCATTATGTATCCCCGATTCATTCAGCTGATAGTGAATGCTGTTCATCCTGAGCTAGCCTTATCTGATTCATCTACATATGTTGTTATGGTGATGAAGAAAGATATATTCACTTACTTACTAGGAGCAAGGGGGAATGCTTGGGATGGCACTCATTTTTCCAAACTTGGGAGATTTGTAGAGGATTATTAGGGAGAGGCACAACAAGCTGAAGAAGTTGCTCCTCAAGCTGAGCAAGCAGGCCCATCATCCAGTGTTCTTGAAAATGTACCTGGTAGTTCTCAACTGATTGGCATGTCTATAGATGCTGAGATTGATTTGTGGTTTAGTTCTAGGAGTGAAACGGATAGTGATCATATCGAGAACATACCTTATGTTTTACAAGAACGTCTCAGAGTGCAAGAAACACCTGCCAAACGCACTACTGAGGAACGTGATGCAGATTTTGTTCTTGAAGATTCACCGACTACTCGGGGAAGGAAGAAAAGGATGGCAAGGAAGACTGGTGAAAGTCCACATGGAAGGGGTAGAGGACAAGGAGTGTTGAGAAAACATCAGACCCTAGTGACCACTGTGTCGACAGATGAAGATGTGCCTATATCAGAGACTCAAGTCATAGTTAGTAAGGTTACATTGAGAGAAACTTCAGTGATTGTTACAGAATCAACTACTGTAACATCATCTGCCATCTCCACTACTGATGATTTGTTAAGCACTCCTCCCAGAGATCAAGGTTTTGATGAGTCAGTTGGGATGGAAGATTTTCTTAGTACTCCTCCTGCGTAAAGACACGGTGCTAGTGCTTCAACTAGTTTACCTACATCTGTGACTCTTGAGCAAAGAGTAAACACGCTAGAGAAGGAGGTGTTGGAAAAGACACAGATGATTGATGATCTACAGAGACAGATGTTTGAGAAGGATGAAATGATCAAGAATCCTGAACATCAGTAACAGTTCATTTTCAGCTATGTTCATATTCTCGAGCAGAACACTAGAGATCTCACTTCGCGTGTTCCATTTTCGTTTACTCAACAACGAACCACAAAAGTTTGAGAATCAAGTGGACAGCAAACTACTGATCCCAAAGTTGCTCAAGATCCTGTGGATACTACAGAGCATGATATTGATCCTGTTGTTACAAAAAGGACAACAGAGACTGCT
The DNA here is from genome assembly GCA_025506505.1 of Flaveria sonorensis. NCBI lineage: Eukaryota > Viridiplantae > Streptophyta > Magnoliopsida > Asterales > Asteraceae > Flaveria > Flaveria sonorensis. The sequence continues at coordinate 49,245,190 of CM046435.1, forward strand.
GATGTTGATCAAGAGCCATCATCCACCGATCATACTATGACTACTAAGGATCAACCTGTAGTTTTTACTGGAGAGGCATTTGTAGAGCCTAAACATGATGCACCTATCCCTGAGCCTACTAACAATGATGATGATTTGGGGATGATAGATTTTAGTGGTGATGAAGAGGATGATTTGGATGATGATGATGATGATGATGATGATGGAGATGATGGTCATGATAATAAGGGTATTGATAAAGATGATAAGAAGGATGATGATGATGATCAGGGTGGAGATATGGGTTCAACAACTGGTCCTTCTGGTTCATTGAGTACTAATAATGTCTCTGTACCAAGTCCCGATGACTCAGTTGACTATACATCTCTAGATCCCGCTATTGAAGAAGCCTACAAGAGAGAATTCTATACTTTCCAGCAAAAGATTATTGCTGAGGAGCCAGATGAGGATTTTGATACATTTGAAGATTTGGATGAGACCATAGATTACACAGACATATTGGGGAATAGTCTTAAGAACTTATTCTCAGATATCATGGTTGAAGAAGGGGAGATTATTGGAGAGTCGAGCACTCAAGAAACGACTAACAAGACAGCTGATAAATTGGGTCAAAGTGCTGTACGTCAGGTCCGAAGTCTTACAGTTGCTGCTCCTCCTCCGCCAACTTATATTCACACATCGAGACATTCCAAAACTTTCACAAGGTATGAAAACTCAGAACCTATTATTAGTTGGGCATATGACGAGGAAAAGAAGATGTATGTTATCAAGAGAAGGGGTGGAGAAATAGAGTATTATTAAGACGAGCACGATTTCCATACACTCAGAGCGTCATATTTATATGCTATGGGTCGTGTACCATTTATTAACCCGAGGAACTATGGCAAAGGAAACTGGATTAGGAATATCATTTAGAGGCAGAGTAAGACTAACTTTAAAGATTTCAAGATTGCCAAATCTAAAGTAACAGAGGATGAGACGCGAATAGATCCTAATACGAACAAGCAAATGAAGATAAAGGTCTATAAGCATCCTACATACATGAGGAAGATCCCTATACATGCTTCTGTGCTAGTCAACAGTTTGTCTAAACTAATGTGGTGGAGTTGTGAAAAGGAGACGGGACACGAGTTGATACACTGTGTTGACAAAGAATACCGTATCATCGACCCTATGGGTTTGCTCCAATTTAGAAGAGAAGATTTGATGAGGTTGTAGGCATGTCCAATTGCAACTGATGAATCTGTTCATTTCATAACAACATAGTTCGATTGGTTGATTACGAAGGCCCTGGACAACAAGATGTATGCATATGGGGGCAGTTACAAGGTTGCAGACGTGGACTTCTAAAGACATTGATTCTCCTAGCCTAGGGGAGATTGTAGGGATTGAACCTAGAGGCTTGAAAAATCAAATCAAGATTATAAAGATAAAGTCGCGCGAGAACCTGAAGATGCCATGCGAAAACTACATCTCTCGCGAGAACTAGGAAGTCACGCGAGAACTGTGCGAGAACTTCTTACTTTAGTATAAATAGATGTTTTGTGATGTAATTTAGTGAGCTTTTGTTATTTTCTTGATTTCGATTGTAACTTGTATCTTTCAAATCAGAGAGCAATAGAGTTTGAAGTTTATTTACATTCTTGTTCTTTATTTACTATTCAATCTTATTTTGTGATGTTAACATTTCGCATTCTCGTCATGAGATCGATCTTATTTGTAATGTACTGATCCTTACACTCACACACACACAGATATATATATATATATATAGGAGAGGATCAAATGAAAACCATATATATTAAAAGCTGTTCAAACTACCACCATCCAATCACATAGTTTACAATTGATTTAACTTTTCAATTATTTAAATTATATTGAGTAAAATTTAACCTTACTTTTTGAGGTCATCATATACTTTTTAATTTACACTCGAAGGAACGACGATGATGACAAAAAGACTTATATATACGTAACTTGTATGAGTTACATGTATGTAACTCTTAGTTGTACACTTGGTAACACGTACTTTCATATACATATTCCTTACATGTACGTAAATCTTACTTGTATACTTTCTAACACGTACTTACATAGACGTAACCCTTGGTTTTCATGGTTTTTATTTATTACATAGTTTTCAAGGGATCCCTCCCCTATATATATATATATATACATCTATATATATGTATGTATGTATATATATATATATAGAGGAGAGGGATCAAATGAAAGCCATATTTATAATTAAAAATCGTAAAAATCACCACTACCCAATCATATAATTTATAATGATTTAACTTTTTGATTGTTTAAAATATATTTGAGTAACCTTCAACCTTATTTTTTGAGGTTGTTATATATATTTTCAATTTAAACTTGAAGGAACGATGATGATAGCAAAACGACGTACATATACGTTACTTGTATGAGTTACATGTACATAACTCTTAGTTGTACACTTGGTAACACATACGTATACATAACCCCTACATGTACGTAACTCTTAGTTGTACACTTTGTAACAAGCACTTACATATATGTAACATATAGTTTTCATGGTTTTCCTTTATAATATGGTTTTCATGGGATCCCTCCCATATATGTATATATATGTATGTATGTGTGTATATATATATATATATATATATATATATATATATATATATATATATATATATATATATGTTAAGAACCGTATTAAAGCAATTATACTCACAAAAGTGATAATATGTGATGTTGATATATGAAGAGGATGAAGCTACCAAAAACTCAGGATTTTAGCACTAGCTGCCAAATGCCAAATTAATCCAAGTGTTGAATACACTGCCGATTAGCATATGCTGAATGACTGTCGATCAGCATATGCTGAATGACTGCCGATCAACATATGTTGAGAAACTGTCGATCAACATTCTACCGATGAGCTGCCGATCAAATGCTGATGATCAACAGTTAACTCCATGAGATGCTGATCAACTTCTACTCAAAATAAGAATGTCTGTCCCGATGGTGGATGTGTTTCACCCGTTGGAGACAGCATTGTGACATCCGGTAATTTTCCGTTACCAAACTCCGTTTGTTCCGTTAACTCTTGCATACACGTGTCGGGAGCACACACTAGTTGTCGTTGAACGTTGGTGACATAATAATTAATAATGTTAAACAATAATTTCTATGTTGATTATTAGTTGTGATTATGTGATTTAAATGTTTATTGTGAATTTTATCGCGTAACGTGGAAACGTTTGTATTTAATTCGTGGATTGTGTGACTAGTAAAGATAAAGCATATAATTGTTATTACTAGTTCATGTGTTTATTATTTTGGTTAAAAACATCTTAAAAGGGTGTTAAAAGCCTAATTTTATAAAAATACAAATTATAAGGGTTAAAAGGGTAATTATGAGTAATTAAAATAAAATAAAAAACCCAACCCTAGCCCCCCACACCATTCTCGGCCACGATCATCACCTCCACACACACACACCTGCGAATTCAACCTAGAACAAGCAATTGTGCTTCGGTTTTGGTCGATTCCAAGAACTACAACACGTTAGAGGCTTCAATTCTCATCCATTACGTGATTAAAGGTTAGTTTCTTTGTGGTTTTCATGGATTTTTAGTCTTGGCCGAACCCTAGTTCGAAACCTGCAATTGAAGGTCGATTCTTGTTTGTTTGGTGATGTTAATATGTTAGTTGGATTGTATATATGCTAGTTAACATTGATTATGCAAGAAAGTTTGGATTTTGGTTGTTTGTTCACATGATCATCTTTGGCCGAGAGGTTGAGGCGATTTTGGATCAAATTGGATGTTGAATGTTGGTTGTTTGATGTTGTAATGATGCTAGTTAGGTTGTATGCATATTGGTTAACGTCGATTTTGCAAGAAAGCTTCGATTTTGATTTATGGTTCATAGGTTACTAAGAATAGTAACTTTATTTTGCATGAATTGATGATTTGATGATGTATGAATGTTATGGATGTGTTTGTGATGATGATTAGATGCTAAGTTGATGTTATGAACAATTTAAAATCAAGAAGATGTCTTATAGTTCATACATTGCTAAAAATAGTAACTTTTGGTGTTGAATGTTGATGAATCATGATGATTTGGTGTTCTGATCATACTAGATGTTGTCATGGACTTGAATTGGTATATAATTGATGAATTCATGAATGTAGTGTGAGTTTGATGAATTTGGGATGAACTTTCCCAAAAGGGAAACTTTAATTGTGCAAATCCTTGAATTGGATGATTTGAGCATGTTTGGGATATTAGGATCATGCTAGTGTGTTCATGGATGATTTCTAAGGTGATGAAATGTGTTGTTTAGGCTATAGGGATGTTGATTTGGTTTGTTACCTGTTTTGGCCTGTTGTGATTCGCATGACTTGTGTGATATCTAGTTGTATGATGATCTAGGTAGTACATGTGGTTAATGAAGTGCTATATGTAATCAAGTTGTATGTGAACATGTATGATATGCTGTTGTGTTAGTATTAACGAGTTATCACCTATAATGTCACCAACGGGTCAAACGGGTCAACTGGGTCAAATGTGTCTTGTCTTTCTAAAACCTTGAGTTCCTTGGTTTGTAGAGCACTTAGGGTTTCATGTTGATTCTGTGTACACGTGCTTATGTACTCTTGTATTCTAGGTGACCTTTGAAGGTTGTCTTTCCTTCTTTCGTTCAAGTTAAGCTCTAAGTTAATTCTTGCGCGTATCAGGTGAGTTCTTGCCCCACTCATTTTACATAATCTCTTTTGGGGGAGATAGCATACTGTTGATCACAAACGCTTTTATATATGAGTGTGTATAATATTGATATAGTGTTGTTTACCATGGAAAGTCCTCACACTTTCGGATTGTTAATATTGACTAGCAGGGAAATTTTGGGTAGTACTACTGGGTCTGACGAGCCCCACCTGTGCGACTCGAGGTCAAATGGGTGCAATTTTGTCCTACCACATATTCGTCACGACCTGGTAAGTCGTGACGGGAGGCAACAAACGTAACACAGTCAGCTTAGATCGCGAAATCACTATGATTAATATTTTTATGTAAATAGACTAGCTATATATTGCAATACACTACTTATGCTCTGGAAACTGTTGATTGGTTTATATTTTAACGCAAACTCTTGAACTCACCAACCATGTGTTGACTTGTTTAGTATGCTATTCTCAGGTTAAGGTTTCCAGTTGCCTAGGAGCACGCACACCAGCATCGTTGAGTTGTCTACATTTGTTTGTTTACAAATTTGGGATTATTTTCATATTAAACATTTGTGTTTGGGGCGCGTATGTTTTGCGCATTCTCTTTACATACTACTTGTTTTGGGTTTTCTGTTTTAAAAACGCTTCCGCAATATTTTAAACGTTAACTCTGGTTTTGTTTATTAATCATATAGAGTCGTTCTTGGTAACTAATGACTGAGATCCTGGTATGTCACGCACCTCGCGGGTAAAACCCCGCTCGCGGATTTTGAGGGTGTGACAGATTGGTATCAGAGCCATTGGTTATAGGGAACTAGGTTGCATACACACACTAGACTATAACCGCACAGTTGTTAGTTACTCATCGTTTACTCTCCTTACTATATACTCATTGGCATACGCAACACGTACTTCGCAGCATGGCATCGTTGTCCAGAAATTTAGGCAAGAGACCTGCACGATCTGAGTCACCTCCTACTTCTCCCGTACCGGATAGGGGATTTAACTAGCCTCGACATCCTTATCCTCGTGGTGAGATAGACTGGGATCAGCCTTTCATACCTCCTGAGCTCGATCCTCCGCGTAACTAGGATTTCTACCCCACTTACATAAACCGTATGGCTTATAGAGAACGCGTACCACCAGTAGCACCTACACGACCTAGGACTAGGTCATCAACCGCCTCTACTTTGCCTACACTCCCTACTTTGAGCATTCCTCTGGAGCAGGCATTTGCAGCCCTAGTAGCCACACTGGACACAGAGCGACAGCGGATTAGAGGACTCACTGATGAGAACTCTGCATTACGATCTGAGATGCGTCAGCTGCGTTTCCAGGTAGAGACGCTTCAGGAGAGACTTTCGATGGCCAATTGTGGACATCATACGCTGGCAGGCAACGTGGTAGCACTTAGTGAGCGCATGGACGCACAGGATCACCATAACATTGTGATCGATGATAGGTTTGCTGATTTAGAGGCACAACTAGCAGCACTTCAGGTTGTTGAAGCCCCTGCACCTTTGGTGGACCCTGATGAGGAAGACCCAGAAGAAGAACCTGAGGAAGCCCCCGAAGAAGAACCAGTAGAGATGGATGAGGACAGTGACGGATCTGATGTACTGGACTGATCCTACCTTTTAAATGACTTAGACTATGTAGTGTTTCTTTTCTTTGAAACCTATGTGGGAAGGGTTGTTTCCCACCCAACTGACAAACTTAAATTTTGACATTGATGGAATATTTTGTGACTCAATTGCAATATATTTATCTTTGATTATTATTTCTGTTATAAATGTTGTGGTTGTGGTGAATGCATTATTTCTTATTGTTTACTGTACCTTGATGAGATTAATGTGTTGGATGTTACTCATTATTGTAATTATGAATTTTAAAGTGAAATATGGACGCACGTGGAAGAGGACGTGGGCGTGGTCGTGGACGTGGCGCCGGAGGCCGTGGAGCCGGAGCCATAAACATGACGCCTGCGGAATTGGCGGCATTAATTAACGAACATGTTCAGGCGGCAGTGGCTGCTGCCCAACCGGGACAACCAGCAGGTAAATGATGACAAGAGGTTAAACTAATTATCCTAGTTATTTGTCTGGGATATCTGACTAATGTTTGGGTTGTCAAAACAGGACCACCACCATGTACCTACAAGTCCTTCATGGACTGTAAACCCCATACCTACAGTGGGACGGAAGGAGCTGTAGGGCTTGTAAGGTGGTTTGAGAAGACAGAGTATGTCTTCGCGAAATGAAACTGCCCGCCTGCTGATCAGGTGAAGTATGCCACCGGGACATTGGAAGGCGCAGCACTTTCCTGGTGGAATGCCCAGGTACAAATGCTGGGTCAAGCCATGGCCAATGAACTACCTTGGGATGAATTCAAAGAAATCATGACTGAAGAATACTGCCCCCGAAATGAAGTGCAGAAACTGGAGATTGAGTTCTGGCAACTCAAAATGCAAGGCTCAAAAATTGAAGCCTACACGACTCGTACTCATGAGTTAGCCACTTTATGCCCAGGGATGGTGAATGAAATGCACAAGAGGGTGGAGCATTATATACGGGGATTGGTGCCCGAAATTCAAAGTATGGTAACTGCCTCTAACCCCACTACCATACAACAAGCTATCCGAATAGCCCACAGGCTGACTGACCAGGCAGTTGATCAAGGACGGTTACCCAAACGGGGTGTGGTGGCAAGCGTGCCCGACCAGAAATGCAAGTGGGATGGTTCAAGCAACAAGGGATCGTCATCCGGCAGCCAATCTCAACCTCAACAACAGCAGCAAAGTCAGCAACAGCAACGGAAGTTCGATAACAATCGAAGCTTCAACCAGACGACTCCCTCAAATCAAGGACCCGGTGGGTATGGCGGAAGACAGCCAAAGTGCAACCGGTGTAACTATCACCATGTGGGTCGATGTGATAACTTCAAGTGCCAACGTTGTGGGAAGATTGGTCATGCAGCCAAAGACTGCCGGGGTGAACTGATGAAGAAGCCTCAACAATCACAAGACACTCCGAAAGGTTGTTTTGAGTGCGGAAAAAAAGGCCATTACAAATGCAACTGTCCCCAGCTTAAGAGGAATGGTAATGGCAACAACAAAAATGGGAACAACAACAATAATAACAATGGCAACAACAATAACAACAACAATGGTAATGGCAACAACAATGGTGGAAACAACAATGGAGCCAAAGGAAGAGCCTTTGTCATTGGCTCAGGTGAGGCTCTAAACGATCCTACAACAGTAACTGGTAAATTTTCGGTTAATGGTTGTTTTGCTACCGTATTATTCGATACCGGAGCCGATAGAAGTTTCGTGTCCACTAGGTTTTGTAGTCTTTTAGGTGATATGCCCTCAACCTTAGAATCTAGATACACCGTAGAGTTAGCTGACGGTACACAGATTCACGTAACGCATATTCTTAGAGACTGCAAGATAGAGCTTGCTGGTCATACATTCACCATAGATCTCATGCCTGTTACACTAGGAAGTTTCGACGTGGTAGTAGGCATGGATTGGCTTTCCGATAAACAAGCAGAAGTCATATGCCACGAGAAGATCATACGGATTCCCCTTGGTGAAGAAGTCCTTACGGTCAGAGGTGATAGGAGTGGTGCGGTGATAGGCATCATCTCGTTTATGAAAGCACAGAAGTTGTTACGAAAGGGTCGACTGGCCATATTAGCACTCGTCACAGATAAACAGGTCGAGGAAAAGAAGATAGAGGATATCCCCATAGTTCGTGAGTTTCCCGAGGTGTTTCCGGAAGACTTTCCTGGATTACCGCCTCATCGTCAAGTTGAATTCCAGATTGAGTTGACTCCAGGAGCCGCTCCAATTGCGAGAGCACCGTACCGGTTAGCTCCGAACGAACTGCAGGAATTATCTGCCCAACTACAAGAGTTGTTGGATAAAGGGTTCATCCGACCGAGTTCATCGCCCTGGGGAGCGCCAGTTCTATTTGTGAAGAAGAAGGATGGTACATTTCGAATGTGCATTGACTATAGGGAACTGAACAAGGTTACTATCAAGAATAGATATCCCTTACCTCGTATTGATGATTTGTTTGATCAACTGCAAGGATCAAGCTATTACTCTAAGATTGATCTGAGGTCTGGGTATCATCAGCTGAGAGTTCGAGAAGAGGACATCTCGAAGACTGCTTTCCGTACACGATATGGTCACTATGAATTTTTGGTCATGCCATTTGGGTTGACGAATGCACCAGCAGTATTCATGGACCTCATGAATCGCGTGTGCAAACCCTATCTTGATCAGTTTGTTATCGTCTTTATTGATGACATACTGATATAATCAAGGACCAAGGAAGAACATGAGAAGCACTTACGTTTAATCTTGGAATTACTTAGAGAGGAACAATTGTATGCAAAATTTTCTAAGTGTGATTTCTGGATACGTGAGGTACAATTCTTGGGTCATATTGTCAACGAGAAGGGAATACATGTTGATCCTGCTAAGATTGAAGCGATAAAGAATTGGTCTGTTCCTAAGACACCGAGTGAGATACGACAATTCCTTGGATTAGCGGGATATTATCGACGATTCATTGAAGGATTCTCTAAGATTGCACAACCTCTCACAGCCTTGACTCACAAGGGAACGATGTACAAATGGGGTGAGAGTCAGGAATCTGCTTTTCAGTTGCTGAAACATAAATTGTGTAGCGCACCAATATTAGCGTTACCGGATGGTAGTGATGACTTCGTAGTCTACTGCGACGCTTCTATTCAAGGACTTGGATGCGTCCTGATGCAGCGGGATAAAGTGATAGCTTATGCCTCTAGACAATTGAAGATTCATGAGAAGAACTATACCACCCATGACTTGGAACTGGGTGCGGTAGTTTTTGCCTTAAAGATCTGGAGACATTACTTGTACGGTACCAAATGCACCATCTACACCGATCACAAGAGTCTTCAGCACATCTTTGAGCAAAAGGAGTTGAACATGAGGCAAAGACGCTGGGTGGAATTGTTAAACGACTATGATTGTGCTATTAAGTACCACCCGGGGAAAGCAAATGTAGTTGCTGATGCACTGAGTAGAAAAGAGACTGCTAAGCCTCGATACAGTCAATACGGGTCATCCATCACTTGCTCATTATGACTCATCAGATGAAGAGTCTCATGATAATTATGGTACTAGAAATCTCTTGAAAATGAACCAAGTATGACAAATTCTAGAGATAGAGTCAATTCGATAATTGAACCAGTCAATTCATCTTCCAAACTTCTTGAATCAAATTTCTCCAATTTGGATCTATCTCAACAACTCCAAGTAATCCCAAGACTAAGAATTCATAAAGAACATCCAGTTGAGAATGTCATTGGCAATGTAGATGCTGGTGTCAAGACAAGAAGCAGGGTAAATGAAGCAAACATCTGCTTTTTTTCATGATTCTTTCTCAACTGGAACCAAAGAAAGTTGATGTCCTTAAGAGATAATAGCTGGGTAGAAGCCATGCAAGAGGAGCTTCTTCAATATGCTCGACAAAAGGTTTGGAAACTATGTGCACTTCCAAGGGGAAGACTGCAACAAGGACCAAATGGGTTTTTAGAAATAAGAAGGATGACAGAGGCATTGTTATTAAGAACAAAGCCAGACTTGTGGTACAAGGGTACACACAAGAAGAAGGGATTGATTACGATAAAGTCTTTGCTCCTGTGGCAAGGCTTGAAGCAATTAGAAATTTTCTAGCATTTTCTTCCTACAAAGACTTCAAGGTGTTTCAAATGGATGTTAAGAGTGCATTTCTCCATGGTGAGATTGATAAAGAAGTTTATGTTTGCCAACCTCCAGGCTTTGAAGATCTCAAGTATCCATATCATGTATGCAAACTTGATAAAGCCTTCTATGATCTACATCAAGCCCCAAGGAAATGGTATGAGACACTCTCTACCTTTCTCTTAAAGAATGGATACACCAGAGAATCCATAGATAAAACTCATTTCATTAAGAAAGTTGATTTGGATATTATTTAGGTACAAGTGTATGCGGATGATATCATCGTTGGATCTACAAATGAGAGCTTGTGTAAAGCCTTTGAAAGTCTCATGAAGTCAACATTTGAGATGAGTTCAATGGGAGAGTTCACTTTCTTTCCAGGATTACAAGTAAAACAAACCTCTGATAGCAACTTCATAAATCAATCTACGTATGTTTAGGACATCTTAGTAAGATTTCAAGCTATTGATGCTAAAGATGCTAAAATTCCAATGTCAAAAACATGTTCATTAACTCCTGATCTTGAGGGGGAAGCAGTTGATCAGCAGTACAGAGACATCATTGGATCTCTCATGTACCTTACATCCAGCAGACCAGATATCATGTTTGCTACATGCCTGTGTTCAAGATTCCAAGTTGCCCCAAAGGTGTCACATCTAATAGCTGCCAAGAGAATTCTGAAGTATCTCAAAGGGGAACCCAAGTTAGGATTATGGTACCCTAAGAGTGCTGACTTCAATCTCTATGGATATATAGATAGTGACTATAAGGGACGCAACATCAATAAGAAGTCCACCTCCGGAGGATGTCAATTTTTAGGGGGAAGACTGGTTTCATGGCAATGAAAGAAGCTAACCTGTGTCTTCACATCAACTGCTAATGCAGAATACGTTGTTGCATCAAGTTGTTTTGCTCAAGTGCTCTGGATCCAAACTCCTCTTAGAGATTATGGAGAAACTTTTATGAACACTCTAATCCACATTGACAACAATAGTGCCATATCCATTACCAATAATCTTGTCCAACATTCAAAGACAAAACATATTCACATCAGGAATCATTTCATTAGTGATTATGCAAATAAAAAATCATTAAATTAATTAAAGTCCATACAAATGAACAATATGTAAATTTATTCACAAAGGCTTTTGATGAAACTAGATTTAAACATCTTGTATATGCTATTGGGATGATAAACTTTGATTAACTAAATGATTTAATTAATGATAGCTGGTAATTTTTGTAAACAAATGTTTTTTTTGGTAAAAGTGTGTATCTGCCAAAATTTGAAAATCAGCAGATAAATAGGTATCTGCCAAATATCGGTAGGTAAATGGGTATCTGCCGAATTATGCAAGTCAGCGGATAATTGGGAAAAACGGGGCATCTTTCGACCGGGGTGATTCGACAGATAGGATAATTTCAGCATATGGTTTTTGAAAAAGATCCGGTAGGTCCCACTTTCATCGATATGTAGTGGCACCAGAGAAGTTACCTGAAAGACTGTTTAATCATCACACGCCATTGATTTTACAGTTATGGTGGTAAAACATTTTAAAATTCATATTTTTATATTATCCATAACTATTAAAATCAAAGGTTTTCTCACCATTATCATCTTCAATATTTTTCACAAAGCAAACCCTTAAACCTTCAATCACACAAGTCCTACCAAACTCAATCGACTTTCAATGGCTGGTCAAACTCAAACCCTAGAATTCAGACCGAATCAAAACATCACTTCAACCCATTATGATCCCATTATGACCATGTACTCCAATTTCTACGCAATAGCGACTATGCTTTTGCAATAACAGTAGACCAGGTGATTTGTGAGACACACATTCGGGAATTCTAGAGTACATGTTCCATTTAAAGGGAACATGTAACAAAGATCCTCAGCGCAACAGTGCAAGGACCGAAGAACACCATCTCATGCGCCAAAATTCGTCAATATCTAAAGTTAAATGACGCAAATGGTGAATCTTCTTTCTCCAAAGAAGTGGTAAGTGCCGCTTTCAAGGAGATGGGGTATGAAGGACCCCTTGTGATGTCCACCTTATCCAAATCTCAGGTATATCATAATTGGAAAATCATTTTTCATATCTTCCTTGATTGTTTATCAAACAAATCAGGAGGATGGGATAAGGTACCATTGGATTTAGCAAGGGCTTTCCATGGTCTGGTCAAATAGCGACTTTACGATTTTTCAAACTTGACCTTTCAATACATGTGTAAAAATGAAACGGCTGCTGCAAAATTTAAGTTTTTAAGGCAACCAATATTCATACAACTGATATTACAAGAAGAATTGGGTGATAAACTTAAAATAGGAGGAGTTGTCTATGCTTTAGAAACTTTAAACAAAGCCATTTTTTCAAAGTTCAAGAAAACTCCAAAATCTTTTTCTGGGAAGGAAACTCCCCTGTTCGCACATATGCTTGAGGTCACTGAGGATTAGGGTGACAGTATGGCCACATCCACCACTGCCAATCCTACACCCTCTAAATCAATACCCAAAACAAGAAAACATAAGCGAACCCCTGCATCTTCTACTGAGAAGATGCAGACCCCCCAAGTCACCTCCCTTCAAAAAGACAAGACTGGAAACTAGGGTCCTAGTCAAGTCAAAGGTGACAGCCACACCTAGAGAAGGCTCCAAAGAAGAAGGTTTCTCCTTTTGAGCAGACCCACACTGTCACACCCTTAAAATCCGCGTGCGGGGTTTTACCGCGAGGAGCGTGACATACCAGGATCTCAGTCATTAGTTACCAAGAACGACTCTATATGATTAATAAACAAAACCAGAGTTAACGTTTAAAATACTGCGGAAGCGTTTTTAAAACAGAAAACCCAAAACAAGTAGTATGTAAAGAGAATGCGCAAAACATACGCGCCCCAAACACAAATGTTTAATATGAAAAAAAAATATCCCAATTTTGTAAACAAGGCAAATGTAGACAACTCAACGATGCTGGTGTGCATGCTCCTAGGCAACTGGCAACCTTAACCTGAGAATAGCATACTAAACAAGTCAACACATGGTTGGTGAGTTCAAGAGTTTGCGTTAAAATATAAACCAATCAACAGTTTCCAGAGCATAAGTAGTGTATTGCAATAGATAGCTAGTCTATTAACATAAAAATATTAATCATAGTGATTTCGCAATCGAAGCTGACTGTGTTACGTTTGTTGCCTCCCGTCACGACTTACCAGGTCATGATGAATATGTGTTAGGACAAAATTGCACCCGTTTGAACTCGAGTCGCACAGGTGGGGCTCGTCAGACCCAGTAGTACTACCCAAAATTTCCCCGCTATTCAATATTAACAATCCGAAAGTGTGAGGACTTTCCATGGTAAACAGCACTATATCAATATTATACACACTCATATATAAAAGCGTTTGTGATCAACAGTATGCTATATCCCCCAAAAGAGATTATGTAAAATGAGTGGGGCAAGAACTCACCTGATGCGTGCAAGAATTAACTTAGAGCTTAACTTGAAAGAAAGAGGGAAAGACAACCTTCAAAGGTCACATAGAATACAAGAGTACATAAGTATGTGTACACAGAATCAACATGAAACCCTAAGTGCTCTACAAACCAAGGAACTCAAGGTTTTAGAAAGACAAGACACATTTGACCCAGTTGACCCTGTTGACCCATTGGTGACATTATAGGTGATAACTCGTTAATACTAACACAACAGCATGTCATACATGTTCACATACAACTTGATTACATATAGCACTTCATTAACCACATATACTACCTAGATCATCATGCAACTAGATATCACACAAGTCATGCGAATCACAACAGGCCAAAACAGATAACAAACCAAATCAACATCCCTATAACCTAAACAACACATTTCATCACCTTAGAAATCATCCATGAACACACTAGCATGATCCTAATATCCCAAACATGCTCAAATCATCCAATTCAAGGATTTGCACAATTAAAGTTTCCCTTTTGGGAAAGTTCATCCCAAATTCATCAAACTCACACTACATTCATGAATTCATCAATTATATACCAATTCAAGTCCATGACAACATCTAAACATGATCAACAACACTTAATCATCATGATTCATCAACGTCCAACACCAAAAGTTACTATTTTTAGCAATGTATGAACTATAAGACATCTTCTTGTTTTTCAATTGTTCATAACATCAACTTAGCATCTAATCATCATCACAAACACATCCATAACATTCATACATCATCCAATCACCAATTCATGCAAAATAAAGTTACTATTATTAGTAACCTATGAACAACGTATCAAAATCATAGCTTTCTTGCATAATCGACGTTAACTAGCATATATACAATCCAACTAACATAATAACAACATCAAACAACCAACATTCAACATCCAATTTGATCCAATATCGCCTCAAACTCTCGGCCAAGATGATCATATGAACAAACAACCAAAATCCAAACTTTCTTGCATAATCAACGTTAACTAGCATCAATACAACCTAACTAACATCATAACATCACCAAACAACCAAGAATTAACATTCAATTGCAGATTTTCAAACTAGGGTTCGGCCACCATGAAAAACCATCAAAAACATGTAAAAATCTAACCTTTAAACGTGTAATGGCTTGCAATTGATGATTCTAACTTGTTGTGATGCTTGAAATCGGTCCAAAATCGAATGTGAATGCTTGTTCTTGGCTGAAATCGCAGGTTTGTGGATGTGGGGAGGTCGATCACGGCCGTAGGGTGGGATTAGGGTTGGAGTTTTTTTGTTTTATTAATTTAATTTTGCATAAATACCCTTTAAACCCTTGCATTTTGTATTTTATAAAGATTAGGCTTTTTGAATAGTTTTTAAATAGTTTTTAACTACTAAATACAATTATTATTAATCACAAATAACAATCATGCATAATTTCCATTTATCACAAAACACACGAAATAAATATACACGTTTCCACGTTATGCGATAAAATTTACAATAAACATTTAAATCACATAATCACAACTAATAATCAACATAGTAATTATTTGTTTAACATTATTAATTATTATTAAGTCACCAATGTTCAACAACAACTAGTGTGTGCTCCCAACACGTGTATGCAAGACTTAACGGAACAAACGGAGTTTGGTAACGGAAAATTACCTGATGTCACATCCCAAGCTATAAGCCCTCAATCAGAGTCCCAACACTCTATTAAGAAATCCATAAGGGATACCCATATTACTGAGATAACTTCTAAGGAAGAAGTCTCAGTAGGAACTGGTTCACATCCCGAGCCATTAGACACAACTCCATCATCTCCTATACACATGTCTATTACCCAGTATGATGATGTTGCTATGATACTTCAGCATGATCCATTGTCTTCCCCCTTCCAAATAATACAGATAGTGGGGACTAATATGTTTGTAGAAATATCTGACCCACATCCTTTGTCCAAAGAGATTGATCCTAGGGAGGAAATGATTAATATGGAAGAGGCTGTCTCTACCGCTGGTCCATCAATTGACCAGTAGGACAGATACAATATCACTAAGACCTCAACCATAACAACTCACCTTGAGAATGTCTCATTTGAGTCATTCCTTGAGGTGAGGAATACGGGGCGCCAAGAAACCACATCTGGTGGTGAGGGTGCAAAGGTTCGGCCTAGTACCTCATCTCCTAAGGGTTCAACATTTGTGGATGAGGGAGGAATGAAAAAAATAAATAAATTGATGGCCCACAACCTTGAACTTGCTCAACAACTGAATGCCTTACAAGCTGAGAATGCAAGGCTTCAAGGTTATGCTGAATAAGAGAACTGTCTACTGAAATCTTCAGCAAATAGAGTATCTGAGGTAGAAGCACAACTCAGAACTCTCCAATAATAAGCTACAAGAGTGACCATTCTTAAAGAACAACTCATAACTCTTCAGCAAGCAGCAGCAAAGGCAATGGATATTGAACACAAAATGGAGCAACTTCAAGAGACCATTGACCCTCAACAACCAATCATTCTAGGTCTTCAACTCTCAGCATCACAAGAACCTTTGGATGTGCCTTCCTTTACACGCTTAGTATCATCTGGAATTTTAGATGATGCTACCAAAAAAGGGGAATATGATCCCTAAGAAGCTGAAGACATTCTCCAGAGATTGGCTACTCAAGTTGTACATGCTGCACAACCAGTCTCTTTCTCTTCTAAATGGACTAACCAATATAAGCCCTTATTAGAAGCTAAAGATAAAACAAATGAGCTTCTCGATAGATATGGCTATGATAGCTCGGAAGAGAAGGAGGTAGAAGCTAGAAGAGTGATAAAAAGGATGACCCAAAAGGTTCAACTTGGGAAGAAGAAATTGGACATGAAGAAAAGATCCATCAGCTCTTCTTTGCTCTCTCTAAAAAGAAAGAGATATGATGAGGAATCATCAAATAAAGAGCTCGTGCTTGGACTTGAAGCCTCTCCTAAGCTATCAGCTGAAGAAGAAGCGTCATTATTAAAACTACTATTATAAGCTACGGAAGAGCTGAATAAATTAGCTGCTGATGCAACTTCCGAAAGCACTAGACTAGAGGCTTTTTTAGCAGATGAGTCCTTAGAGAAAATGGTAGTTTACACAAGAGGCACCCAGACCATAAAAGATGATATGAAAAGGCATGGGGTGACTCTTGAACATAAACCAACCTAACTTCATAAATAACAAAAGGACACACGTGAATCTGAACTCAGAAAATTAGCTGAGGTGATATTTGGTCAACCAGATATTGAAACTGAAACCCCAGCTAACTCTAAGGTGAATGTGAAAACAGATGGCCTAGAAGTTAGTAATGATGATGAGAGAGCTCAGACAACTGCCGATGATCCCAAGTCAGCTGGTGAGGCATCAGGTGTAACCATCAAATCTTTGAAAGACAGACTTACTGAAGTCACTACCTTTTACAAAGATAAAAGACATATGACTACTGAAGAGGAAATTGAAATTGAGTCACAAAAATCAAAGGTTAGATTTTTGATGACTAACAAGGTGGAGATGTTCCCACAAAGTGTTGAAGAAGAAGTTGTAGTACTGAAGGCAGGCAAAGCTCAAGAATCCTCTATTAAGAAGAACATCATTACACTAATTAAAAGTGCAAAGGATTCCAGAGCTGCAAGAAATATAATAAAATAATGCAACCATGGTGGTGAACCCAAAAGAATAACATCAAAAGCCCCACCTAAAAAAAGGTAAAAGCTATCCAAAAGGTGCCATCTAAGTCATCCAGGCCATCTGCCAAAAGAACCCAAAGAGCAGCTACTCAGCAGGCTTCAACAACTATAACTACCGAATCCAAACCCATGACTTCTACTAAAAAGAAAGAGATTAAGGATCAAGAAAAATATCTCCTAGCAACTCAAATTGAGTTGAAAGGATTCAATTTTGATGAGGTCATGGAGTGGAGCACTAATGAGATCAAATTTAAATTCATAGCTGGAACTTATGCTTAATTGGAAAAAATAGCTGAGTTAGCTAGAAGAAAGAGGGCCGCATTAAAGAGGAAGCAAGTAGAAAGAGTTCAGCAAGAGTTCAAGGATAAGCAACAAATGAAGCACTTCCTCAAATACTATGGTTTCTCTGGTAGATAACAATGAGTATGTTAACTATTGATCTAAATATTAGAGTAATCAAATAAGAAGTTGCAGCTAGAGAGCTCCCAAAGCTTGAACAAGCCAGGGAACAATGGGAAAGGTAACATGTCAAATCTAAGAAAGTCACTCAAAAGTCTTCCCATCTGCCGACTGAGTCTCCAGCATCCCCTAACTCAACAACCTCTGATGACAGTCAACCAATCTACTCAATATTTTCAAAGAAAAAGAAAGCACCAAAGAAAGTTGTAAAAGCAAGGATTGTTGATCAAGAAGTAAAGGATAAGATTTTTAAAGGAACAAAGGTATTGGCTGCCGGGTATCTTGTTCAGATGAAGATGCTTGCTATCAAGAGAGCTAATAGATAAATCATGTACTATGATCATGAAAATAAGCTACTTGATCAGCCCCTTGACATTCTTGAACAAATTGCTAAGTACTTCAACATCTTTGGATGTAAAAATGATGAATCCAAAGTACTGCTACATAAAGTACCATCCTTAGTCAAAGCTGATGCTGGTGAAGATATCCTTAAAAATCCACTGTCAGCACATGATCCCATAGTGGAGTGGGAATATGATTAGAAGAATATTACCTACTTCATAACCAAATCAGCAGCTAAAATAGTAGCTTACTCAAGGAACCAACTGGTATGCTTCAATCGATTTGAGATAGCTGACTTGACTAGGTTAAGACTAAGGAATCCGAGAAATGATTCTAAGGTGAGGGAAGTGGAAAAAGTACTGATGAGAATCTATAAATCTCATCTAGAAAGATCAAGGCAGACTTTAGAACAAAGAAAGAAGAAACTAGAGTTTGAAGCTACTGAAACCACTCCATCAGCCAAACCTAACAACTAACCACAATCACCTCCTACTATTTCCCCACCTGCGCAAACCACTGAGCATGGTTCTCCTCAAGTCAAACAAGCTTCTTAAACAGTTAAAACCCCTACCCAAAGCCAATCTGATGATTCAGCATATGAAGTGATCATCATCGATGTTGCTAAAAGAATAAGACAAAGGTTGGAACATCCAGAAGAAGAAGAAGAAGTACCCTTAGAATATGATGAAAAAGAAGACTCAAATAATGATGATACAACATCATTAAATGAGGTTATGATTTAAAAGCCGAGAACTTATTCATAGAAAGAAAGACCAAGTCAAAATCTTTATTTCTATCTGAGTTGGAGGTTTTGAAGCTTAGCCTTGAAGACTTAAATAGGATGCAAAAGTAAGCTCTAGAATATGAAGGCATGCCAGACAGGTAAAAATCTATGGCTGTCGTTCTGAAAATAAAATTTGGAAACAAGGCTAAGAAAAAGGAAGAAGAAGAAGTTCTGCATTTGAATCCACTAAGCACTCATGACCCAATCACCCATTAGAGTTACAATTCTTCAACCAACACCTTCAGTCTAACATATGCTGATGCCGACAAAGTTGAAGTCAAATATTTTGGTCTTTTCAAACTATCTCGACACAACATGAAGAATTTGGTGAATCTACCTCTTGACAACCCCTCAAGAAATAGAAAAGGATACATGTATGAACTACTACTAACCAGAATGCTTAAAGGATGAACACATAGTTTTGGTAGCATTATTCTAGGGGGATTTGTTGATCTATGAAGTGGATAAATCTACCAAAAACACAAGATTTCATCATTGGCTGCCAACTGCAGAGTTAAGCCTGGTGCCAATCAACATATGCTGAGCAACTTCCGATCAGCATTCTACCGATGAGTTGTCGATCGACTGTTACTGATCAGCAGTGAACTCCATGAAATGCTACCAACAGATTAGAGACATACTCAACAGATTGTAGTTTAGTTCTTTTACTAAATTTACCTTGTCAAGACTCCCTAACCCTTTAACTCAGAAAATGCTAGACCTTTGAGCTATATTTATGATTACTTAAGATATTTCTCAGACTACTTTATTATATGCTTTCTTATTTCTATCAGCTCTGTTAAGTGGTAATATGATGTATAGAATAAGCATATTTGCTCATTACTGATGGAACATCTTCCAACAATATGACTTCCCTTAGTATCATTTTATCCTTCATCATAAGCTTCAGTGTTGATTAGAAAAGCACTGTCACTAGTTATATGCCTTGAACAATCATTATTTATGTTAAAGTTTTTTTGGTATGTGATTACTCTTACACCGTTAAAGAAGGTTAGTGATGAATGGGGACCTAATCATGAATAACCAGTCTTCTTTAAACTTATCACATGTTTTATTTGGGGTATAAGATTTGGTGTTTTGAAAGTATGGAAGTTGTAGTGGTAACTTTAAGTTTCTAGTTTATCACACTTTTGGTTGTGTAGCGGTTTTAGCTACCAATAACTTCTCAACAGTTTGTTTGTTAGAATGGATGCTAAGACTGCGTTTTTGTATGGTGAAATTAAAGAGGAAATCTATGATTGTCAACCTCCTGGTTTTGAAGATCCAGATCATCCTGATTATGTGTATAAGTTAGACAACGTACTTTATGGGTTACATCAAGCGCCTCATGCTTGGTATGCTACTCTTACTGAACATTTACTTGCAAGTAGTCATACTAGAGGTGCTATTGATCAAACTTTATTCTTAAGGAAGACCGGTGATGATCTCATTCTTGTTCAAATATACGTTGATGACATAATTTTTGGATCTACAAATGATGATATGTGTAAGGAGTTTGAAATGGTGATGAAAAAGAAATTTGAGACGAGTTCAATTGGAGAAATATCGTTTTTCTTGGGTATTCAAGTCAAACAAGATGACCAAGGTATTTTGATACATCAGGAGTAACATGTTCATAGTATTCTAGACAAATATAAGTTTCAAGACTCCAAGATTACACCAACTCCTATGTCTTCTCGTCTCACTTTATCTCCTAATTTCACGGGTGAAGATGTTGATCAATATATGTATAGATCAATGATTTGATCCTTGATCACGAGTTAATAATTTAATGTTTAATTGATCTAAATGTGTGATTTTACATCATGAATATGGTGGAATAGTTTCAAGTTATTTGTGTTTTGATTTATAGGTGTTTGTAGCTAAAGGAGGCTTATTTTGGAAAATAAGGAGCCAAACAAGAAACTACAAGGACTGAAGATGTAAATATCAAATGCTACAAAAGGCACAAATTTAGGTGTATCAGCGTATGATATGCTGGGTATGGGCGTATAATACGTCGGTCGGCGTATGGGCGGCGTATCAGTGGGCGTATTTGAAAAAAATTATAGAAAGTTGGGCATAGGAATACTGATATGGGCGTATGATATGCCCAGGGTCGGCGTATCATACGTCGGTCATCAACAAACACCCAGATTTTATGGATCTTGAAGTGTATTTTAAGTACATCCAACCCCAATTCGAAAGAGAACTTTTCTTAGCCGAAATCTAGCAAATTCAAGGTGATTTTGGGTGCTTTCAAGTCTTCCCATTCATCTTTTTGGGTGCTTTCAAGTCTTCCCATTCATCCCAAATCATCTACAAACATCAACAAATCAAGATTGAAGATCCGATGAAGACCATGAGTGGCAAGTTCGTTCTTGATTGCTTTCGGGTGGATAGTTCTTGCAAGTGAGATGGTTAGTCATGTTTAGGGTTTTATATTGAACACCTTGTGATTAAATGTAATTGAAGGTTTTGATTAAGTTAAACAATTTGTTTATAAAGAAAGTTATTTGCTTTATCATCAGTTTTCGGTTTCCTTGCATCGTGAGCTCATTAAGACAAGTAGATAATTTGATATAGATGAATCGGTAACTTTGTGCATGAACGAGTCTTAAAAGATTGTTCCTTGGTTATCACTTCAATCAAAAGCTAAGATCTTGAGTCGTGTTTTGCAACCCTAAAGTGCACTTGATAACCCATTGATCTTGTAGAACTTGAAACCGGGAAGTGGTTGTTTCTTATTATTTAATCAAATTCATTTCAAAGTTTGTTGCTTTTTGCAAAAGTGTTCTTAATTTCATCCAAAGTTTTAATCTTTAATTATAAAGTTCGTGTCTTTAAGTTAATTGAGTCATATTGTTAAACACTTTCCACATATTCCCTGTGGAGACGACCTTACTTACCCTTACACAATAAAGGTAGCTAAGACCGATATAATAACTTGTTTTTGATAGAGTCTCGACAACCAGATCAAAATGGCGCCGTTGCTGGGGAATTAGTGCCCTTAGTGTTTAATAGTTTTTATTTGCTTTCTTAAAATTTATAAAAAAAAACCCAAAAAGATTTTACTTTTCTGTTTTTCTTTTTATTTGCTTTCTTGTTCAGTATTACGCGAGGTATTTTGTGTTTTCTTGTTTGCAGGTAACCATTACGTTAATGCATACAAGATTTTCATGAAGGACCTTACCATTGCAATTTGATCCAGAAATCAAGAAGACTTCAAGAAAGAATCATGTGTTTCACAAAGCATCAACTTTAAGGACTTCTCAAATTCGTGGTGAAACAAGATCGAAAGAAGGTACATCATCAGCAACAGCTCATCGGATTCTAAGTAGACTTTTAAGAACGCCTGAAAGTAACCAATCAAGAATCAACAATCTAGAAAACCAAGGAGTACCACAACCCAACCAATATTTGGGAGATATTCCATTGTCTGTGTTCCCTCAACCTGATGATCCTCCACCTAAACCAATGCAACCTCAACCTCAGGGGCAGATCCCTATAAATCAAGGTGTGAAAAACCAACCTCTGCCCATGAACTTCCAACCAATGCCAAATTTCTAGGTTCGTAAACTATGTTTTCAACATGATGTGGAAGGGAGCCATCATAGTACCGAGGAACGGTTTTCAGTGGAAGGAAGCCATCACACTAATTATGTGGATGAGTGGATTAAAGATCAAGTCGATATGGATGGACCAAACCAACATGATTTTGAGGATTATTGGAACCAACCGGGCTATCAAAATCGTCAACCAAATCAGGATCAGGGTGGTTATGCTCAGCCACCCATTCGCAACAACATTGAAGGTCAACCATTTAATGGCATACCGACCAATCTAGGAGCGCAACACTATGTACCAGCACATGGTGTGGATAGTCACTTTCGTCCGGCCATTGCCATCAATTCATCTCCTATAGTTTCACCAACACAAATGGGATGAGCTTTTGAAGTCCGACCATAATGTTTAGGAATTCTCTCTCACTTTCATGGTATGGAAACTGAAGAACCCTATTTGCGTATATCTGAATTTAAGGCATCATGTAGCACCATTGGTGGCCAAGGCTTTTCACCGGATGAAGTTAAATTGGTCCTATTCCAATTTACCCTTAAAGACAAGGCCAAACAATGGTTCCTATCTCTACTATCTACAAGTATTCACACATGAGTACAAATGCAACAACAATTCCTGGATGAATATTATACTTCTCAAAGGACAAGTGATGCAAGGCGAGCCATTCGACGATTTACACAACAATCAGATGAACAGTTTCATGAAGATTTTCACCGATTCAAAGTGATGCTAAGAACTTGTCCACATCATGGCATAGCTAAGTAGGAGTTGATTTCAGCTTTCTATGATGGGCTATCACCAGAGGATGCTAAAGATGTAAATTCCACAAGTGCAGGAATGTTCACCTTAAACCATGAGGATGATGATTAGGATACTCTCAAAAGGATGAGTGTAATCTCCAAGAAGCGTGCACAATCGAGTCGAAGGTCAAGGGGTGCAAACGTGAAGATGGTGAATGATCATGTGGCCATGGATAGAATTGCGGTTCTAGAACGAGAAATTACAAGCCTTAAAGTTGGAAAGAGTGGCGTGGCAAACATATCTACTGAGTATGAAGTGTATGACATGTGCAATGACATCGGCCATACATCGGTCCATGCTACTTGAATTTAGGGAAGAATGAAAGTGTACATCAATTACAAGGCCAAGGAGAAAGGAAGACATACAATATGAATTCTAACACATATCATCCTGGTCTTAGAAATCACCCAAATCTTAGATATGGTAACAATACTAACCAATTGAATCCTCCTTTTCAGGTACCAAATCAAGGAAGCAATCAATATCAAGGCCAACAACAAGAATACAATCAAGGCGATTATCAAAGGAACAACTACAATCAAAGAAACTACCAACAAAGCGGTCAATAAAATCAAATGAATCAACAACATCAACAAGGTACTTCTACTAACAATGGCAATGACAATGCAATTTTGTCAGCAATTCAAGATCTTGCAAAGGAGATGAAAGAGTTTAAGCAATTTAGAGAGGTGCAAGAAAAGACCAATGAGGCCATTAGCAAGCAACTTGGACAATTAGCTAAACAATTGTCCAAACAAGAACCGGGGAAGCTTCCAAGTGATACAACAAAGAACCCTCAACATCAAGCTTCAAGTTCAAAGAATGTGCACATCAATTCGGTTAGTATCGTTCCTAAATCTGAATGTATTGATTATGATTTAACCTCTACTCCTTAAGTAGTTGTAGGTAACGATGAGGAAGTTGATGAAGTGAAAGGAAGTGACCTAGGAGAACCAATTATTCCCATTCAAGTTGGAAAATTTAAAATCAAGCGAGCACTTTTGGATTATGCAACCGGTGTGAGCATTCTTCCAGGAAGTTTGTATGACCAATATGACTTTAGTTCATTACATGAAACTTACAAAGCAATGGTGCTTGCTGATTCGACATGGAAACAACCCTGTGGGATAGTTAAGGATGTGATCATCAAGCTAGGAGAGTTCTACTACCCGGTGGACTTTATAGTGCTTGATTATGCACCAGTAAGGATGAATGAGCAACCAAAGGTAATTTTAGGACGACCATTCTTGGCAACAACCAAAACTCAAATCAATTGCCGAGATGGAATTATCGACATGACATTCAAAAACCATAAGTTGTTCTTTAATGTGTTTTCAAAATCAATTACATATGTAGTTAACAATGATTATTCTGTATCAGATGCTACTAATAAGTTTGCTCTTCCTTACATTTCATATGTAAGCGAGGATATCACCAAGAAGAATGGTTTTTATCCTTACAGGTTTGATATTGATAATGTGGAAAAGGAGGAGAATGTAAAGGTGGAGCCACCAAGGAATGAAAATCCAAGACGAAAGGTTAAGATGGGTAAACCACTGGATCATAAGAATTCAAGGATTAAAGAAGCAATGTTTGGCAAAAGCTTTAGTGAACAAGAGAATCTATCAAGCCAAGAGAAGCGTTTATTTGAAAAGAAGTTTGGAGAGAAGCACTCAATACGACCACCATAAGTGGTCTCAGGTAAGGTCTAGCTGAAGACCTAAAAACTTAGCGCTTGCTGGAGGCAACCTGAGAACTTTGAGGGTGTGTTCACTAGAAACCCTCACGAGACTACAACTCATCCTCTCCGGTCTACCGAAGGGTTTAAAGGCTTGTTGCATATGCTAAATGCAATCGTGATTCCTACGAAAGTAAGTTTTACCTCTTTTATTAGTTTTTGTTTTTTTTCTTCTTTGGTTTGCTTTGTTTTGTTTTGATAGTCAATCACGATACGCAAGCACTCAAGTGTGGGGAGGCACAAGTCGGTTGATGAAGGCTTCTGATAATGATTGTGATCAGGTCCATATGCTCTTTCCACTACTTTGGTTTTGAACAATATTCTTTTCGTTCTATCGTTTAAATTCATTGATCATATGTTAAGATATGGCATACTAGTCTCCCTTCATAATGAATTGTCTTAATTAGCAATAATAGGAATGAAATTAAGAATCTACTTCCCTATGCTATGAAAATACCAACTGTGACTACCATACATTGGGGACAATGTATCTCAAGTGTGGGAATAAGGGAAGAATTGAAAAAAATTGAACCTTTTTGAAAAATAAATCTTCTAATAAGCTTAATTGTGTATGAAACCTAAATTTTTTTCATACATGGTTAATTATCACTTGTTTGTGCATGTATAGATCCCTTGGCATGCTTATTTTGAAGGTATAGAAAAGCATCCCATCATGAGTTTTTATAAGAAAATAGGTAGAATTCTTAGAAAGCATAATGAACCGGTTGTAGATGACATATGTGCATCACATTTTTAACCTTTTCTCACCGTTTCCATGAGAGTTTGAGCCTAATTGAGCGGTTCATAGCATATTTTGATTTGCTTTATATTTTTGTATAATGAGGGAGACCATAATGTGCATCTAAGTTAGAACTCGTGTAATTGATGTGTGTCAAGATCATAAACCAATATGTGCATTAATATGATAGAGGCATTAGGAATGAACTAGTTGTTTATACCCTTTTCTTTTGAATCCCATACCTTGATAATCTTCCTTTAGACACCATGTTGAGCCCCAACTTGTCATTTGAATAAGCCCAAAATGATAAGCCTACAAAGTCTTAGCCTTTTTATGAAACCTAGGGTGATGAAGTCCAATCCATGACTTGTCTAGAAGTGTCTTTTAAGTATTAGTTCAATAATAGTATGATTGGTTATGAACATGTGAAAAAAAAAAAGCTAAATATGAGGTCAAAATGACCAAATATGAAGCAACTAAAATAGTTACGAATTCGGTGATATTATTGCAATCAAAAGATGAGATTGATAAATAAGACATCTAGCATGTTTAAATTGGATTTTATTTGCCGTTAGCCACTTTAAAATCCCTTTCTATCCCACCTTAAACCTTAGCCTAACATTACAACCCATGAAAGACCTCTTGATTTATGTATGTGTTAATTGATGGCGATATGATTAATATACGAGCTTATGATGAAAATGTACATTCTTGGTTTGAGAGTTCTAGATATACTAGTATATAATCACTAGTTCACAAAACAAACCTAGACGAGTGTTCCTTGTGAGGAATGTGAATGTATGAATGTTTGAAGCAAAATGTGAAGTTATGCCAACTAAGGTGATTCTAAGTTTAAAACATGAATGATATTACATGTTGGGTTGTGAATCTTACATGATGAAAGTTTAAAACTAAGTATGTCTTAACTTATACAAAGTTATGATAATTTAGCATGTTTGATTAAGTAAGGTGAATTGAGCAAATAAGTTTGCTTGAGGACAAACAATAGGTTAAGTGTGGGGATGTGATCACGAGTCATTAATTCAGTGTTTAATTGATCTAAATGTGTGATTGTACATCATGATTATGGTGGAATAGTTTCAAGTTGTTTGTGTTTTGATTTATAGGTGTTTGGAGCTAAAGGATGCTTATTTTGGAGAATAAGGAGCCAAACACGAAACTACAAGGACTGAAGATGTAAATATCAAAAGTTACAAAAAATGCACAAATTTAGGTGAACCGGCGTATGATATGCCGGGTATGGGCGTATAATACGCCGGTCGGCGTATGGGCGGCGTATCAGTGGGCGTATTTGAAAAATATTACAGAAAGTTGGGCGTAGGAATACTGATATTGGCGTATGATATGCCCAGGGTCGGTGTATCATACGCCGGTCATTAACAAACACCCGGATTTTGTGGATCTTGAAGTTTATTTAAATACATCCAATCCCAATTCGAAGGAGAACTTTTCCTAGCCGAAATTTAGCAAATTCAAGGTGATTTTAGGTGCTTTTAATCCTTCCCATTCATCCCAATTCATCTACAAGCATCATCAAATCAAGATTGAAGATCCGATGAAGACCCTGAGGGGCTAGTTCGTTCTTGATTGCTTTCGGGTGGATAGTTCTTGCAAGTGAGATGGTTAGTCATGTTTAGGGTTTTCTTATGTTGAAAACCTTGTGATTAAACGTAATTAAAGGTTTTGATTGAGTTAAATAATTTGTTTATAAAGAAAGTTATTTGCTTTATCATCAGTTTTTAGTTTCCTTGCATCGTGAGCTTATTGAGACAAGTAGATAATTTGATATAGATGAATAGGTAACTTTGTGAATGAGCGAGTCTTAAAAGATTATTCTTTGGTT
Organism: Flaveria sonorensis; assembly: GCA_025506505.1. Taxonomy (NCBI): domain Eukaryota; kingdom Viridiplantae; phylum Streptophyta; class Magnoliopsida; order Asterales; family Asteraceae; genus Flaveria; species Flaveria sonorensis. The sequence continues at coordinate 49,273,184 of CM046435.1, forward strand.
ATCACTTCAATCAAAAGCTAAGATCTTGAGTCATGTTATGCAACCCTAAAGTGCACTTGATAACCCATTGATCTTGTAGAACTTGAAACCGGGAAGTGATTGTTTCTTATTATTTAATCAAATTCATTTCAAAGTTTGTTGCTTTTTGCAAAAGTGTTCTTAATTTCATCGAAAATTTTATCTTTAACTATAAAGTTCATGCCTTTAAGTTAATTGAGTTATATTGTTAAACACTTTTCATATATTCCCTGTGGAAACAACTTTACTTACCCTTACACAATAAAGGTAGCTAAGACCAATATAATAACTTGTTTTGGATAGAGTCTTGACAACCAGATCAAAATGACGCCATTACCGGGGAATTAGTGCGCTTAGTGTTTAATAGTTTTTATTTCTTTCTTAAAATTTATAAAAAAAACCCAAAAAGATTTTACTTTTCTATTTTTCTTTTCATTTGCTTTCTTGTTCAGTATTACGCGAGGTATTTTGTGTTTTCTTGTTTGCATGTAACCATTATGTTAATGCATACAAGATTTTCCTAAAACTTGTTAATATTTTGAGTTCATAAACGTTTCTCCTTATGATCAGAGGTAAAAGGTGTAAGTCGAATTAGGGTGACTTGAAATCCCAAAAGTGACTTGAAGTTGGATAGAAGTTCTACAAGATTTTTGATTATTGGATCTACTGATTTCATATAAATAAATAAAAAAATAATAATAATCACAAAGTATTTGTCTTAGTAAAGATTGAAGTATGAGTTGAAATTTGACAAATCATATTGACAATCAACTTAACCAGTCTTATTCTAAATATAGCTGGAAAGTGTTAATATCAACTTCAAAGAAATATGATCCTATACATGAAAATTCACAAAAAAGATTTAAGTTAAGTCTATGGTTTTATTTGATTTGTTTTTTTTTTTTTTTATTTTGGTTTACAAAATAATGTTTATAAAATTGAAGGTTTCTAGTTAATTCAACACTTGGATAAAACATAAAAGTCAAAATAACAAAGCAAAGTTTAAATAAATAAGAAAGTTAAAGTTTTGAAAAATAAAAATTGAGACTTCTCGCACGCGAGAAGTTTGCTGGTGCGAACTTTGACTTCTCATGCGAGAAGTCAGAAGCTTTTAAATATCAATAGTCATGCGAATATTTAACCATTCGCTTCGCACAAACTGTTTTAATTCACTCTCAAAATAGTTCTAAGTGTTACTTTGATTCACTTATTATACTTGTACATTGTGTTCGATTCACATTGACTAAGACTTAACAAAGGTATATTGATGATTAATGGATGGATTTAAGAGTATTTAAACATGAACCGAAACTTAGAATTCAGATAAACTTAATGTCTAATGAAATTAATCGTGATTTTACTCTATAAACATCTAATCGACACTAATACAATAGGTTTTAATGGCTAAAAATCATTGTAATGATCTTAATTTGAAAATGGATTTTGGGGTTATCGCGTGCCAATACTTACAGAATAGATGAACAGACGCGGAAACTTCCAATTCACATGAGACTTTTCGCATGAGCATCTTTGACATATCACGCGAATAGTTGACTTTTGGTCAACTTTATCCCATGCGATAAGTATCTCGTTACGTGAGAAGTTAAACTTGAAAACAATTTGCATGCGAAAGGTGTACTTGTCAAGCGAAAAGTTCAAAATTTTCAAATTTTTGAAATTTTTCAAAGTTTGATATTTTGAACTTTGTTACTAATCAAATTGCTTATTCTGATTATAGATGGCAAGATCAATGGTTTTTAACAAAAACCATAATGTTGTTGCATATCTCGGGAATGATTTCGAAGATAAGGCTAAATTTCATTCATTGATAAATGGATTGAAGACATCACGTATTCATCATGCTATATCAGCTAATTCAACTATTTACACAAACATTTTAGATGAGTTCTGGTTGTTAGCTGCTAATGAAAGAGATGTAGAGGGAGAGCCTTGTATAGCTGCTACTATGAAAGGAAAGAGGGTTATTATTATTGCTAAGATCATCAACAGTGTTCTACTGTTGGAAGATCAACCTAATGCTCCCATGAAGATTGATGACGATATAGCAAGAGACTATTTAAAGAGAATAGGATATGATCATAGATATCCATCTCTAGAGAAAAAGCATCTTCTACCATTTTGGAAGTTTCTATTCCATGTGGTTGTTCATTCCTAAGTAACTTGAAGGCAGGCCTAGATAGCCTTAGTGCTGTATTCGAATCCCTGTTGGTTTCTTTAGTCAAAGACTTACCTTACAGCATATCCAAGGCCATATTTTTAGAGATGCAGAAGAATGTGATTGCGTATACTGCTAAGAAGTTTATTATGTATCCCAGATTCATTCATATGATTATTAATGCTGCTCATCCTGAGTTAGTTGGTTCTAAGGCCACTACTTATATTATCATGGTGATGAAGAAAGACATATTCAATTACTTGATGGGTTCTCGAGGAAATGCTTGGAAGGGTGATCATTTTTCCAAACTTGGTAGGTTCATAGATGATTTCCAACCTAATGTTCAGCCAGCACAGCAAGCTACTAAAGAGCCACATCATACAAACACAACTGCTTCATCTTCCTGAACTCCTGATGTTGCTCCAGGAAGTTATTCTGGTTCTGGTGGTATGTCTATTGATAAGGAGCTTGAGTCATGGTTTGATGACAGTTTTAGTGATAAGACCGGTAGTGATCATATTGGTGAAGTTCCTTATGTGCTACAAAAGAGACCCAAAGTGTTGATTACTACAACCAAACACACTGCTGAGGATACTGATACAAGTCTTATACCAGAGGATTCACCAACCACTAAGAAGAGGAAGAAGAAGATGGCAAGAAAGAAAGCTGATTTTGATGTTAGCATACATGGTAAGTGTAGAGGACGAGGTGTGATTAGAAGGCATCGAACCCCAATGACCACTGTGTCACTTAACAGAGATATACTAGTGTTTGAGCCTCTAGTCACTGTTAGTGAGGCTATTCATCAGGAGATTCTAGTGATTATTATAGAATCAAATACTGTAACATCATCACCTATGACCACAACAGATGATAACCAAAGTACACATCTGAGAGGTTAAGGTGATGATGACACATTTGGTATGGAGGATTTTCTTAACACTAATCCTGAGCAAAGACATGCTGCTAGAACTTCTTCTAGTTCACTTACATCTGTTACGCTTGAACAGAGAGTTCAAGCATTAGTGAGGGAGATGTTGGAGAAAACCGAAGAGATTTATGATTTACATGCATTAAATCAAGAGAAGGATGAATGGATTAAGAGTCTTGAACATCAGCAACAATTCATATTCAGCCATGTTAAGATTCTAGAGAACAATATTAAAGACCTCACTTTAAGATTTTCATTCTAATCTGATAAGCAAAATTAGAATATATCTACTAAAGTTGGAGACTCTAGTGGACAGCAGTTTGCTGGTCCAGATCCTATTATTGATCCTGTTGGTACCAATCAAGCAATGGAGGCTGCTGATGTTGATCAAGAACCAACTATGACTGTGAATGAAGAGGTTACTGAGGATCAACCAGTGGTTCAAAATATTAGAGAAGTAATTGTGGAGCCTAAACATGTTGTCCAAAGTACTGAGCCTGAAGATGATGATGATGGATAGGATAAAGTGGATTATGGATTCAATGATGATGATGATGATATAGTTGTTGATGATGATGATGATAATGATAGTGATGATGGTAAGGATGATAAAAGAAAGAAGAAAGATGATAATGATGATCATGGAGGTAATATGGTTCAACTATAGGTACTTCTTGTGCATCAGGTTCTAACAATGTCTCCAGACCAAGTCTTGATGATCCAGAGGATTATGTACCATTAGATCCAGCCATTGAAGAGATGAATGAGAAAGAGTTTTACACTTTCCAGCAATAGATATTGGCTGAGGACCCCGATGAGGAGATAGGTTCGTTTGTTGATCTTGATGAGTCTATTGATTATACTGATAGTTTTGAAAATAGTCTGAATAGCTTATTCTCTGATATACTTTTGGAAGAAGGGCAGATTGCTACTGATTCTGGAGTTGAGCAACAGACTTCTGAGACTGATGATATCATGGAAAGATTGCATTACGTCAGGTCAGAAATCTATATGTGATTGCTCCTCCACCTCCTGCCTATGTACATACACTTATATATTCCAAACCATTTACACGGTATGGAAATTCAGAGCATGTCATGAGTTGGGCTTACGATGGAGAAAAAAAGATGTATGTGGTGAAAAGACATGCTGGTGCGATAGAGTATTACCAAGACAAGCATGATTTTCATACTTTAAGAGCATTTGATCTTTATGCGATGGGTCGTGTTCCAGTTTTTAAAATGAGTAATTATGGAAAGGCTAATTGGATTCGGAACATGATCTGGCGTCAAAACAAATCAAACTTTAAAGAGTTCAAGATAGCGAAATCAAAAGTCATTGAAGATGAGACATGCATAGATCCAAATACTAATAAGCCGATGAATATAAAAGTTTATAAGAATCTCAAATATGCTAGAAATATTCCTATACACGCCCCTGTACCAATTAACAGTTTGGCAAAACTAATATGGTGGGGTCGTGAAAAAGACAACTAGGCATGCAATTATTCACAGTGTTGATAAAGAATACTGTATCATCGACCTTGTTGACTTGCTCAAGTTTGGAAGAGAAGATTTGATGAGGCTTAAGGCTTGTCCAACTGAAGATGATGAATCTGTTCATTTTACAATAGCTTAATTTGATTGGTTGATTATGAAGGCCCTAGATAACAAGATGTACGCTTATGGGGGCAGTTACCAGGTTGCAGACATGGAATTTTGAAGATTTTATTCACCGAGCCTAGGGGAAGATTGTAGAGATTGAACCTAAAGGCTCGGGAATCAAAAAAGAGATTTTAAAGATCAAGTCGAGAAGATGTTTCTCGCGCGAGACCTTTTGGGTTTTAGTATATATATGTTGCTTAGTTTAATAATCCTAAAATTCTACAACTTATGTAATTCATATCAGAGAGCAATATACAAAGTTTATATTTGCTATTGCTTGTTATTGATTCTTCTTGTTCTAATTGTGAATCTGTGTTTGATTTCATTCCGTGTTTCATACACGAGATCGATCTACTACGAAATTACGATCTTTACATGACACTTGAATGCATGACCTCCCCATATTTACATGTTATAGGTACCTCACCTTAACCAAGTTGGGCGTATGATCGTCAGTACAAATACAAAGTAATTAGTCACAAGCATGAAGCATATGACCTCATCGCTATTACAATAAGAAGTTATGTAAATAAGACTACAACCAACGTCTCATAGAAAACCAATTAAACACATGAATGCAATCTATGTAATCTATTCTAGGGTTTAAGACCAATGGCAAACTATAACCATTGATCTACATAATGTGAAATACCATGATTGCTTGCTCTAAATAGATACTAAAAAGTAAGAATAAGATAAACAACTTATTTGATATACAAAAGCAGAGAATCTTCATCAAATGCAGTGTTAGGTTGTCCGTACTTCCCGAAACTGACAACGGTGTCGTACACCACAAGTTGATGCCATGCCGAAGATAGACTACTAATTGGAAGATTCAGTCTATCAAAAGATTTATTATATCCGCAGATTAGTCTCGCGGAAGATGCATTTTCTTAGAGGCTTAAATGTTTGTTAAGAAGTCTTCGAGTAGGAGAAATGCAAAACTCTTCAGCAGTTAGCTAGTTAAGATATAATTATTTTTTTGAGTAAGTTCATCCTCAAATATATGTGAATGTATGATTAAGTATAAAATTAAAAAAAAGATAGTTAAAAATAAGGTGATAGATATAGTTAAAGTATAACTATATGGATAGTTATTACTTACTAAAATATGATAAAGTATGATATGCTAAAGTTTATTTTTGCTAAAGTTAAAACTAGAAAATACTTAATAATGCTAACTTTTGTATGCATATTACTTTGACAAGTAAATGATTATAAAGATCATAACCTGGCATGAGTTGAAAGGTTACCTGATATGATTTAAGACTGACATCCTGGTTTTATACTTTAGGTTTAGTTAAAGTACTTTGATATTATGTTCATTGACAAATGGTTATGTTATAACTTTTAATAGACTGCTGTCTTAAATTAATTTTTAAGGTTTTAGAATTATGTTTTTGATGTGTAAATCCAAATGTGAGGTCTTATGGACACAAAGCCTTTATAGTAAAGTGAGAGAGAATGTGAGATCATAAACTTGATATTCTTTGAATTTGCACATTTTGTGAAAATAGCAAGGTATCAAAGATTTAGGGGGTTATTAAACAATTAGTGACACCTTCATGGATAAGTCAAGTTATTGGTTTGGTTAATGGATACCATGGATCTAAAAGACTTAACCTTACCAAACTAATACCTTAAGCTGGTGACATGTGAAAATGCATTCTCTACAGTTTGTGAATATAAGATTATATTTAGAAAAAGGTTTTTATGAAGACATTCTTTTATTATACCTATAATCTTCTCTATATCTATCATGTCTTTAGAGGCAATAACCTCAAGCATCTTTGTCAAATACAAAGGAAAACTTTCAACATACGGATATTCACCACCATGCTAAGGGAAGTATGTGTTTGTTTGTTTGTTTTTTTTTTTTTTTTTTTGGATTTTCCCCTCCCTTTTATTGTTTAGGTCTTTAGAGAATGAATAACAATGAATACACAGGGTTGCTCTAGAGTTAAAATGGTACAATTTTCACAGTTTTATTTCACTTCATTTATTGTCTTGAAGGTTCGCTCGACTGTTTAAATGGGCGGTGGTGGGTTTGAGGAGAATAATAATTTACACGTCTTACACCCTAAGAAGAATGTAGTTTGGTGGTGATTCATAATTGCATAGGTCAACGGGAAGACGCGGCTTCAAGGGAAAACAGAGAGGCCAAGAAAGATTAAGAGTCAGGAGTGAGTGCGGATGACGGTTGCCACCACCAGCACCCCACTTGTAACCCATAGCCCGGAGGGGTTATAGTTTTTTATATTAGTAACATATTGGTCACTAGATTTACACTTCAGAGAAAAATGTGAAAAACATTCACTTCGATTATATTATTGTCACTTGATAGAAAAATGTAAAGGACGTTCATTTCAAAGATATATTTTTGGCATGTTTGAGCAAACAGTGAGTTATTCTTTAGCAAATAGTGTGGTCTAAAGCTATAATTCTCCAACTTAGAAAGACTAAATCCATAACTTACACCTATCATATAATTTCTAAAATCACTTAAATTGCATGAGTGAATACAGGTACACCAAAATTTTCATCAAGTCAACGTTGGAAAGAGGTGGCCAATGGTAGGAAGTTTTGTCATGTGTTAAGAAAAGTTTCCATATTTGAATGTAAATCTTGTTTATTTTAAGAGGCTTGATTAATTTACTGTCTTATAGAGATTGACATATTATTGCAACCTTAAATATCACTAACATGATAGTGACTTTTATAATTGGTAAACCTTGTATTGTTGAACATACCTCGTCCCTTTAGTTTAACAAGTTGAATTTTTTATCTTTAAATTTTTCTTTTTCTATAACGGAAAACACACTTGTACATCTGATTTTACTTTTACATTTGCATCACTGATTCCTATAAGACGCGAACCATTAACATCATGGGAAAAGACAACTGGAAAAACAAACAAGATTTGTGTTTCAAACAACAAAATACACTACTCCTAAGAAAATAATTTGTTTATAAACTGTTCACGAACGCTTACCGAACGAGATTTCTTATTCGTGTTTGTTCATTAAAGAAATGAACAAACACAAAAGAACGTTAATAAACACCTTATCGAACGTTCACGAACATAGACGAACGAACGCATCCTTTGTTCATGTTCATTCGTTTAACTAAACGAATAAAATTTTCTTGTTCTTGATCGTGTTCGTTTATTTATTAAACGAACGAACATAAATGAACTTCCCGCCGAACGGTTCACGAACGGTTCGCTAAACATTCGGTTTGTTTGCGGCCTTAATTGTATTACAACAACCTTATAATTACCAAATTTGTTGGGACTCTAATGTGGCTCAAAAGATTTAGCGCGCGATGATGGGTTCTATATTTAATTTGATATAAAAAAAAGTTGAATCGTAGGTGTGATGTAAGTCGAGTGGCGGAAAGAGTTTTTTTAATTATGTATTTTGTTAAAAGGAATATAATTTACTTCAACATGTGTTATAATAAGAGTTGATCTTTTCTTGCCTTTTATTCTATGTCGTCTATTAAATATACACAAAATAAGAAGCACCAATATAAACAAAATAATAAAAAAATCAAAACCTACGAGTTCAAGAACCTCGTTATCATCTCCTCCGTCTTCATCATCCACAACAAGCCATTACATGGTTCCCTTTGATTTACATTATTTAAACATAGTCAAAATATAACCGGAGGATGATAATAATCAATTTTTAAGATATATGATCTTATAATAGAAAATTTTCAAAAATTTTATATTATGTTTCTTAGAATTTGATTGATTTTTAGAATTTTAAAATTTTGAATTTTTGAAAACTACAAAATTACAAAAAAATTATATCAAAAAGAAATGATGGTTTCTAGTTAAATTCAACATTTGGTTAAACACTAAAGTATAATCAAAAGGGGTTAAATAATCGAAAAAGGTTAAAATTTGAAATTCAAATTGTTCAACTAAGCACGCGAGAAGTTATCTCATGTGAATTCAGACTTCTCGTGCGAGAAGTCAAAAGCTTATAAATTGAATATTTGTGCGGAAAGTACTCTATTTGCATCACAGATTGTTCAACTGTTCTGATTTCTCTCAAAATTTTCTAATTATTGCTTCGTTCACTTGATTGTCATTGTTCATTGTGCTCGTTACATCATTTCTAAGACTAAACAAGGGTAGTTTGCAGATCTATTGAATGATTCAAACATATTAGAACTTGAACCGAACATTGAAATCATCATAAACATGTTATCCAATGAAATTAAACATTGTTATACTTATTACTAATATAACATTTTTTATGGTTATAACTCACTGTAATGACTTTAATTTGAAAATGGGTTTTGGTGTTGTCGCACACTATAAGTAATAACGATGATGAATAGACGCGATAACTTTGATATTCACATGAAACTAATTGCATGAGCATCTTTGACCAGACGCGCGAGAAGTTGACTTTTGAGTAAAATTTGTTCTACGCGCTAAGTGACGTCACGCGCATAAAGTTGAAATTTTTCAAAACAATTCACATGTGAATTGTTTACTTATTGCGCGACAAGTTAATGTTTCAAAGCTATTGACATTTTCAAAGTTTGATTTTCAATGAAATTAGAAACTGGTTAATTGTTTGTTTTGTTTACAGACGAAAAGAACATTGGTTTTCAATAAGAACTGTAATGCTGTAGCTTATCTTGGAGATGTGGCAGAGAATATAACATTATTTCGTTCTCTTACCGAAGGGTTTAAGACATCCAGGATTCATTATGCCATTACAACTAATCCATCTATTTACACTGATGTTATTGATGATTTTTGGACATCGGCTGCAAATGAAAGAGACGAAATTGGAAAGCAATGCATTGTAGCTACTGTGAAAGGAAGAAGGGTTGTGATCACTTCTGAGATCATCAACCATATATTACAGTTAGGTGATCAGCATAATGCTCCTATGAAGATTGATGATGCCATTGTTAGAGATTGCTTGCAAAGAATGGGTTTTGATCACCAATATCCTTCCTTGCAGAAGAGGCATCTACCTGCATTATGGAAGTTTATTTTTCATATGGTTGTCCATTACCTAAGCAACCTAAAGGCTAGTTTGGATAGCCTAAGTGTTGTGTTTGGATCTTTGCTGGTATCTTTGGTTGACGATCTTCCATACAACATATCCAAAGCTATCTTTGCTGAGATGTAGAAGAATGTGTTAGCATCTGCTGGGAAGAAATTCATCATGTATCCACGGTTTTTCCAACTGATAGTAAATATTATTCATCTTGAATTAGCTAATTTGGAGTCTACAACATATTCAGTCATGGCAATAAGGAAAGACATATTTACATATCTGACTAGTACACTGGGGAATGCATGGAAGGGAGATTATTTTGCTAAAAATAATAGGTTTTCTAATGATTTTCAACAAGCTGAACAGCTACAACAAGCTACAGAAGAACCACCTCAGTCTGATCCTATTGTTTCATTTTCCAGAACTCCAGATGATGCTCCAGAATGTGGTAGCATCTGCTGGGAAGAAATTCATCATGTATCCATGGTTTATCCAACTGATAGTAAATAGTATTCATCTTGAGTTAGCTAATTTGGAGTCTACAACCTATTCTATCATGGTAACAAAGAAAGAAATATTTACATATCTGACTGGTACACGAAGGAATGCATGGAATGGAGATTATTTTGCCAAACATAATAGGTTTTCTAATGATTTTCAACAAGCTGAACAACAACAACAAGCTACAGAAGAACCACCTCAGTCTGATCCTATTGGTTCATTTTCCAGAACTCCCGATGATGCTCCAAGAAGTTCTTCTCGTCAAAGGGAGATGATCAGATAAGGAGATAGATTCATGGTTTGATGATAGTTCGAGTAACACAACTAGTAAAGATATTGTTAGAGTTCCTTATATGCTTCAGGAGAGACTAAGAGTACCAGTTACTCCTGCTAAACGTACTGAAGATGATATAGATGTTGACTTCATTCCTGAAGACTCACCAAACACTAAGAAGAGAAAGAAGACAGTTGTAAAGAAGAGAGCTACACCTGATATCGATACACGTGGTAGGGGTAGAGGATGAGATGTTGTAATTAGTAGACCTCGAAACCCGATGACCACTGCTTCACCTGTGAGAGATATTCCTGTATTTTAGCCTCCTGTGACTGTTAGTGAGGTTGTTCATTTTCATATTCCTATGACTATTATAGAAACAACTACTGTAACATAACACTTATGCCCATAATAGATATTCACAGTACACCTCTTAGAGGTAAAGGCAATGATGATACGATTGATATAGATTACTTGATCAATACTCCTCTAGAGCATAGACATACTTCTGGAACATCCTCAAGTTCACAAACACCAACTACATTAGAATAGAGGGTACAATTATTGGAAAGAGAGATGTTTGATAAGACGAAACTGATTGATTATCTACATTTGTAGAATAAAGAAAAGGATGCTAAGATCAAGAGTCTGGAACATCAGTAACAGTTTTTATTTAGCTATGTTCAGATCTTAGAGAACAAGCTTAGAGAGTTTACATCCAGATTTACATCTACATCATTGCAGCCTAATCAGAGTAGATCATCTAATTTTGAAGAGTCGAGTGGATAGCGATTTACTGATCCAGATCCTATAGTTGTTACTCAAATGATAGAGACTACTACTATTGATCCTAAACCCAATATGAAGAAGTTACTAAAGATCAATCATTAATTCAATAGTCTGGCGATGTAATTATTACACCTGAGCATATTATGCCAAGTACTCAGCCTGATGATGATGATGATGATGGTTTGGATAAAGTGGATTTTTATTATGATGATGATGATGAGTTTGATGATGATAATGATGATGTTGGGGGAGACGATGGCCAAGGGAATAAGGATGGGAAGAAGAAAGATGATGATGATGATGACCAAGGAGGAGATATGGGCTCTATACCGGGTCCTTTTGGTGATTCAGGTTCTGAAAACGTCTTAAGACCAAGACCTAATGATCTAGAGGATTATGAACACTTAATCCAGCTACTAAGGAGTTGTACGAAAGAGAATTCTATATATTTCAGCAACAGAGCTTAGTTGAGGAGTCTGATGAAAATTTAGGTCCATTTGATGATTTAGAAGAGTTTATTGATTATATAGATATATTCAGCAACAGTCTGAAAAACTTGGTCTCGGATATTCTGTTAGAAGAAGGAGAGATTCCCACAGACTCTTGAGTTGAGCAACCTACATCAGATCCTAATGACATGACGGGAAAGAATGCTTTACGTCAGGTCGGAAATATTTCAGTGCTTGCTCCTCCACCTCCTGCTTATGTTCACAAGTTAAGACATTCCAAACCATTTACATGGTATGGAAATTCTGAACCTATACTGAGTTGGGCTTATGATGGTGAGAAGAAAATGTATATTATCAAGAGAAGAGCCGTAGCAATCAAGTATTATCAGGATGAACATGACTTCCACACACTTAAAGCATCTGATTTATATGCTATGGTAAGAGTGCCATTCATTAATCTGAGTAATTATAAAAAGGCAAATGGATACGGAATATGATTTGGAGACAAAGTAAAACCAACTTCAAAGAATTTAAGATTGGAAAATCCAAAGTCATTGAAGATGAGACACGAATAGATCCCAACACTGACAAGCCGATGAAAATTAGAGTGCAAAAGCATCCCAAATATGCTAGAAATATTCCAATTCACGCTTCTGTTCTGGTCAACACTAATGAGGTGGGTTTGTGAAAAGAATACCGGGCGTGCTGTGATCGATTCTGTTGATAGAGAATATCGTATCATTGACCCAATTGATCTGCTCAAGTTCAGAAGAGAAGATTTGATGAGGCTTTAGGCTTGCCCAATTAAGCTAATAAATGCGTTCATCTTATCGTGGCTCATTTAGATTGGTTGATTACGAAGGCTCTAAACAACAAGATGTATGCGTATGTCGTAAATCACAAAGTTACAGACATGGATTTTTGAAGAATTGATTCACCGAGCCAAAGGTGAGATTGTAGGATTGAACCTAGAGGCTCGGGAAATCAATAACAAGATAATGAAGTCAAAATTATCTGTACAAAAACTTTGAACCACGTGAACTTCTCGCGAGAGACCTATTGTTTAGTATAAATAGTTTGTATTGTTCGTTTTGTTTAGAATCCTGATATGTATTGAAATTTCATACTCTTGTAATAGTTATAATAGAGCAATACACATGGAATTTATTTACATTGAGCTTATAATTACTTGATCTCGTTCTACTTCTCGTTCATTCTATATTCCGTGATTGATCCATTCTGTATTTCTGTCACGAGGTCGATCTACTAAAGTTTTAATCATCTTTACAAAGTTCCTATTTTTAGTGACTTTAATTGGTTAAAGTTCAAAAACAATGCCCAACACTTTTGACATGTTGATAGTGGTTGTTCTAGCCACATGACTAGTTAACTATCTTTATTGCATGACTTCAAGGTATTCAATGAAGGATATATAGTGTTTGCTGGAGCTGAATGTGGTGGTAAGATTTCTTGACACGGTTACATATTTAATAGTAAGCTTAACCTTGAAAAGGCCAATTATGTCCCTTAACTTAATTACAATCTCTTAAGTGTTGCTCAAGTTTGTGAAAAAAAACTTTTAGTGCTTTTTACCGACTTGGATTGTTTATTCCTTAAGCTAGGTGTTTTGATCGCTGAGAAAAGTGTTGATGTGGACTTCTCGAATGAAGAATTTTTATATTGTAAACATTGATAATATGTCTACATCAGCAAACCAAAGGGATGTCTTAACAATATAGCTCTACCAGAACAAAGCAGCAAAACGGTGTTGCAGAAATAAAAAAAAAGACTTAGTGTATTTGATTTCTTGCTCAAAACCATACTATTGATATTTTTGGCTTTTGTTCAGTAATATCTATAAACTTTTTTTCTTGCTCAAAACCTTTGACACATAACTCTTTAGAATGAACCTGCTTATAAAATGATCCCCTTTCATCCTCATAAAGGTTAAGTTTAGCACACAAAGACAACTTTAAGGCTTCGAGTGTATCAATTTTATCAGCTAAGGCATTTCTTTCATGCTTTAGCTTATCTAATTTAGATGTCAGATTTTCATTTATCCTTTTAGTTCTAACTTGATTTGATTATTATTACCCTTTTCAAGCTAAAGTTTTTTATCTAAAGCTTGAAATGTGTTGCTAGCTTTTCAATTAGAAAAGGGTACCTTAGTTATGTTCTTTTAAGAAATTTAGATGGAAGAGCTTTCTCTGGCCATTAAACAGAGGTTTACAACATCCTCCTCTTCATTAGAAGATGAGCATCTAAGCTAATTTTCCTCTTCAGCAAGGAGAGCTTGTATTTTTTTTCCCTCTTCTTTCTTGGCCAACTCTATTGCATCCTTCTTCTTTGATTTCTGTAGGATGCAATTCGCCCTCACTTGTAACAAATGACATGTGATAGATCTACTTTTGATTGTCTCTCTGATTTTTATTTTGTGACTCAGAAGTCTCAGCTCTATTAGATCTACTTGACCCTTTTATCTCAGCTTATTCGGTAAATTGTTTAATCGGGTAGCCAAGGTTTGAGCAAATGCTGCAATATCAGGGTCTATTGCATTAATGGTATTTGTAATAAAACTAAGACTTACACTAGAGGTCGATGGAGCGGGTTCAAATCTATCTCCATTTCTTTAACTAGTTCAAAGATAAGAGCAATTGATCCTCCCTTGGGTTGGGAACCATTGAACACTTCATGTTCTTAGACATGAAGTAAACTCAATAAATTAACTGCTCTGGCATAGTTTCCAAATTCAATGTTGCTTTTAATCGACCAGTTTGACATACTTATGTTGTATAGTTTTGTAGGAGTTATGTGATACTTCCTAGCATCATTTAATAGCATGTTAAACATATTATATTTCTATTTCAAGGTTTCTTCTGGTAATGCTCTAAAGGTTTTATATTCATAAATTACTTAAGAACTTATATTCTTTACTATATATTCTCCATTAAAGAGATTTTTTAAATATTCTCATATATCTTTTACTGATTGACATGAATAAACTTGAGAGAAAATATCATGGGTCAAAGCCACGATCAGCAGTGGTTTTGCTTTCTCATCATGAGGCAAAGAACTTATTCCTTGGTTTGCGGAATTCAGGAATTCTTAGTGTTCCCTCTCTGGCTGGAACCTCTGGAATCCCAACTTCGGGTGTATGAGGATTATTCATAATGGAACATATAATTGAAGATCATGTCTATTTACAAAACTAATCATACAAATTTGCCATTATAGTTGTTCCTCTTTAGCTAAAACAGAGGGTTAAGACATGGATCCCATGTGAAGTAAATTTTTTCACTACTAATGAGCTTCCAATCACTTACAACTTAGGAGTAAAGTAAAAAACTGGTTAGTTCAAGTAAATAAAAAAACAATATATAAGCTTATAAAACAAAAAAACAGAATAGCAAGAATAATCTTGAATAAAAGCTTAATTTAACATGATCTGATACCAATTGTTGATCCTAGATATGTAGAGTGTAAGGGTGACAATTAATATTTTAACAATTCAAGAATTAGATTTCGCAAAATGAAAAATCGAAGTTTAACAAATGTTTTTCTAGTTATGGAAGTTTCTTTGTTATCTTATTTGTGACACCCCATCCCAACTAGGGCTAACGTATCACTTATATAGAATCAGATTACAAACATCAATCGATAAAATCGATGAAACCCTGAACTTTACATAATTTAATATAATTTCATAACTTAACTTATTACATTCATTAAATGCATTTTTTTTTCATTGAAGTCTCTTTCATGTCAGATCTCCAATCTTGATAACCTAACGTACATGAATCATAAAAGTATGTCTGAGCAAATTATCATTTACTCAGTGGACGGATAACAAAAATAACAATAAAATATGAAACACAAAACTTATAAACTTATTAACAATTGACTTTTAACTTATATGCAAGTAAACTTGTAATTAAACATATAACTTGTAATCATGAGCATGTATCTTGCAGTCATGAACACATGAACTTATACTATTGACACATAAACTAAAAAAAATTATATAACTCATAAACTCAGGAACATATAACCATAGAAATAACATGTACAACTCAAACGTGTAAACAAAAGAAAAATATAAACTTGTAAAACTTGTAAATTGAAACCGTAAATAAGAAAAAGTAATCTATACCTTAATGTTTGATTATACAAATTGCCTTTTCTTTTAAAATCTTGAAACCTTGTACATGCGATTAAGCAGAAGATAAGGAGTATCGGGTTGAACAAAAATTCAAACAAGTAGTTCTATGGGCTTTCTAACTGAGTCCTTGGGTCATCGGAAATCTGCCAGATGACTCACAATTTACAAAGAACACTTGGGGGAGATTAGATTGCATAGGTATAGAATATCGGCCAAGCCCACCATTTAAAGAGGTTAATAAGAATATGGTTTCTATAAGTGATTTATGCCAGTTTGATTCCATCGATGATGACGAGTAAATTCTGGAAAATATTTTTGGTTGGATTGATTTGGAAATAAAGATCAATTTTGAACGTCTGACTCATCGCACAAGGCATTTGACTAACTTTATATAAACTCATTATTAAAACTCTAATATTCATGAAATCAATTTAAATTGTATTAATATGCATTTTAATTCATTTCTCATCGAAGCTTTATGATCTTAACAATTTAGTACAAGCTCATGTATTTTATTAATTGAGTAAATTACTATTTGCATCCCTGATGTTTTCTCACTTTAACTACTTGTATCCCTGCAATTTCAAAGTCTCTATTTGCTCCCTAACTTTTCATTTTTGTTTCCATTTGAATCCAAATAACTAACTCCGTTAAATTGTTCTATTAACTCTTTATGAAAAAGACTAAATTGCTCTTAAAAATAAAAAAAAACCTTTGTGGGACCACCCACATCATCTTCTTCTTCTCCTTTGACCATCATAAACTCTCTCTCAAACATAAACACACACACACACACACACTCTCTGTAGGGATTGAACCTAGATGCTCGGGAAATCAAATCAAGATGAAGAAGATCTAAGTCGCGTGTTAAGTTAGAGTTGTCGCGCGATAAGTTAGAGTTGTCGCGCGATAACTTGCTTCTCGCGCGAAAACCTGTTAATCGCGCGAAAACTTGTTATCGCGCGAGAACTTCATAGAATAGTATAAATAGAAGTTTTCTAATGTATTTCAGCAGCTTTTTGTCATTTCCTGATTTCACACTCATTGTAATAGTTTTTAAATCAGAGAGCAATACAATCAAAGTTTATTTACATTTGTATTTGTGTTCTTCAATTACTATTCAATCTTATTTCGTGATGTCAACATTCCGCATTTTTGTCACGAGATCGATCATTGTAATATGTTGATCCTTACAATTGGTATCAGAGTAAGGTGTGCTCTTGATCGATTGAATCAAAGGTTGATTAGTTCTTATTGAAGTGTTCTTGAGATCCGATTTGAAGTTCATTGAAGATTTACTGAATTCATGGCTTATTTGATCACCTTTGAAGACCTTAAGAGATGTTATGCTGTTTAATTGAAGATTTGACTTGTTTTAGTGATTAATTGAGCTTAAATAAATCAATTAGAGACAATTTAGATCATAACCGAACCTAAAATCACTAATTGAAAGTTTAAACAATTAATTTTGAACAAATTGGTGTTTGATTGAAGGCTGGAATTGTCAAAATTGACTGAGTTTGATCAGGCGAAAAGTTAATTTTCGCACGTGAAAAGTTGTTGTTCGTGCGAAAACTTGAACATTTCGCAAAAGGTTGTTGAAATTTTGTTACAGAAAGATTCTTTTCGCTCGAAAACTTGAACATTTTTCAAAATTCAGTAGCAGAACTTACCGCGCGAGAAGGTTGTGCGAAAACTTATGCGATTAGTTTTGCTAAAGACTATTCGCGCAAGGACTGTATCATTCGCGCGAGAACTCCAGATTTACAGTTTTTTTTGGTTTGAATCCAAGTCTTCACAATGGCAAACTTGAAGCACATCACTGCCACTCTTAATCTCGATAATGCGATCGGAACAAGCACGAAGCCTCCTCGACTTCTCAGCGAAGAAGATTATGCGGACTAGGTCTGTCGCTTTGAGAACCATGTCATTTATACTGAACCCAGGATGATGAGATCTATCAAACAGGGTCCCTATATCCCGATATACACAAATGACAAAGGAGACTTAGTGCCGAAGCCTGAACACCTTTGGGACAAGGAGGATATGAAAAAGATGGAGCTCTATGATAAGGCGTATACTGCCATCACAATGGCACTTACTACTAAAATAGCTCAGAAATTTATGGAATACAAGAAGGCAAAGGATCTATGGGATGCCATGGAAGAGCAAATTATAGGGACAAAGACATGAGGGAGAATCGGAAGGATATGCTTAACCAAGAGTTCAACATGTTCAATCATATTCATGGTGAGACATTGGAGGCTCAAATGTCTAGGTTCGTGAAGCTTATCACCAAGATGAAAAGTGCTAGAATCACACTGGAGAACATCTCAGTGAACAAAAAGCTGTTAAATTCCTTGCTTTACAGCTGGAATAACAACTGCACTAGGATTAAATGAACCAAGGATTTGTTTACCCTATCCCTTAGTGATTTGATTTCCACTATCAAATCATATGATATGGATGACAAGCAGAGGGCTGCTAACTATATCAGCACGATGGGAGCTGAAGCATCGGCATTATATGTAAAGATGGCTAGTAATCCAAATTACTATATCAGCTACTCTCAGTTATGTCAGTAACAAAAATCAGCAACTCCTACTTATCAAACTATCAAAGATTTATCTTTGCCTTAATTCCATGCTCCTCATCAGAATTCTTACAGTCAAGCTCAAGCTCAACCACAACATTCAACCTACTCTCAAGGTCAAGCCACTCAACCTACACAACAAGCCTTTGTTGTAAACTCTCAACCCAACAGACAAACCATTCAGATTGCTGAAGAGCACCTGGATCTGTTTACATTGTTCATGAACAGTTATGAAGCTTTTTCTGCCGGAAGACTAAATGCACCAAACATCTTGGTCGATGACTTACAACAAGTCAATCCCGATGATGTTGAAGAGAATGATATTAAATATCAAATGGCATTGGTGGTATATAGAGCAAAGAATTTTGCTAGACGAACGGGTAGAAATGTTTTTGGGCTGAACAATTCAAGCAAAATTGGGTTTGATAAGTCAAGCTTGAGATGTTATAATTGTGACAAACTTGGCCATTTTGTTAGAGAGTGTACTGAAGGCAGGTCGAGTCAAACAGAAAGTGGGAAGAAAATGGTAATTGTGGAGGTAGAGACAAAAGGAGACAAAGCTAGCTCATCTAACAATAAAGCACTAGTTTTTCAAACTGACAGAGAATACGACTAGTCAGATCAAAGGGAGATACTAGACATCAAGCTTTCCACTGCTTTGTTGGCAGAGATTCAAACTGTTAAAAAATGTTACAGACAATGTATTAGCTGAGTTTGTATCAGATGATTTGTTGAATGGTGTGTTTGAAGAAGAAAAGGAAGTTGAAGCTGAGAAAGTTGAGGAGAAAAGAGTTGAAGATGTGAAAGTTGAGGAAGTGCAGGCTGAAAGTGAGATTAATGAAACAGTTGTTGAGACTACTCCAGCTCAATCAAACATTGTTGAAATGAAGGAGAATGAAGAAAAGAAAGCAAAGACTGTTGAGTTCACTTCAGTCAAGAATGAGAAAACTAAAAATGTTGTTGAGTTTACTCCAGCATCTCCTTGTGAAGAAAGAGAAAATGCTGTTGAGATCACTCCGGCAAAAGAAGAAGAAGAAAAGGTTATGTTGAAAGCCTTCATGGTAAACATCTTACCTGAAGAGAAGAAAAGAGATGAAGAGACGGAAGAGTTATTTTCTAATCTTTGTTCAACTACTTGTTCAAAAAAGGTACAAAGATATAGAGTTCACAACAAATGCTTGATCTTAGAAGTTGATAAACTTCAATATCAAGCTCGTAAATATAAAACTAATGAGAAAATCTTTAAAAAAAAGATAGATGGCTTAAACAAATCGATTTATCAATCAAAATTAAATCTTCATGATAAAGATTGTAACATAAAAGATGTAACAACTGTAAGGGTTGAACCTAGAGGCTCGAGAAATCAAATCAAGATGATGAAGATCAAGTCAAGCGACAAGTCCAAGTTGCCGTGCAATAACTTGCTTCTCGCGTGAAAACATCAAGTCGTGCGAGAACAAGTTATTTGAGTGAGAACTTCTAGATTAGTATATATAGAAGTTTTGTAATGTAATTAGTAAGCTTTTAGTCATTTCCTGATTTTCACTCTTATTGTAATCATTTCAAAATCAGAGAGCAATACAATTGGAAGTTATTTACATTCGTTTAATCTTCAATCATTTAATTCCGCAATGATAATATTTCACGTTATTGTTGTGAGATCGATCTTATAAATTGTTGATCCTTACAACAACACGTAACAATGAACTATCTTTAGAAATTAATAAACTTAACAGTGAACTCTTATCTGCTAAATTGATTGTTGAAAAATTTAAGTTATCATCAAACATGGTTGAAGGTATAATCAAGTCTCAAATGACACAAAAAAATAATGGTGGTAAAGGTGGAGTTGGTTATTCTAACATTGCACCACCTATTAATCATGATTATATATATTTGCCTTCATCAATTACAACTCCTGATGAAGAGACCTATGGATTAGGTTTTCAACCAAAGTCAGACTTAACACCTCCAGTCAATGTTTCACTGACTGTTGACCTTGTCATAAAAACTGAAATTAAAATTAATCATAACAATCTTTTTGCAAAAAGTGTGAAGAAGGACGGGTTGGTTGAAGATTGGGAAAGTGATGATGAATTAGATTTTTAGGAAAATAAAAATTGTAATGAAAAATCTTCGTGTAATTGATCATCAGTTATTAATAAAAGTTCAGAAGTTTTTAGTGCTACAAATGTTTGTTCAAAAATATCTAACAAAGAAAAGAAACTGAAATCAAAAATAGATTTTAAGGCCAAAGAAAGAAAACGAGTCACAACATTTGTATCTGACTTGAAAACTGATTTCAAGAACAGATTTGTTTCAAAAGATAACATTGATAAGGAAGATCATATTTTTAAAGAAACCAATGTCAATTTCTTTAAAAATAAGTCTTCTCTTATTGCTAACTCTGTGAAACAAGATGTTTATAGATCAGGTATCAAAGACACTGGTCCTACTCCAGTACAGATGATTCATAAGGATAAAGCTACAATTCATGCCTCCTCAGCTTCAGAAATGAATCTAAATGCTAGGAAACTTACCTCAATTCTTCCAGAATCATCTCGAACAATCCTGAACGAGAGAAAGAAAAGAGAGACTGTTAAAGAATCACATGGCCAAGGAAATACTAAGGCCAGATTCTATGATAACTATGAAAGTGATCATAAACAGTTTGTGCAAAATACACAAGCGTCAAATACATATCATAAAATGTGTTGTTATGTGTGTGGCAAGTCAAATCACAAGGCTAGAAATTATCATCATCAACATCAATTGACAAGGAAACAAAGATTTCACAATTCACTTTCAAATAATAGAAAAGTTTCTTTGTAAATGCCAATTTCAAAAGAAACTCAAATCAGTCAAACTCTTTTGTTAATAACAATAATGATTTGAATAAAGAAAAGTCAACTGTAAAATCTGTACAAGTTGATGATACCAACCACTTTAAAGAAAATTGTTACACATCCGATCAAACTAATTCAAAAGTGGATAGTTAAAGAAAAATCATTTGAGCCTGATGTTGTTGACGAGTGTGCTTTCAATGGCAAAAAAGATATGATATTACAATCTGTATTATATTTTGATGAAAACAAAGAGCTCAAGTCAACCATGGCTTGGGTTCCTAAACATAAATAAATTTGTTCAAATATGCAGGAACAACCGAGACAAGTCATCAACAGTGTTTGGCATGTTAACAGTGGTTGTTCATGGCACATGACTAATAATCTATCTCTATTAAATAACATACAACCTTACAACTGAGGATATGTGATGCGTGTGAAAAGTATATATATTTTGATAAAGGTTTTTCGCACAGATTCAGTTTTAATTGGTTATTACTAATACTAAACTACACACACAAAAGGCAAGTGTACCTGTCGTGTGGTAATATAGTGATGGTAAGAACCAATTATCAATCCGTGGACACACCAAGCCTACTCAACAATCTTAATGATTGACTATCGGATTAGATTTTTGTTTTGAGAAAATGATAAATTGCATTGATGTAATTAAAATTTTTAGGGTTTAGAAACAAATATTAAAACAAAGTAAAAAATAAGATTGAAACTTTTGGATTTAAAACCAGGGAATAACGGCTATCATCCTAATTAGATTACACTTATGTATCTGTGATGAATTGGTGATGTGATTAAAGATATTGATTAAAGTAATTATATTAATGTTTATAAATGTGAGCTGGTGCGATTTCTCATCTGTCCGCTCCGTAGTGACTAGGACCTCATCAGGATGAGACTTACTGAATAAATCAAAGCCACTAGTAATATAGGTAAATCTCCTGTGACATTTTGACATATGATTTCTGAAAACATAACTTAACGTTAAAAAGAGAGTTGATCAGGTTCCTTTCTAACATACCATTAATTTTAGAAAACCATAACAATTACTGTAGATTTCTCAGACTAATAAAAGGGAACCCGTAAATGATCAGAAAGTTAAGGTGATATGATTTCTAATAACCATTTCTAGTTCATGAGCCATGAATTTATTATGAAGACTGGTTTCACGAATAAAAGTTAGTTCATATGTTTTTCAACCTTGTATGACATTCACAATTACAAATCATAAGTTTATAACTTCCCGTTCAAATGTAGCTACCCATCAAAAGTTTTCCCAAGAATACCATAACATTAACATAATATAAATCACACCATTAGTTCATCACAAATTATATAAGTTTCATCCAATCAGGATAATAATAAGAGTTTAGCTCATAATGAGCTTGCACATAACAAGTAACATAGAAGATAGATATGGAATCATCGGGGAAATGGAACAATCAAACCGGTGATCCACAATGGATGATGTTTGTACAATCCCGAGCTTCTTCCAAGTGTTGTATGCACCTCCCGAGCCTCCAAATGATCTTCAAGTCTTGATTCCCGAGATAATTCAGCAGAGTAACTCTCCCACCAAAAGCTTGCCCAAATGATGAACTTAAGCCTCCATTTATAGGCTTTCTGTAGTGTTTAAGCACGGCCCCATGCCTAAAAGGCACGACCCCGTGCTAGTACAATGCTTACGAAAGTTGGTCGGGTCATACGTACAGAAGGTGTCGGGCACGGCCCCGTGTTAAATGGGGCACAGACCCGTGTTTGGGTGGGGCACGGCCCCGTGACAACTTTTGGGGGACAATACTTTTTGTCTTGTCAAATTTCCAAATGCGGGGGTGTGCCAATTTAAGCATGGCGGTGTGTTTCAGGCATGTCATGGGGGCGTGCTTAATGAGGCACGACCCCATGCTTGGACTCTAAAGCTCGGATTTCTTTAATTTATTATAAAATATGCTTATTTTTTCCATCTTGCCCTTTTTAACACCTGAAAACACAATTTAATAATTTTAAGTACATAATGATCATTTTAAGAGAGATATTAAGGAATAATTGATGTGCTTTTGACAGGAATTTTATATATAATTTAGAGCACATCAAACATCTCCATACTTGAACTTTGCTTGTCCTCAAGCAAAATCACTTAAAATAACAATTCCACCAAAAACCAAATAAATCAAATAAAATATATCTTTTGGGAAATACGCAAGTAAACATTATTTCATCCAAATGTAAACATTTTAAGCATAAGTAGAATGATATCCTATCAAGAAATAGATTAGTTAGTAAAGATTATTATCATGTAAAAATCCACACTTCTCATAGGATGCACTTACACTCGGCTAAATATATGGAGTTATAATCAGGATTACGTATGACTAATACGCTCAATTGCCTAGTATGAATACATGTGAAGTCAAATGCTTGTTAAGGGATCGAATCTCTACCTACTTAGATATTTACTTACATAAATCGTTAGGTCTTTGATGGGTTGTAACTTGGCTCGGGCTCGGGTATGGATTATTTGGAAAAAGTGGCTAAATGCTAAAGACGATGGTCTTGGCTTATTTTTCTAACATAAACTACAAGGAAAGTAGTAGAAGGCTCCCTATACAATACTTTAAGCTAGAAGGGATATGCTAACTTGAGGACTCGTTTAAGGTCAGATTTTCAAGACCGTACTTTGCTTTCAGTAACCTTACTTCATCTTTCACCTGAAGATACACAATACTTTCCTTTCGTAAGGATCGTTCGGCTTGAAGCCTAATAGCCCCCAATCGGATCAGTTCTGTGTATTCGTATTGGGACTCGGTTTGGTTCTTTTTGCATTTCCCATGGTGGGACCAGTTTCCACAATTCGGGCATCTTTCATATCTTTTTGCCCACCTCTTTATAGAGCTTTTTGAAATTCCACAAAATGGTGGAACTTGTTTCTTTTTTCGCCATTTCTTTCTTGCGTCGAACGTGTGGTTGAAAATTTGTTTCGTGAATTTCTAGGGGAAGTCCCGGTTTTGCATGGTGAAGGCAACAAAGTAAATTGAAATCAAAAGAATGCATTCCAGTTCTTTTAGGTTTGCCGGTAAAAGGCCAAAATTTTCTTTTCTTTTTTTTATAAGACAAAAAACGTGTCTTTAATGAAGAATGGGTTTTGTTGAAGGCTTTTTGGTTTACTGACTTGGTGGTTCGGGTGATCGAAAAATAAAAACGTTTAAGCTCAACGGGGCTAACTAGGGTTGACGTTCGGGTAAGGAAAGTTAAAAGAAAATGGTTGGGGTTGAATGGTTAAGGTTTCCTAATGCCTAACTCATTTTTATGCAACAAATACTAATTAGGGTCTTGAAATGTATACCCAAAGCAAGTTCTAATCACACGTATCAAAAGGCACCCTCAATTAAATCCAGAATGAAAGTAGAATTGCATGAATGTAGAAGTTGTTTAACGCTAAAAAATAAACTCACTTACGGATGGAATTGGGTAAAAGTTTTTTCATTTTACATGTTTAAATTTCTACTAAATCATTGCCTTTAAGGATATCACAACAAAAATATTTTTCAATTTTATTTGGATGTCATCTTTTTACTTATTTATATCCCGAAAACGTATATTTATGATTTAGGTTATCAAAAATTGTTAAAATTTTTGTTTTCTTGTCATAAAAATTAATGGTCAAGTGATTTTTCTAAAATTTTTCAATTTGGACCTTGTTAGCAAAGTGTCAAATGTGTAAATTATCCCATCCCCACATTTAAAATGCACGTTGTCCCCAATGTGATTAATAAATTAAAACAGGGAAAGGTGATGAAATAACCCTCCTAAAAATGATGAATTTGACACTTGTGCTTGGAACCCTTAGTCTCCTTAAACTGTGAGAATTCTCGGGATCACCTGAAATAACATCAATTTATTGAAAACATTAAAATCCTAAACACACAAAATAAAATAAAATGACATAAATTAAAAGCTAGATTGGCACGAAACAGCCGTGCCCGGGCCCCGAAAGTGATACTATTTTCAAGGGCTTTGTGGCGGAATATCCCCCCACTCATGATACATCCAGTTCCTGATGTACGTGACATCATTGCTCAGGTCATCCAAACGGGAATGCAGATTTTCAACTCGGTTGAATGCTTGTTCTACGTATTCAAATGATCACCTTGCATGGTTGTTGGTGGTTTGGATTGCTTCATAAAGGTCTAACATACTCGGGAATTCACCAGCTTGTGAACTGGAAGCCCCGGCTTCTTCATGCTATGTTGGCATATCAAGGTCCATGATGATTTCTTCGGGATCTGCCGGATCGCAGATTTGTCCCTTTCTATCCATAAACCTCGGCTGTCCATTTGGTAGGTTTGTTATCATGTACATACCCGTGCAAATACCCATATCCAACAGTCCTGGCATCACTCCTTCAGTTCCCTCCGTGTTACATGCATAGCTCTCGTATAGGTTTAGAATCCAGCTTCCTCCAAACATGGGTGTTGGAGTACCTGCAGTTGTATTTCTAGAAAATAGATTACAAATAAATACCCAATATTACATGGCAATTGATTCACCATACAATATAAGATGAATAAGTCCCTCAAACTAATGACTCCCTCGCTTTGACCATGAGCTGTTATCGAATGGCTAAGTAACAGATGTATGTAACGCAGCAGCGGGTCTCGAATCTGACTGCTTTTGGTTTTACTCGAGTTAAACACCCCTGTTCCAATTGTCTCCCAAAATGCTTTTCTCATGGCACCACTTTTCGCATCCTTACTTTCCTTGTTTGGAAAGGTATGGTATGCTGGCATTCCAGATTTTGCTTCCTCCTCCATTTCTTGTTCTGTATAGATACCGAGTTAGACATCGAATAAGGCGATGGATGTTTTTCGCCAATGTCCCCCAAGTCTGAATGAAACTGCTTGATCATCCCACGGGTCAGAGTCTTTCATGCTAAATCTAAAAGATGCCAAAAATCCAAGAGGCAGATAAAAAAAGGTTTGTTTTGTGAAAACAGACATTTCCACTGAACACTCAATAAATTATTATATCTTTCAAGCTGTCCGCCGCCAAGGTTTCTTCATCTACTTGTAGATGTGATTTTTCGGCCCTTTGTAACAGTCATTGCAGCCTGTCACGACACCATCTTTCGCGGCTTCCTTCGAATTGTAAATAGGGATGATTCATGATCCTAAAATTTTAAACAAATAAGTTAAACTATACAAAACAAATTTCTGGAATAGTTTCATTATGTTATTGATAAACATGGGTTTCATGAGACATAACACCATATTTGTTCAACTCCTGTTTAAAAATAGTTAAAAGTTTGACATTCAAGAAAAACTGTTGAACAGGGGGGTGCATCTCATGAAACATGGGGGTGCGGTTAACATTTTGAGGTATGAAATTGTAACTCGAGCACGCGTGGTTTTGTTTGTAAACCTTTGATTAAGAATAGGTTTAACGTTTTCTTGCTTGAAAAACCAAAGATTACACATGAACAAGAAGGCTTAAAGTATTCATCTGTTATCATTTTAATCACTTGTTAATAATTCAAGGTACTCAAAATATGTATAGTGTTTAACACCACTTATTGACAATTAAACTCTTATAACTTGAATGTGCTTAACAATAATTCAACCATGAATTATGAAGATAGTCATGTTAACAATGAAAGGAAAAACATAAACAACAATAAACTAACTAAACATAATAATTATCAACTAATTAACTAAAAAGATAAACATGAACAAGAAGGCTTAAAGTATTCATCATTCCATAGAACTTTTAATTACAAGGTTTTACATATAATGGCTAGGATTTCGGTTGCTTAGAGACCTAATCACCTAAGTACATGTAAATCACCATCATTATAACTAGGAATTAGTAATACTAACCTCTTGGACAATCAATATTGAAAGGAAATGGAAGAATACTTGAAAACAAGAAAGAAAAATGGAAAAGGTGGTGAAAATTGAAGTGGATACGGGTCTTTGCAGGCATGAGTCAATTTTTATCATGGAAAATTGATGGGGAACAAGACAAATGGCTGAAATAAGTCATAATTTGTCATCCATTGTCGATCACGGGGGCGTGCCTCCCCTTTATTGCCCTTTTTCAGTTTTTTGTTGTTTCTTTTTTCTGCGTTACACGTTACGTAATTTACCCGGTTAAGTTTTATCACTCCCAAATCACCAGAAAAGTTACAAAAATAGTCCTAGAGTTAATTTAAAACAAGCCAAATGACAATTACATTTCCTAAGGTCCTACGGTTACATGATACGTTAAAACCTGAGAGTCTAAAACTACAAAACTAGACTTCTTAACGCGCATCAGCGCACATAACACATCGCGAAATAATTCTAAAAGAAGCCTCCATACATTTCATGTGGAAGGTTCGGGATGAGATAGTGTGAAGTGCGGTTACTTATTTCCGAAAGCTGACGGTTGACGGAAATGAGTTCCTCGCCCATTTCATAAACTTTTTGGACAAGTTCAGCTAGGTGTTGGGATGCGATGAGCTTCATCTGAGTAAAATGATTGATTATTTCATGTAACTTGAAGAAGTATTATTGTGTCGTTGGATCTCGCGTTTTAGAACACGGTTTCTTTGTAGGATTCCAGCTTGAACTTCCGTGACTTGATTCTTTCATTTTATTTGATGTTTTTAAGCAGGAATGGATGTGATGAAAGCTTGGAACAAGTGTGGTATTTATATGCAGGTCAGGAAAGTTGATCATGGGGGTGTGCTTGGCCAGGCATGGCCCCATGTTTGTTAGAATTCGTCTTAAATTCTACGTGTAACGTTCCAGAGTCGTCAGCGGAGATCGTGGAAAAATTTTTGTCAGAGGCACAGGGGCGTGCTTCATGGGGCATGACCCCGTTTTTGCTTGTGAGGTCCTAGAAAAAGTTAAAAATCAAAGAAAAACCTATGTACAGGTGTCGCGTTTAAGTTTCGGGTCTTCGGCGCGACCCTTCCCCACACTTAGTCTTCGTAGGGGCGGAGGTGTAATTCCTCCAAGAAAATCTTGGTTGGTCCATCGGTATATGGTTTCAAATGATGACCATTTAATTTTAAACTTAAACCATCGTGGTTGTTGATTTTGATGGCACCGTTCGAAAAAATGTTTTTTATCGTATAAGGTTCGGACCAACGTGACTTAAGCTTTCCAGGAAACAGACGTAAACGAGAGTTATACAGTAAGACACGTTCTCCCACATGAAATCATTTAGTGTTCTTTAATCGAGAGTTGTGGAATTTCCTTGTCTTTTCCTTATAAACCCTAGCGTTTTCGTATGCTTGTTCTCTCAGATCTTCCAATTCGTGGATTTGTATAAATCAATTTTTTCCTGCAATCTTTTGGTCTAGGTTTGCTTAAGTGCCTATTAGGATTTGTGTTCTAGTTCCACAGATAGATGACACAACTTCCCATAAACTAATTTGAATGGTGTAGTGCCAATGGGAGTCTTATAGGCTGTCCTAAAAGCCCATAATGCATCATCTAGCTTGGTAGACTAATCCTTGTGATTTTGACCTACGGTTTTCTCGAGGATCTGTTTGATGCCTCAGATGGTGACTTCATCTTGCCCATTCGCTTGTGGATGACAAGCAGTTGTAATGTGATGGTGCACTCCATAATGAGCCATTGCTCTTTCGAGCTGGTTGTTACAGAAATGCATTCCTCGGTCACTAATTAAAGCCTTGGGGGCACCAAAACGAGAGAGTAGTTTCTTAAGGAATCTGACAATGTTTGTTGCATCATTGGTAGGTTGGGCTTGAGCTTCGGCCCATTTTGAGACATAATCGACTGCTACAAGATCTAACGATTGCCAAAGGACGCCAGGAATGGCCCCATGAAATCAATACCCCATATATCAAATACCTCGCATACTTGAATGGGTCTCTTGGGCATCTCATCCCGTGTTGAGATATTGGTTGCTCTTTGACATGCATCACAGGTGCGTACCATGTTGTGAACATCCTTGAAGATCATGGGCTAGTAAAACCTAGAATCAAAGACTTTCTTGGCTGTTAGGATTGCTCCATGGTGTCCTCCTATGGGTCCTTCATGACAGAGCCTTAGAATTTTTTCTGCTTCACTTCCATTCATGCATCTTCGGATCAGTTGGTCTGCACCAATTCTGAATAGATAAGGATCTTCCCAATAGTAATGCTTAAGGTTAGCAAAAAATTTCTTCTTTTACTGATAAGTCATTCCTTTGAAAGGATTCTGCTTGCCAAGTAATTCGCAAAATCGGCAAACCAATGATGTTCATCGATTGAGGATTGGACGCGCATAAAGAATTCATGAGGGAAATTATCGTTTATTTTGGATTCCTCAGTTTGTGAATGTCTTGAATCTTCAAGACGTGAGAGATGATCTGCCGCCAGATTTTCTGCTCCTTTCTTATCGCGAATTTCAAATTCGAATTCTTGAAGCAGAAGTATTCAATGAATCAGTCTTGGCTTTGCATCTTGTTTATTGAATAGATAACAAGGGGCTACATGATCGGTGTAAACGATTGTTTTTGAAAGGATTAGATACGAGCGGAATTTGTCAAATGCGAAAACTATGGCAAGAAGCTCTTTCTCGATGGTAGTGTAGTTTTCTTGTGCATCCTTTAGGGTTTTGCTCGCATAGTGAATTGGGTGGAATTGCTTGTCTTTTCGTTGGCCTAACACAGCTCCTACCGCGAAATCGCTTGCATCGCACATAAGTTCAAATGGTAGCATCCAATCAGGGGAAACCATGATCAGAGCTGTTACTAGTCTCTCCTTAAGCAAATTGAATGCACTAACGCATTTGTCTGAAAATACGAATTGTGCATCTTTCTCAAGAAGTTGAGTCATTGGTCGTGTGATTTTTGAGAAATCTTTGATGTAAAGACAATAGAATCCTGCATGACCTAGGAAGCTTCTAATTTCTTTCACAGTTGTGGGATGTGGAAGTTTGGAAATAGTGTCGACTTTGGCTTGATCGACTTCAAGCCCTGCTCTAGAGATTTTATGTCCTAACACTATTCCTTCAGTAACCATGAAGCGACACTTTTCCCAATTCAAAACAAGGTTAGAATCTTCACATCTAACCAACATCTTTTCTAGATTTTCACAACATTTTTCAAATGAGTTCCCAAAGATGGAGAAGTCATCCATGAAAACTTCCATTGAATGTTCGATCATGTCATGAAAGATTGCTACCATGCATCTTTGAAATGTAGCAGGGGCATTACACAATCCAAAAGGCATTCACCGATAAGAAAATATGCCATATGGACAGGTGAATGTCGTTTTTTCTTGATCTTTGGGAGCAATAGGAATTTGGAAATATCCCGAGAAACCATCGAGGAAACAATAGAACATTTTTCTAGATAATCTCTCAAGCATTTGGTCAATGAAAGGAAGAGGGAAGTGATCTCTTCTTGTGGCATCATTGAGTTTGCGATAGTCGATGTAAACTCTCCATCCTATAACTGTACGAGTTGGAATAAGCTCATTCTTCTCGTTAGTTAGTCATTCCTCCTTTCTTTGGAACAACTTGGATGGGGCTGACCCAAGGATAATCAGAAATAGGGTAAATCAAACCAGCATCTAGCAGTTTGATTACTTCTTTTTACACAAACTCTTGCATGCTTGGATTTAAAAGTTTTTGAGGTTGAATGATGGATTTGAAGTTCTCCTCCATCAGTGTTTTATGAGTGCAAAAGGATGGATTGATTCCCTAGATGTCCATGATTTTCCATGCAATTGCTCGTTTATGTGCCTTAAGCACATTGAGCAACCTGTTCTTCTCATCATTTGATAATGCAGATGAGATTATTACAGGAAGTTGAGATGTGTTTTCAAGAAAGGCGTATTCAAGATGAGATGGAAGTTCCTTGAGCTCTAAAACCGGAGGATCTTCGATCAAGGTTTGGCTTTAGGTTCTAGTTCTTGTTCAATGATCTCAAATGCTTCTTGATAAGATAATGTTTCATCACTTCTAGTTCTGAAATGATTTGATTCTCATAGATGGGTTCAGAGGTTTGGACATCTATTAATTGAGTGTTGCAAGCTTCAAATTCAAGAGATTTCCTTAAATGATAGCTTATAATCAAATTGCAAACATCAATGTAATAGAGTGAGTCATCATGATGTTGAGGGTGTTTCATGGATTGTACTATGTCAAATGTCACTTCCTCCTCATCCACTCGAAGTGTAAGTTTGCCGGTGCAAACATCAATAAGAGCTCGAGCAGTTTCTAAGAAAGGTCGACCAAGGATAAGAGGAACATTCTTATCCTCATCCATCTCAAGGATCACAAAATCAACGGGAAATACGAATTTGTCAATTTTAACTAAAAGGTTTTCAACGATGCCCCTCGGATATTTAACAGAACGGTCAGCTAACTGGATGCTCATACGGGTAGGTCTAGGTTCACCTAAGTTTAACTCTTCGAAAATCGCATAAGGCATAAGGTTAATGCTAGCACCTAAATCAGCTAACGCATTACTAACAGAAAGATTTCCTATTAGGCAAGGTATAGTGAAGCTTCTTGGATCAGTCATCTTTTGAGGTAGTTTGTTTTGAAGAACTGCAGAGCATTCCTCATTTAAAACTACGTGTGATAACTCTTCCAGTTTCTTTTGTTTGACAACACACCCTTTAAAAACTTAGCATAATTTGAAATTTGGGCCAAGGCTTCCACCAAGGGCAGATTGATGTGGAGTTGCTTGAACAACCCTAGGAATTTTCCATATTGTGCCTCCATTCGTTGTTGTCTCAAACGACCTGGATATGGAGGTGGTGGAACATAAGGTGGCGGTGGTACATATTTCTAGGCTGGTTCTTCAGCAACAGGTTGCTTTTGCTTATCACTTGCATTACTTGGAGTTTTGGTTTCCGTTTCTTCAACGATTGGTTGCAATGCAGGTACATCACCTTAAGTGGTTTTGCCACTCCTTGTGGTGATGGCTTTCACCTGAGCATTAGGGTTTGTCACGGTGTTGCTATGCAAAGCACCTTGGGGTGTTTCAAATAGTTGTTGTGCTATCTGGCCTACTTGGTGTTTAATGGTTTGCAATGATGCTTTGTTGCTTTTGATGTCAGCCTCGTTTCTTTGGAACCTCTCCTCATTTCTTCGATTAAATTTCCGGATGTATTCATCTGTGGCTTGTGTAGTTATCAACAATTGCTGCAATACATCTTCCATTGATGATGTTCCACAGTCTTGGTTACTACTGCTTGGACCTGGGTATGGTGGTTTCTGTTGTTGGTAAGGTGGCCTTCGGGTGAATCTAGATGATGACTAGTTGTTACTAGCTTCTCTGTAATTTGAGTTGTTCCTCCAATTTGAGTTGTTGTTATATGAGTTATTTGGGACTCCTAGGTAATCAACATCTTTAACCATCATAAAGCCCTGTGGGCATTCGTTGGTCTTGTGTGAATTTTTGCATGTGTTGCATCATGTTGGGGTTTTCTTCAGTATGGTTAGGGCTTCTAACTGGGCTGCAATTAGTGTTTTAGAATCTACTTGATGAATGCCTTTAGAACTGGGTTTGTTTCTTAACGGATTATAAGCAAAGCTTTTCATAGCTGCTCTTTCTAGGGCTTGGTATGCCTCGGTTGGCGTGACACTTCCGAAATCTCCTCCCGCACTTTGATTGACAGCTTGTTTATCTGCTCCACTAATTGCATCATAAAAGGTTTGACACTGCAGCCAAAGATCAAGTTCGTGATGTGGGCATCTCCGAAGGAGACCTTTTTATCTCTCCCATGCTGCGCGTAAGGATTTATCATCGTCTTGGCGGAAGCTTGTGATGCTGCTTCTCAGTTTGGCAGTACGATCAGGTGGAAAGTATTTCAAAAGGAATTGTTCAGCCATTTTCCATCCATGTAGTGATGGAACCAGGAGGAAGCGAATTGAGCCAGTCAATGGCTCGGCCACAAAATGAAAATGGAAAAAGTCTTAGTCTAATGGCGTCGTCTAAACAATTGTTGATTTTGAAAGTTGCACAGATACGAAGGAATCGTGAGATGTGAGCATTAGGATCTTCATCTTGTAATCCGTGGAACTGAACAAAGATTTCTACAAGTTGGATAATCTAGAGTTAATCTCGAAATTGTTGGCCGCTATTGCTGTTGGACAACACTAGACTCGTAACCATCGATTGATGGTGTGGCATAGTGTGTCTTCTTTATTTCCTCGTCTTGGTTAGTCATGTCTTCTTTGGATGTTGTACCTTCCAAAACGTCTTCTTCGATAATCGTTGTTGTTTGTCGAGGCCTTTCGCGTAACCTTTGACGGAAAAGTCGTTCGGGTTCCGAAAGAGGTGAAACAAGTTCAGGACTAGACAAGTAGGACATACACTAACTTAAGGAAGCATAGACTTACTAAGACTTAGAATGAATTAGGCAAATGTAACTAAACTAACTAACTAACAGAAATATATAAACAGAATATAGAAAAAATAGTCAAAAATTTAGATTGTCTTTCAAAACTGTTGTGTGTCCCCGGCAACGGCGCCAAAAAAACTTGATGCGTGTGAAAAGTATATATATTTTGATAAAGGTCATTCCCACAGATTCAGTTTTAATTGGTTATTACTAATACTAAACTATACACACAAAAGGCAAGTGTACCTGTCGTGTGGTAATATAGTGATGATAAGAACCAAGTATCAATCCGTGGACACATCGAGCCTACTCAACAACCTTAATGATTGACTATCAGATTAGATTTTTTTTTTTGAGAAACTGATAAATTGCATTGATGTAATTAAGATTTTTAGGGTTTAGAAACAATAATTAAAACAAAGTAAAAAATAAGATTGAAACTTTTGGATTTAAAACCAGGGAATAACGGCTATCATCCTAATTAGATTACACTTATGTAACTATGATGAATTGGTAGTGTGATTAAAGATATTGATTGAAGTAATTATGTTAATGTTTATAATGTGAACTGGTGCGATTTCTCATCTATCCGCTCCGTAGTGACTAGGACCTCATCAGGATGAGACTTACTGAATAAATCAAAGCCACTAGTAATGTAGGTAAATCTCCTATGATCTTTTGACATATGATTTCTGAAAACACAACTTAACGTTAAAAAGAGAGTTGATCAGGTTCCTTTCTAACATACCATTTATTTTAGAAAACTATAACAATTACTGTAAATTTCTCAGACTAATAAAAGGAAACCCGTAAATGATCAAAAAGTTAAGGTGGCATGATTTCTAATAACCATTTCTAGTTCATTGGCCATGGATTTATTATGAAGACCGGTTTCACGAATAAAAGTTAGTTCATATGTTTTTCAACCTTGTATGACATTCATAATTACAAATCATAAGTTTATAACTTCTCATTCAAATGTAGATGCTACCCATCAAAAGTTTTCCCAAGATTACCATAACATTAACATAATATAAATCACACCATTAGTTCATCACAAATTACATAAGTTTAATCCAATCAGGATGATAATAAGAGTTTAGCTCATAATGAGCTTTCACATAACAACAAGTAACATAGAAGATAGATATGGAATCATCTGTGAAATGGAACAATAAAACCAGTGATCCACAATGGATGATGTTTGGACAGTCCTGAGTTTCTTCCAAGTGTTGTATGCACCTCCCAAGCCTCCAAATAATCTTCAAGTCTTGATTCCCGAGAGAATTCAGCAGAGTAACTCTCCCACCAAAAGCTTGCCCAAATGATGAAATTAAGCCTCCATTTATAGGCTTTCTGGAGTGTTTAAGCATGGCCCCGTGCTAGTACAATGCTTACGAAAGTCGGTCGGGTCATACGTGAAGAAGGTGTCGGGCACGGCCCCGTGTTAAATGGGGCACGACCCTATGTTTAGGGTGGGGCACGGCCTAGTGACTCATGGGGCATGGCCCCGTGACAACTTTTGGGGGACAGTACTTTTTGTCCTGTCAGATGTCCAAACACGGGGGTGTGCTAATTTAAGCATGGGGTGTGTTTCAGGCAAGTCATGGGGGCATGCTTAATGAGGCACGGCCCCATGCTTGGACTCCAAAGCTCAAATTTCTTTAATTTCTTATCTAATATGCTTATTTTGTCCATCTTGCCCTTTTTAACACCTGAAAACATAACTTAACAATTTTAAGTACATAATCATCATTTTAAGGGTGATATTAAAGGATAATTGATGTGCTTTTGATAGGAATTTTATGTATAATTTAGTGCACATCAATATGTTATCTTTGCAGGAGACAAAGGTGGTAAGATTACAAAGAAAGGTACAGTGTCGAATGGTGTGTTAAGTTTTGAAAATGTCAATTTTGTAGAGGAACTAAAACATAATCTGCTTAGTGTCTCTCAAATTTGTGACAAAAAGTATTCAACACACTTCACTGATAAAGAATGTCTTATTCTAAAACTTGGATTTGTAATTCCTGATGAATGGGTCTTGTTAAGAACACCGTGAGACAAAGACACATACTTACTTGGTATGAATGGTTCATATTCATTTGTAGCTGCGTCGTGTTTGTTACCTAAAGCCTCGGAAAGTGATACAATGTTATGGCATCGTCCCCTTGGACATGTAAATGTTAAAAATATAAACAAGTTGGTTAGAGGAAATTATGTTGTAGGAAAGAATTTCAACTAACTGAACATTGTTTGTCATGTTCAAAAGGCAAACAACACAAACTTCCTCAAAAACCAGTTGCTCATACCAAAATTGACTCTGTTCTTCAACTGTTACATACGGATTTATTTAGTCCTGTTAGTGTT
Source organism: Flaveria sonorensis (assembly GCA_025506505.1). NCBI lineage: Eukaryota > Viridiplantae > Streptophyta > Magnoliopsida > Asterales > Asteraceae > Flaveria > Flaveria sonorensis. The sequence goes on from CM046435.1 coordinate 49,309,345, forward strand.
TTGAGTTTGGAATGTCGTGCATATTGTTTAGTCATTACCGATGATTTTTCAAGATTTACATGGGTTTTCTTCTTAGCAACCAAAGATGAGACACCTCATTTGCTAATAAAATTCATGACACTTGTGGAAAATCACACTGACAAAACAATCAAGTGCATTCGAAGTGATAATGGAACCAAATTCTACAATCATACAATAAACGAGTTTTGTGATTTAAAGGGGATAGCAAAACAATTTAGTTCTGCAGGAACTCCATAACAAAATGGAATTGTTGAAAGACGAAACAGAACTTTAATTAAAGCAGCCAGAACCATGTTATCAGCAGCCAAATTACCAATATTCTTTTGGGCTAAAACTGTTAACACTGCATGTTATATTTAGAATCATGTGTTAATCAACAAACAACAAAACATGACTCCCTATGAAATCTTTTTCAAACATAAACCCAAAGTCAAATATTTCAAAACTTTTGGATGTTGTTGTACTTTGTTAAACACATCTGATTCTAAATCAAAGTTTGATGAGAAAGCTGACGAATGTTATTTTGTTGGATATTCAGCCAACAACGTCGCATATCGGGTTTATAATAAAAGATCTAAACGAATATTTGAGTCATTTGACATTGATTGGAACGAATCTAGCAAAACAGATGTAGGTTTAGCACCTTCATGGGTATATGATTATGCTTCATTATTTGAAACATTTAATCAATCATCTATTGTTTCTACAGCAAATCCGCCTTTGACATCCTCAATTCAAGATATTTTTGCTGATGATGTTGCATCTATCACTTCTCCAGCAACAGGAATATCTTCAAATATACCTTCTTCTTCAAATGCTGCAGCTACTCCACATTCTATTTTTGAATCTGATTTATCTCATTGTGATCCAGTTGTTGAACAAGCTCCATAGGATTCTGATCAGAGTTCTTTTTATACACAAGTTGATCCAATTGATACGATTCAGGTACCGTTTGAAGATCTATCTATTGACAATGATAATCTTTAAGAGGAATATATTGTTTATCAACTTGAAGGAGGGAACACTGCTGAAGAACCAGTTGGTCACATGTCTAACTTAGACGAAGTTATTTCTGAAGATGCCATTCCACAGCTGAGAATTCATAAAGACCATCCAACTAAAGCAATCATTGGTCTGTTATCACAGGGTGTCCGAACTCAAAGTCAATAAGGCACAATAAATACATGTTTGTATTCATGCTTTATCTCATAGATTGTACCAAAGAACGTTGAGATGGCCCTAAAGGAAAACAGTTGGGTAGAGGCTATGCAAGACCAGTTGATGTAATTTAAAAAGCTAAATGTCTGGCATCGGTGTAAACTGCCAAAGGGTAAGTTGCCAATTGGTACTAAATGGATTTTTAAGAACAAAACGGATGAAAAAGATGTGATTGTTTGCAACAAGGCCAGACTTGTTATTCAAGGATTCTATCAAATTAAAGGGCTTGATTATGAAGAAGTATACGCTCTTGTTGTATGACTAGAAGCTATACGTATTTTTCTGGCCTATGCTTCATACAAAAACTTCAAGGTATATCAAATGGATGTTAAACTGCTTTCCTGTCGGCGAGACGAAAGAAGAAACTTATGTTTTGTCAACCACCTGGTTTTGACGATCCAGATCATCCGGAATATGTTTATAAGTTAGACAAAGCACTGTATGGCTTACATCAAGCATCTCGAGCTTGGTATGCCGCTCTCACTGAAAATTTGCTTGCAAATGGTTATACACGGGGTGCAATTGATCAAACTTTAATCTTACGGAAGACTGGTGATGATCTTATTCTCGTTCAAGTTTATGTCGATGATATTATCTTTGGATCTACCAATGATGATTTGTGCAAGGAATTTGAAGCTGTGATGAAGAAGAAATTTAAGATGAGTTCTCTTGTAGAAATGTGGTTTTTCTTGGGTATCCAAGTTAAACAAGATGATAAGGGAATACTAATTCATCAAGAAAAATACGTTCACACTATCCTTGAAAAATACAAATTTCAAGACTCCAAGATTTCTTCCATTCCAATGACTTCTTGTCCGACTTTAACTTCATATATCATGGGTGAAGACGTTGATCAGCATTTTCTATAGGTCAATGATTGGATCTCTGATGTATCTCACTACCAGCAGACCAGACATCATGTTTCCTGTCTGTTAGTGTGTACGTTATCAAAGTAATCCAAAGGAATCTCATATGAAAGCTATCAAGCGGTCTTTCAAATATCTTAAGGGTCAACCAACACTTGTCCTTTGGTATCCTAAAAATTCTGATTTCAATTTATATGCTTATACTGACAGTGATTATGCAGGATGTAACTTAGATAGGAAATCAACCACCGATGGATGTCAATTTCTTGGCAACAGGTTGATTTCATGGAAATGCAAGAAGCAGCAGACAGTATCCACATCCACTGTAGAGGCTTAATATGTGGCTGCATCAAGTTGTTCTTCTCGGATTGTTTGGATTCAGCAACAACTTCTTGATTGTGGATTAATCTTTATGACACCAAAAATTTGTGTGATAACACTGTAATGTTAAATATTATAAAGAATCCAATCCAACACTCAAAGACAAAACACATCAACATCCGCATGCACTTTATCCGTGACTGTTTTGAACACAAACTTAATCATTTGGAATCAGTTCCATCAGAAAATAACATTACTGATTTGTTTACTAAGGCTTTTGATCATTCCAGATTTGACTTTTTAGTCTAATCTCTGGGAATGATTAACTTTAGTTAACACTTATCTAAACACCCTTTTTTAAAAATTTTGTTTTCATTCTTAGGTAAAATTGTTATTTTCTTGTAGTTAATCACAATTTTAGGGGGAGAAAATTTGAAAATGTCTCGGGAAAAATTTTTTGTTCTTAATCATTTGAAAATATCTCGAAAAAGATTTTTGTTCTTGGGGGAGTAAAAGAAAATTTGCAAAAATATTTTGTTTTACATATTAAGAAAATTAAAAGTCTTAAGGATACATAGAAAATGATAGTACATTTCTTAATTTTGATTCATTAGATCTTAAGGCATAAAAGAAACTGATTTGGATTATGTTTGATATGTTGATAGGCTTGACTTCCAAAATTGAAAAGCACTAAGATCTATGATACATTTAAAGTAAACTCAAAATGATTGAAGTGGGTTACTCATCAAGGTTTTGTGATAACACTAATTCCAAGCTAAAACAGACTGAGAGTTACAGTATAATCATACTCAAGCCAGTTACTATATGATTTAGTGTTTTTCAGAAGAAATAAGAAATATATATATATATATATATATATATATATATATATATATATATATATATATATATATATATATATATATATATATATATATATAAAAGAAAAAGATATGAGAAGCAAAGACAAAAAGAGAAAATAAATATTATCAAAAAGAGCAAAAAAATACCAAAATGGTCATATAGGAATAAAAGATGTCAATGGGTATAATAATAAAAGATATGTCATAGATATACATACTATATGATAAATATTTTTTTTGAGAATATGTTCTGACACAGGAGGCAAAATCAAAAGATGGGGCATGTAAGTCTGACTTGGCATATAAGTCCTAAACGTCTTGCGAGGGAAAAACAAAAGTCCGACTGACAGTTAATAAGTCCTAAAACTTGTTAATCTTCTGTGTTCAGAAACATTTCTCAGGCTAGTTATGTTCTTAATAGATATTATAATAAGGAATAATTGTTCTGAATAAAGACTGATCAGAGGTAAAAGGTTTAAGTCAAGTTGGGGTGACTTGAAATCTCAAAAGTGTCTTGAAGCTGGATAAGGGTTCTATAGGATTATTGATTATGGGATTCACATATTTCATTCAAATTAATCTAAACATGATAAAATCACAGAACGTATGTCTAAGTAAATATTGTAGTCTAAGTTTAAAGTGGACATAACATATTGACAATCAAAGTTACCAGTCTTATTTGAATAAAGTTGGATGATGTTTATGATTGATTTCATAAGAAATATGATCCTGTACTTGAAAATTTACCAAAAACATTTAAGTTATTAGTGTAAAGAGAAATATATGTTTGCGTTTATGTTAAGTTTTGTTTTACACTTGTTTTGTTTTTAAAAAATTTTGCAAAAATTAAGGGTTCTTGGATAATTCTTTGTGTACTTATCAAGTTTTTTTAACGTTTCAGATGGTGAGACCTATGGTTTTTAACAAAAACCATAATGTGGTTGCTTATCTTGGTGTGGTTCCTGACAATAAGCCGTTATTCAGATTGCTAATTGATGGTCTTAAGACATTGAGGATTCACTATGCTATCATAGCTAACCCTGCTATATACTCAGACATTATAGATCAGTTCTGGCAATCGGCTGCCAATGAGATAGATGAGGATGGCAAACCATGTATATCTACCATAGTCAAAGGCAAGAGGATTGTTATCACAGCCGAAGTGATTAATAGTGTATTGTTATTAGAGGATCAACCCAATGCGCCTATCAAGATAGATGATAACGTGGAAAGGGAGTGCCTAAAGAGGATGAGATATGATCACAGGTATCCATCTCTGGAGAAGAAGTACTTACCTCCTTTTTGGAAGTACTTGTTTCATGTTGTGATCCAATGCCTCAGCAACCTGAAAGCTGGCATGGATAGTTTGAGTGCTGTATTTGGATCTTTGTTGATATCTATAGTCGATGACTTACCCTACAACATATTTAAGGCTATATTAGCGGAAATGCAGAAGAACGTCATAGCTATATTGGGGAAGAAGAAGTTCATCATGTACCCACGTTTCATTCAGCTGATAGTGAATGCTGCTCACCCAGAGCTAGCAGTATCTGATTCATCTACCTACGTTGTCATGGTGATGATGAAAGATATCTTCACTTACTTACTGGGAGCAAGGAGGAACGCATGGGATGGTTCTCATTTCGCCAAAATTAGGAGATTTGTGGAAGGTTATCAGGAAGAGGCACTACAGACTGAGGAAGTGGCCACCCAAGCTAAACAAGCTGGCCCTTCGACTTCTATTCCTGAACTAACACCATCTAATTTGCCCATTACTACCGATGACATGTTGAGTACACCCCCAAGAGATCAAGGGAATGAAGAGTTTGTTTGTATGGAAGACTTTCTTAACACCCCTCCTAAGCATAGACTTGGTGCTAGTTCTTCGACTAGTTCACCTACACGTGTTACACTTGACAAGCGTGTACGTACATTAGAGAGGGAGATGTTAGAGAAAACACAGATCATGGATGATATGCAAAGACAATTGACTAAGAAGGATGACAGGATTAAACGTCTTGAACATCATCAAAACTTCATATTCAGCTATGTTCAGATTCTGGAGCAGAACTTAAGAGATCTCACTTCAGGTGTGCATTTTTCATCATCATAACAACATGCCACTAAAGTTGGAGAATCAAGTGGACAGCAAACTATTGATCCCATAGTTGCTAAAGATCCTATTGACACTACAAAGCATGATGTTGATCCTGTTGTTGTAGAAGGGACAACAGAGACTGCTAATGTTGAGCAAGAGTCACCTATCACTGATGATCCTATGAATACTAAGGGTGAACCTGTGGTTTTTACTGGAGAGGCATTTGTAGAGCTTGAGCATGATGTTCCTATTCCGAGTCTAGTACATGAGGATGATGGTTTAGATATGGTTGATTATGGATTGAGTGATGAAGAAGAGGTTGATGATGATGATGGTGATGATGGTGATGAGGGTGATGATAGTAAGAAGGATGATAAGAAGGATGATGGAGATGATGATGACCAAGGAGGTGATTTGGGTTCTACAGCTGGTGCTTTTGGGTCTTCGAGTGCTGACAATGTCTCCGGACCAAGTCCCGATGATACCACTGAGTATACAGTGTTAGATCCAGCCGTAGAAGAAGCGTATGAGAGAGATTTTTATACTTTCCAGCAGAAGATCATTGCTGAGGAGTCTGAAGAAGACTTTGGAGTGTTTGATGGATTGGATGAGATCATAGAATACACTGACATATTTGCAAACAGTCTTAAGGACTTGTTTTCAGATACATTGATTGAAGAAGGAGAAATAGTTAGAGAGTTGAGCAATCAGCAAACGACTAACGAGACAGCTAATGTTACTGGTCAAAGTGCTGTGCGTCAAGTCAGGAATCTAACCGTTGTTGTTCCTTATCCACCAGCTTACATTCATACGCTGAGACATTCCAAACCTTTCACAAGGTACGGGAAATCAGAACCTATCATCAGCTGGGCATACGATATAGAGAAGAGACTGTATGTGATCAAGCGAAAGGGTGGTGCTATCGAGTATTATCAGGACGAACACGATTTCCACACACTCAGAGCATCAGATCTATATGCTATGGGTTGTGTTCCATTCTTTAACTCGAGTAACTACAATAAAGGGAATTGGATCAGGAATATGATCTGGAGACAAAGCAAAACCAACTTCAAAGACTTTAAGACAGCCAAATCCAAAGTCATTAAAGATGAGACACGTATAGATCCTACGACAAACAAACCTATGAAGATAAGAGTGTTCAAGCATCCGAGATATGCAAGAAAGATCCCTATACACGCTCCTGTGCCAGTTAACAGCTTGTCTAAGCTAATGTGGTGGAGTTGTGAAAAGGAGACAGGGCATGCGTTGATACACTGCGTGAATAAAGATTACAGTATCATTGACCCTGTGGACTTGCTCAAGTTAGAAAAGAAGATTTGATGAGGTTTCAGGCTTGCCCTATAGTAGCTGATGAATCTGTTCACTTTTTAGCAGCATAGTTTGGTTGGATGATTACGAAGGCCTTAAACAACAAGATGTATGCATACGGAGGCAGCTACAAGGTGGATGACATGGACTTCTAAAGCATTGATTTACCAAGCCTAGGGGGAGATTATAGGGATTGAACCTAGAGGCTTGGGAAATCAAATCAAGATGAAGAAGATCTAAGTCGCGCGATAAGTTAGAGTTGTCGCGCGATAACTTGCTTCTCGCGCGAAAGCCTGTTAATCGCTTAAGAACTTGTTAGTCATGCGAGAACTTCATAGAATAGTATAAATAGAAGTTTTGTAATGTATTTCAACAGCTTTTTTTCATTTCTTGATTTCACACTCACTGTAAAAGTGTTTACGTCAGAGAGCAATACAATCAAAGTTTATTTACATTGGTATTTGTGTTCTTCAATTACTATTCAATCTTATTCCGTGATGTCAACATTCCGCATTTTCTCGATCACTGTAATATGTTGATCCTTACACTCTCTCATCTCTCCACCACAACCAGCATAAACACCACCACCCATCATCACCACAACCGCCCCCTCACCACCACCATAACAAACCATCAAGTCAACCCACACCACCACCGCAACCCCTCACCACCACTGTAGCCCCCTCACCACCACTATAGTAACCCATTAGTTCTACCCACACCGCCACCACCGCCCCTCACCACCAGCGTAGCAACCCATCAGGTCACATGTACTCATTTCAAGCGCTAATTTTAATAATGCAACCCTAGAAAACCCTATCGGAATCCGACCTACCGTCGCTCTCCGCTATAAAAGTCAAATCATCACCCCCTATTTTCGCCCTACCGCCACCCCTTCCGCCACCGAAACCCCCACCTCCGCCACCTAACGCCGTATCGACATTGGCGTCGACCTCAACGACGAGAGCGCCTTCGCCGCTAAGTGGGACGTCCACAAGTACCTCCGCCCCGACGACGCTGTGATCCTCATCCATGTCTGCCCTACCTCCGTCCTTTATGGCGCCAACTGGCGCTCTGTTGACCTCTCCATAGTGACAATGAGAGAGAGAGGGGGGCTGGGGTGGGTTTATGTGTTTATGTTTGAGAGAGAGAAAGAGAGAGAGAAAGAGAGAGAGAGAGAGAGAGAGAGAGAGAGAGAGAGAGAGAATTTTTTATGTTTATGATGGTGAATAAGATGCATTCTTTTTTTATTTTTATTCATAGGGGCAGTTTAGTCTTTTTTGCAAAAGACTTAACTGAAAAACTAACGGTGTTAGTCATTTGGATTCAAATGGAGACAAAAATGAAACGTTAGGGGGCAAATCAAAACTTTGAAATTGTAGGGATACAAGTGGTTAAAATGAAAAAACATCAGGTATGTAAATGGTAATATACTCTTATTAATTTTATTATTTCAAATAGTCGGGTTATTACATTATTCACTTGAGTATGTAAGCTATAGCTGAATGAATGGATGTTATCTATTGGATCTCTACACAAAGAATTTTATTGCTGGAGGAACGAGGTTACTCGGTCTTTTAGTAATATGGAAATATTAATGCTCCTAAGAGAGTGATGGTGTTTGCTCTGAATCACTCAGTTTCTTGCACAGGTCACCTTCGCTTGCTATTGCTATTTATAGATGAGGAATCAGGTGGGAAACAAATATTATATTTGTTTGCCACAATTAGATAAGGTGGGTCAAGTTGATTCCTTATCCTCTACTGCTTCAATCACAACTTTTCTTGTTGTGATTACGTAGTCAAGTTGTTATAAGTTGAGATCTTTAAATGTGTCTTCTAGTCCCCACCGAACTCTACTTCTATTAGCAATTGGTCAAGTTAATGTTCCAAGTCACACTCTTTAACAGAATATATTATTTCTTGCCATGATGCCCATTAAGTATTTGTTGATACCATTATCCGAACATCAGATGCAGGATATTTTCACGCGCAGACTTTAATGTCAAAGTGATTTTTGAAGTTAAGTTACTCATTCCATTTTGATTTTTTCTAGCAGAACTTTGTTTCTTTTGTTAGATCTCTGGTTGTCTTCGTCAAAATCCTCGTGTCTTTAGTCAGAATCTTTGTTTATTCCATCAAAATTTTCATTTCTTTCACAGATTACAATAAACTTGAGTACATTGTATTTCTACAACACTTCCTAAATTTAGTATCCTAACTATTACGAACTAAATCTGTTCGTATATACGCTTCCGCTACAATTAGATAAAATTAAAAACACATGTTTGAATCCTAACAAAATATTCATGTATTGTCGATGCTAACGAAGATACATCTGAGGATAAGATTGTCTATTAAATAGCTCACCAGACATGTTAGTATGCCTATTATAAAAGCTACAAAGTTCATATTTGTTGCTTAAGTATGTTTTCCTTATCTTACTCCCAATTTAATAAGCATGGTAGTTGACTCACCGGAAGAATTAAAATATCTAGCACACAAACTCGGTGCTTTGTTTCGTCACATAATTCCACACTGAAAACTTGTTGTTTGGTTTGCCACGCATACTGGTGACGTATGTGCTGCGGACTTTTACTAATGATTTGGAGTCTAACTATTATAGATTGCTCAATAAGGTGTTACACGTGGAACTCTATGAAGTTCGCCGTTGCATTATTGTACTGTTGAAGGGTTCATGGTTTAATAGTTAACACAGGTAAGAATAGACCAAAACATGGTTTTGTCAACCACAAATTCAAATCCAAGATATATTAACTAATGATCCATTCATTCTAGCAAACATGCTGAACAAGTGTGTTGTACACATTATTCTTCATTGACAAATAATTTGTGGTATTGGATGGTTATAGTCAAGATGAAGACAAGAAGATATATTAACCAGCACATCAACAAAATTGAGTGCATTCATAATAACTATCTAGGAGTGATCTCAGATATTGAAACATCATTTACTGTAAATTGTGATGATCTTGTCCTTGCTTGTAATATGTTAGTTCGCATATAATAACCGGGTTCTAAAGGTGCAGGTAGCGTGATAGACATGTTAGTAAGCATATGAACTACCATTTCTGTGGTTGGTCTGTCAACAATACTTTCTTGAACACATAGTAAACCAACGTGAATACATCTAATGATGTTACGCAACGAACCTTGTCTACTCCTTAACGTGGGATCAATTATATTTGTCTGTTCCCCATTTTTCCAGCTTTCCCATGCCTAGAAGAGAATTAAAAGTTCATTTTAAGATGCATAAACCATAATGAAAACTTAACATTGAAAGGGTGTATTGTCCAACAAATGAAACAAATGTATTTTATATATAATAATCTAGATTTGCTTGAGAGTGGATACATACAAAGCTAAGAAGATATTCTGAGTTCTCTTCGTTCCGAAAACACTGAATCTTTTGACTTGTTATCATCTCTAATATTAACACTCCAAAGCTAAAGACATCCGACTTAACTGAGAATTGACCACGATTTGAATATTCTGGTGCCATGTAACCACTTTATAAGAAACCAAAGAATGGTAAAAGATTAGCCCTTATGTGAATGGCATGACTAACTTAACATTAATTGAGTAAGAGAATATTATCTATCACAAAGATACCTCGTAATGACAAAAATAGGCTAGTACCATGTAGTTTAGAAGTTATCATTATTGCTTTTGATGTAAATAAGGTTAAAAGTACAATTCTAGAAACCATTTATGTTTTAGTTTCCCATTATACCTTTCACACAAGAAAACCTCTAGATTTCAAATACTAAAAGAGTAAAACATAATGCGAATGACCAAATTGGTAGCGACATGGAACCACAGGTTATGAATGATGTTGTATCAAGAAAGGGTTTGAACTGGTTCCTAAAGTAAAACTTTGTTTTAGAATCACTACTCAGGCATACACGTAATTCACTTATAATTTTATAACACAGCTAGTTTATAATAATATGTTATCGGTTGAGGTTAAATCCTTAACCTCAAGGTCTTATCACTTTAACTTCAAATGAATTTGTCATTATACCTAATTCCCCCCGCCACTCATCCCAAAGTATAACTGAACCACATATATTGATATTGTCATAAAGACTTATATTTAGATAAGGAAGCTTACTACGTTCCAACTATTCGACGTGTGACACCGTGACTTTCCTCAAGTTTAAACAATCTTGCCATGCCAAAATCTGCAATTTTAGCGTTCATGTTTGCATCTAATAACACGTTACTAGCTTTCAAATCACGATGAATTATCCTTACACGGGAATCTTCATGCAGGTATAAAAGTCCCTTTGCAACACCTTTGATGATATTGTATCGCTTTTCCCAATCAAGAAATGTAGGTTTAGCTGGATCTACAAACACCAAAATGAAATTGTAGTATTAGTACGTTAAATTATTCATGTTCTTTACAGTTCTTTTTTTATGAAAGTTCTAAGAATCTCAAATACGAATATCTGTGACTTTAAAAAAGGAAATTTTCTATAGGTATACAGATAATGTAAGCAAGTGTATACCACGTAACATTTTTGCGAAAATACATTAAACAACAACCAAAAGCTGTAATCTATTAGTTGTAGTGCTCTATTTACAACGAATATGTAAAGATTAATTACCAAATAAAAATTTATCTAGACTTGCATTTGGCAAGTACTCATAAATGAGAAGTCGTTCAGTTCCTTCTATGCTGAAACCGAGTAGCTTTACCAAATTACGATGTCGAAGCTTTGCAACAAGCAAAACTTCATTCTTAAATTCTAGATCACCTTGTCCAGAATTTTTCGATAACCTCTTTACCGCTACTTCACGTCCGTTTCCAAGCTTACCCTACATATAGTATAATGTATGATATAAAGATTGTTAACTCGTGGTTTGTAACTAGCAAGATTAAGTTTTTGACCTTGTAAACAGCTCCAAATCCACCTGCTCCAAGCTTGCTTTCTTGAGAAAAGTCATTTGTTGCAGCTTTTATCATGCTGAAGTTATATTGCAAAGATTCAATAGCTCCAATATCGCTATGTTCAGCTACTAAAGAGAAAGATAAATAGAGTTAGAAAAAGCTAGGCTGCAGCATGCTGTTCTAACTAGTTAATAGTTATAGCATAATCAAGTGGTTTTTATGATGCATTTGGAGTATAGACACTATAGACTATGTTGGTCATAATGTAAGCCATTCATCCTCATGTTGTTGTCTAGTTGTCTAAGCTATCAACTAACTTTGATTTAGGAACGTGGAATTTACACTCAACACTGTGGAGGAAAGGACGGGGAGTAAGCCTATTCATCCTTTTCAATCTCATGAAGATACAAAGTGAAGCCATTGTGGTAACAATAACTGGCACAACAACAGCTACTAGTATTATATTTCGTGTAGTTTTCCCCTTTTTTCCTACAAAAACAAGTTCATTGGTGAGCTGTCATGTAGTACAAATAGTAATGATGCAGTTACTTGGCTATATATGTGCATGTTCTTTCTTTCTTAAAATCATATCTATCTTTATTATTATGATATGTTATTAGAACATGTTATAACTTAGTATGTACGTCCCTACTTGCGACATATACACACTACGTTCTGTAATTATTTGTTATTAGAGATATGTGCTATTTCTTTTTATATACTCATACACATACCTTATGACATGTTTTGAACGTACTCTTTTTTAAATTTAGTGCTCTTTCGACGTATGTTCGGTACTAATTTTGAGACATACATTGAGTTGTTAACAGTCATATTAGTTCCAGAAAACAAGGAGTTAGAGATACTAAGTTCACTTTGATTATTTAGTTTTTGTTAAGAATTAAAATACTTGATTGATTTGAGTTTCTTGATTTACATAAAGAAGTCTTTATTTTACAGTGCACCATTCCCAAATAATTAAAACAATCTCTTTCTAATACGTATAGCAGTGATGTAAATGTTAATGATAAAGAGCTTATTTTCCAGCTTATCTTCTTTTTTATCCTTTTGAAACTTACGATTCTCCTATCTACTAATACGTAAGTAAGAGCGATATCAAATCATGAAAAAAAAAGTTTGTGTTGTATAGAAAAGTTGGGCTAAATCAAACTAAATGATGAAAATAGGTTTTTGTTTTCCAACTAGAACATTAAATATCAGTATTCTTTAGAGTAGGTATCTTTTGCATAAGATACTAGTTTTTTCACAATAACATATTTTCTGGACCTAAGAGAACATATGCTTGCGACAAAAAGAAATCCCTCATGCAAAAGAGAAATTGGAATCCTTGCGTAAGTAGATGCGAAAAATCGAGACCAAATCATAATTAACTGATGTTGTAAATGCTAATGCTAAATGACATTATTCACCCTCGTATTCTATGCTCGCCCCTTGTGATATTTTCAATGCCACAACATTTTATTGTTGAACAAGAGCCCTAAGTAACTGCAAGAAAGTAAATGAAAAAAGAAACCATATTTGCTGAGTTCCATCAAGTGATAAAGTTTGGCTTAACATTTAATAAGTTTAGACTAGGAATTCAATTGTTTTTGGTTGGCAGGTTTGAGTTAAAGCCTATTATCACCTGTATATTTTTTACATGTCAAAGACGTCTATCTTGTCGGACTAGTCTTATCACAGTTAAATAGTTTGAGGGGTTATATCAAGAAAATTGTTATTATGATTGTTTTGAATCTCCGGAGCAGGACACTACTAGAAAACAACCTTGTTTGCTACGCGAATTTACAACGCAAATTTTTTTGTCGTAATTATACTTTTTTATTATTGGGCCATAGTTGTCTTGTGTTTGTTTAGATAGGATTTTCTTAGTTATTTAGCTGTTTTCTTTAGTTTCTTAGCATGATTAGGATTAGGATTGTTTATATATATAAATAGGGTATTCTGCTCATGTGCTGGTTATTTTGTATGATTTATCAACTAATTCAAAAGTGTCGCACCCAAGGTTTGTCTACAAATTGTGATCTAGCTTGTTTCTCTTTCTACTACAGTTAACATATGAAATCCTTTAATTGGCATCAAAGATCGTTGAAAGGAAAATATTATGCTCGTATTTGGAAATTTACGGGGTACAATTGTTTGAGCTTGAAGATTGTTCACGTCTGTGATTTGGTGTTTTCTCAAAATTCATGGGTTGTGATTTTTTTTAATCATGAAACAGTCGTAAAAAATTTCAATTCTGACCCAAATGTCTAAAATCATATTAATTTTGAACTGATTTGGAAAGCTATAGTGATTAGACAAGGATTAGGGGTGTATGTTCTAGTGAATCCAAAGGGATAGCGACAGGTGTTGAAGTTATTCAGGTCGGAACTCAGCATGACACTTGTCAATCCAGGTTTGGATCGAGGAACAAGGGGGTAACTAGTAACCAGAAGGGTCACGAGAAACGTTTTCGAAACAGTATGTGAAAGGTTGCAAAAGGCGTTTGCAATAATACTTTCACTAGAGTTCTACGTTGATCCTTGTTCCTTGGTAGAGAAGTAGGTTGTGAGCTTGGATCAAAGCCCACAAACACCACTTACGTACAACAAAAGAACAATAATAACTCACCTGGATAATCAAGCTTTGATCACGATCAAAGAGACTAACACAATGTCTCTTCAATGTCAAATGTTGTATTAGACTTAATACACACTATGGGCCATGTGAATGCGGGTTATTGTCAATGTTCTCAGGGTGTGGGAGACAATCGAACCATGAACCAATGTGGATGCCAAGAATGATCATGTTGCAATTGTTCTTTTGTTTCAAGTTATACCTAAGGATCAAATATTGCAAGTAGGGAATCTAAACCTGTAGAGGAGATGATGTTCTCAAGGCCCATCAGTTGGGGGTGGGATCATTTGGATCCGACAGTGGCAACTTTACACACTAATGGTAGAGTTTGAAAATCTCAATATGAGGGATCAAAGTGCCATAGATGAGTTTGCTAAGAAATTATCCAGTTATGGCACTCAAGCCGCCTCATTTGGATTTATAATAGAAGAATCCAAATTGATTAAAATGTTTCTTAATAGATTGCCAAAACTTTTCATTCATATGATGGTTTCAGTAGAGTAGGTTATGGACTTGAAGGCCGTCAATTACTTTCAATGCTTACGGTGTGTGGGGAGACAGTCAAAAAGGAATCAATATGGATGCCTAGAAGGATCATGTTATTATTAATCTCTTGTGACAAGTTATACTCGAGGAAGAGATAGCGCAGGTAAGGAATCTCAAAACCACAAATGAGATGTTGGATGTTCAAGACCCATCATTTGGGTGCAGATCGGATCCAAGAAGCAGAACTTTAGATTCTAATGGTAGAGTTTGAAGATCTCAAGAAGAAGAATCATATTGCCAAAAATGAGTTCATTAAAAAGTTGTCTGGGCATGCTTCTCAAGCTGCCTCACTTGGCTCGGTTATAGAAGAATCCAAATTGATTAAGAGTTTTCTCAACAGAATGACAAAAAGTTTTATTCATATGGACTTGAATAGTGATGATGATTTCATAGGCCAACTTAAAGCCTATGAATATGGGAGGAAGGATGAGGAGACTAACACCAAGAATTAAAAATCAATTGTTTTTACAATTCATATGTAAAGGCAATGGAAAGGGGGAACATGTGTGAGCATTATGGTTGTGAAAAATTGAATGAAGAAGATCTTGGATGTGGCCGAGGTACAGGTAGGGATCCAAGAAAGCTCGAGGAGATGGTCGAATACAAGAGGACAAAAGTCACATCATGTGTTACAATTGCAATGAGCTTAGGCATTTCATGTCAGAGTGTCCAAAAGGAATTTGATTCAAGATGATGGTGATCCAACGGTGCCGTGAAGGATGATGTGTTCGAGTCATGATTAGGGTTGTTGACTAATCTTGTCATAATTTAATAGTTAGAGGGGGTATTTTGGAAATTAAGTTATTTTGATTGTTTTGGATCAGTAGGTAGGAGCAGAATTATGGTTGTTGGTTTTTAATTAATGGGCCATACTTATCTTGTTTTGGTTTAGATGGGTTTATCTTAGTTGTTTATTTGTTTTATTTGGTTTTTTAGCTTGATTAGGATTGGTATTGGTTAGTATAAGTAAGTTATTTTGATGGTTATTTTGATATGGTTTTATAAACTAATTCTATAATGACGCAACCAAGGTTTGGCTACAAATCGTGATCCGTTTCTCCATTTATCTGCAACGATACACAATATCCTTCAAATCTTAACCCGGATGCACCTCAAATTGTGTTCATGGAGATGATTTATTTAATCTGTTTATTAAACGAGTCAAACCTGTTAAAATGTTGTCATCTTTTGTAACGATGCTTAATGTTTTAAAAGTCTGTGAATTTAAAGGGTTAAAAGGGTGTAAAGTAGAGAGACTAGTGGATTAGAAATGGGAGGGGAGGAACAAAAAGGAGATGAGAGAGTTGTTTAGCAATATGTCAACCTGCATAAGAAATATTTTAGAGTCCAACTTGATAAAATGGAATAAAAAGGTTTCTACTTGGTATATAATAATATATATGTCTATCATATAAAATAAGATCTTAATGAGATAACGATTATAATAATGTGTTTTAAAGTTTCTATATGAAGAAAATTTCAGTCCAATTAAAAAATTTACTTCTTTAAAATTATGGCTGTAAAGAAACCGAAAACGATAACCCAATTTAAAATACTACCATCTTGGATTTAATATATAAAACCAAAATGATGGCTTAATTTTCTGGTTATGTTAGTAGATTTCATAGGCTTGTACGATAAGTGAATTGAATAAATGTCCCTAGAAAATGGGACAATAGATTTCTGAATCCGGAATGGTCAGCTGCCATAGGTTTGTATGCCATACGTTTGTACGATAAAGGAATAAGGCTCCCTCGAAAATGGGCCTATAAATATCAAAGGTCGTGCGTGCAGCAGCTATGGCAGCTGCCCATTCCGGCAAGTGTGGTAGGATTACTAATTTCTAAGGTGGGAAGGTTTTTGAATTGTCCCTAACTTATTAATTGCTAATTAGTTATTTTTTATTTTGAATGTGTATATTAAGCTTACGATAGATGGACTGTTTATTTAAAAGCTGTTATTGCGTTTTAAAATATCTCTTGTTAGGTCTTCCCCATAACATATAACTACTAATCAGTTTATATTTCTTAATATATGTTGATGGATCTTAAATATCTAAATCTAGAACTAGGTCCCCTCGACATGATCATGTGCAGTCGCCCACCCTATAAACCAACTAACACGCGGGTGTTAATATAATTCAACTCATACCTGGAAGAGGAGGAGATGGAAAGGGTGGTTGGGGAGTACTAGCTAGAGTACTCTGCTCAAAAAAAGGACGTATCTCGAACCTAAAATTGCATGTAGGTAGAACAATCTTCCCTCCAATTTTCCCATTATCATGCAACGATATCTTGCTAACTTCATCCTTCAAACATTCACGACACTCCTCCTCCCGTAAGTATGGAGAACACTGCACTAGACCATAAATTCTAGTGGAACTATCCACAGACCTGTTCCCCGTGGCGAACTTCAGTAGCGGATCGCCAGCTGCAGCAACACCTATGAGCTCATCCAGTAATGGCCGAAGCCCGCCATTGAAGCCATCAAGATCCGTGGTGATCCGCGGGTTGAACTGGAAAAAATGACCTGTTTTTTGTGGGTACACCAATAATGTATCATTGGAGTATTGCACAAAACAGTATTCATGAAAACCTATTGCTTCCATTTGATTTGGGCAAAGTTGTCTCAACTCACCAATGGAGGCGATTAGAGTGTTAAGGCAAACATCTGGACTGACATCCCCTCGACAAAGGGCGATTGAGTTGACTTTACTCTCGCCTTCACCGGCTGAAAAGTTGAAGAAACCCGAGCCTGAGTTGGTGGTGGGGAGGACGGATAGGGTCACGTTGAGGTTCCTTTCGTATGTACTGTTTGTAGTATAGTTTTTGGTGTTTTCACAGTGACTGTGAAAGAAATTGCTTTGTGCTAGGATGACGGTGTTTGTTACACATATGTAAATGAACGGGATCCAGAAGAGCGCTTTTCGGGCGAGTATGAACATGGTAAGTTGTAAGTGAGGAGGAGGTGGTAGAGAAGAAGGTTTAATCTTTTTAAGATATAAACATGTCTATGTTTACCGAGTCAGGAGAAAGTCATGCAGCCACCTTAAGTTTACTTTGTTTTTTTAATTTATATATACATGATAGATACAAACGTCAGTAGATCTGTATGAATTGATTATTTAAGTTTCCTAATGCATTTGACTTTCTGATAAACTGTTTTTTAGCTTATGTTCGGTAATAGAGGTTGTAATGCTGTATTTGAGAGTTTGATCTTTGAAAGCATGCAAGAATGCAGTGAAAAGAAAAGAAGATAAAAGATGATGAATGCGATTGTTGACTTAATTTCGGTCAAAGAAAAGAATGCGATCACATGTGAAAAGAAAAGAAGAAAAATATGAAGATTAAGGAGATAGATTAGAAGTTTAATTAGATTAAATCATTTAATAAATATTTTTAATTTATCAAGTTGCAATTAACTGTGTATTTAATTGGCTTATGGTTAGGGGATTAGGATTAGTGTATCAGTTAGTTTAAACTTTAAATAGAAGGTAATTACTCTATTATTATTTAACAATAGTTTTAGTTTGAATTTTTAATTTGATCACATTAGTTTGAAGAATTTTCATTTTTAATCTTAAGTTTTGTTTATTTGATTTTGGCTACTAAAGTTTAACATTTTATAGTTCGACCACCAGACTATTTACAGTGGAACTTTATTTTACCGAGTTTGGCCACTTTAGTTTAGTATTATATATTTGGCCGTTAGTTTGTTTGAATTTATAAATTTGAATCACATTAGTTTGAAGTATTTATATTTTTAACCCTAAGTTTTGTTTATCTGATTTTGGCCACTAAAGTTTAATATTGTAAAGTTGTGCCACTAAACTATTTACAGTGAAACTTTATTTTATCGAGTTTGGCCACTAGAGTCGTATTACATATTTTGGCTGTCGGTTTGTTTTTCTGACTTGAGTCACTAAAGTTTAGGATTATAAAGTTTAACCACTAAGCTATTTATAGTGAAGTTTTATTTATATAAGTTTGACCTCTAAAGTTTAGTATTTTTGGGTTTCTGAGCCAAACTTTGATTTTATAGTTTTTGAAGAGCCGGACACATAACGACCAAAGTAACGCATCGTTGTATGCGAGAAAATTCACTAGACTCCTGGCGCTAGCACGTGACTTTGGCCATTAAAGTTTATGATCGTAGAATTTGGCCACTAAACTATTTGTCTATTTATAGTAATGTTTTATTTTTTCGGGTTTGGCCACTATAATTTAGTATTTTTGAGTTTCGCCACTAAAACTTGATTTTATGGTTTTTGACGAGCAGATTAGATAACAACTAAAGTACCACAGTGTGTGTGGGAAAACATACTCGATAGCATTTTAGAGATCTACTATGATTCATATTATTAAGGGTATAAAAAAATTATTTTATTCTGTTTGATTAATAAACCACTCAGCATAGGTCGGAGTAGCAAAACACATGGCCCAATAGACCTATTCACAGAATAGACAATGCATGCGATTAGTGGGTGTCTTCCAAGGATTCAAAACTCCAAACCAGGTCCAATATTATCACACCTATTGTCTGTAGACGATGTAATAATAATTGGAGAATGGACAAGTAGAAATATATCAAACTGTAAGGCCCTGATTCCAGAAGGCCTCACAGTTGGTCATTCACAGCATATCAAATATTTAAAGCATTTATTTAAGCAAACATTGCAATGGAAATTATTTTAATTCAAACTCGTCATGAGATAATTCAAAGAAGACATTAACATTGTCTTAAACACATCAAACAAGTCTTAAAAGAGTATTTAATAATCTTCTAAATTTAGGATGCAAGTCTTCAGTTGCCAAGAAGCTTTGGATTCATGCCCCCATCCTTCTAAGCCTAAAAGCTCACCTACCAAACTAATATGCATACAAAAGTCAGCTTCACTGAGTGAGTCCTAGATTTTCTTTATAAGATAATATTTTAGTAAGATATGTTAACTTTATCATTCTAAAGTAGTCACCACAATAACAACCATTTATGTGGAAATTCGATAATCGTAGGATCGAATATTGCAATCGTATTGTTGCCGTTTATCAGATCTGTGATACGGAATCTCACAGACCTGTTGATGATTTCAAGTGAAGATCTGTTGTAAAATTTAATGTATGATGATGAATGAATGATGAATAATCAAGAACACATATTCATAAAAATTTTCATTTATTCATATGGATGATAGATGCTGGGAGATTACAAAAGGAGTTTGTAAGAAAATTCTCTCTCACACACACTCAACCTAATTGTTTCTCTCACTAGACTAATTCTTTCTTCTTTGTTATATGTTAGTGCTTACAATGCTTAGCAATGCTTAGAGTATAAAATGACTACACTTAGTCTATTTATACTCTTTACATAAATGAACAAAATTACATTTAAGCTCTATTGATTACACAAATACTGTTCTAAGTCTGATAAATTCTTTGTTGCTGATGTGTGACTACCGGGTCCTGACGTCATTCGGGACGACCGCTGATGTTGACTGTTGACTTTGACCATGGTTGACCAAGTTTGACTTTGGTCAATTTTCTTTGTTTTGATCATATTTTTAGCATAGCTTCACCGTGTCGGTTTTGGTAATCATCATGAGATTCGGCACTTAGGTTTTGTTAAGTATCATCTTCAAATAGTCTAACAATTTACTATACACAGACTGTCACTTTATCAATACTTTATCATTAAGACTTTCGCTTATTCATTATCTATTACTCTTCTTTATCCGTCAATTTCCAGTTACTATGTCTCGGGATCGGCCCAAGGGCCAGACCCGCGCTTGTGATAAACACAAGACTTTACTTTATCCATGCTTGTGACAAACACAAGACTTTACTTTATCCGTGCTTGTGACGAACACAAGAATTTACTTTATCCGTGCTTGTGACAAACACAAGACTTTACTTTATCCGTGCTTGTGACGAACACAAGAATTTACTTTATCCGTGCTTGTGATGAACACAAGACTTTACTTTATCCGTGTTTGTGATAAACACAAGACTTTACTTTATCCGTGCTTATGACAAACACAAGACTTTACTTTATCCGTGTTTGTGATAAACACAAGACTTTACTTTATCCGTGCTTATGACAAACACAAGACTTTACTTTATTCATGCTTGTGACAAACATAAGACTTTACTTTATCCATGCTTGTGACAAACACAAGACTTTACTTTAACAACGGTACATTGTTATGAGCTCAATAATATTTCTTTAGGTTTCACTTTCATCTTTAGTTATACAAATACTTATACATAATAAGAATCAACTCATAGTCTATATATTCACATTCTTCATAAAAGAATACAAATAGTATAACTAACCCTCCGTGGGACAGTGGGGATTCGGGGGCGGCAGCCCCTGATAGCGGGGTTTTAGGGGCAGTAACCCGTATTGGAGTCCAAGGGGCAACGCCCCTGGCTGGGGCCGGGCTGCCAGGTCAGCATGAAGAAATTTTATTTTGAAGACTTTATATAGCATAAATTGTTATAGAAAATTCTATTTTCTTGTTAAAACTCTTGAAATCTTTGCCCTAAAAATCGTATAGTTAGTATGCATATCGCCCCCAAAACATTGGAAACGTGTAAATAAAGAGGATCTAGAACTCACCTAGTCAGTAAGTAACTCCGCTTCTGAGTTACCTAAGCTATGATCACGGTACATGGTCTGCATATAAATTAACACACAAATAGGTCATTTTCTACACAGTTTCGACAGCAATTTCGCACATAGTTTCGCTACCAGTTTCGCATGGTAGTTTCGCTACCAAAATCGCCCAACTTTTGTTGGAATTTCCTAGATTCGCTAAATCTATAGACCCACCTATGCACTTGTGAAATTACCTGCGAAACTATAGTTTCGTAGGAAGGAGATTGCCTTAGTTTCATAGGATGAACTCATAGTTTTGCAGGAAGAACTGACAGTTTCGCTGGACGTATACAAATGACGAACCAGCTCGTTTTTAACCTAAATTCTCACTTTTTAAGTCAAACCCTTAGTTTTTCACCCATGAAACTATATCTAAGCTTTTTACATGATTTCATACGTAAAAATGCGACCTTTATGTGATTCTTTGCAACTTTTCAAAACCCAAAAGCCTAGAATCCGGATCTGATCGAAGATGTGTTTGGATGATGATTCTTACCTGGATTTCTTGCTATTTTGTTGTTTGATACTCAAATACTCAGACCTTCAATCCTTTAATCAATAAAGCCTTAAATTTTTTATTTTCTCCACTTTCTCTCTCTACTCTCTCTCTCTAGAAAGTTGGTGGCTTGGGTTGCAAATGGGGAAGAATGGGGCTGATTTAGGGTGTTTAATGACAGATTATGAGCCCTTAAACATATCAATCCCTTAGCCCATAAGATTAATTTGGCCCATAATCCATTTTTACCTCTTATTTACATTAAATAACGCTTAACTAAACTCATTATTATTAAATTGCTCGCTTTCACTTTCCGGGGCGTTACACAAACATGGTGAGATTCATTACGTGTTATTACCTTTGCTCAGCCTTAAAATAAATCTACAAAAAATCTAATATATATGGTATTGGGATTGATGCGAATGAAATGAACTCTTTGGTAGCTTCCTTGAAATGGTCGAAAAGAGGACAAAAGCCACATCATGTGTTACAAGCGTAATGAGCTCAGGCATTACATGTCGGAGTGTCCAAGTGGAATTAAAGGAATACATAGCAAATTTGATTCAAGATGATGGTGATCCAACAATGCCATGAAGGATGACGTATCTGAGTCATGACCAGGGTTGATTGTTGGCCTAATCTTGTCACAACTTAATAGCTAGAGGGGGATATTTTGGAAAATCAGTTATTTTGATTGTTTTGGATAAGTAGATCCGTAAGAGTAGAATTATGCTTGTTGGTTTTTTATTATTGGGTCAAAGTTATAATTAATAGGTCAAATTTATAATTAATGGGTCAAAGTTATCTTGTTTTGGTTTAGATAGGTAATAGGTTTATCTTAGTTGTTTATTTGTTTTATTTAGTATTTTAGCTTAATTAGGATTGGTACTAGTTAGTATAAATAGGGTTTTTTTGCTGGTTATTTTTATATGGTTTTATTAATTAATACGAAAGTAACGGTGTGTATATATTAACCTATAACAATTGATGGACTGTTTGTTTAAATATGTTACTGCATTTTAAAATGTCTCTTGACTTAACTTATTAGGTCTTCCCTATAATTACTAATCAGTTTATATTTTAAAATATGTTGATTGATCGTTTGCGTGATATCTAAAAATATAACTAGGTCCCCTCTAGGTCATGATCATGTGCAGTCGCCCACCCTATAAACCAACTAACACGCGAGAGTTGAAATATTAAAGAGAATTTCATATATCCCCCTCTTCACCCTTGAAATTAAGTATTTCCCCAAAACACAAGTTTTCAATGCATAAATACAACGCTCTTTAAGCATGATTTGGGTATATATGTAATTTTACAAGTTTTCATACATGGGGGAGGAGATGGAAATGATGGTTGGGGAGTACTGGCTAGGGCTGTTCACAAGCCTAGTCGAACCGAGCAGCCTTTGCTCGTGTTTGGCTCGTTTTTAAACCGAACCGAGCCGATCGGCTCCTTTACAATCAAACGAAAAATCGAATGAGCATTTATCGAGCATTAATTTTTCGATCTAGCATCGAGCGAGCGCAAAAGAACGGTGAAAGATTTATACATATCAATTATTTAGTGTGTCATCTGATTTATATTGCAACACGAGACGGTGACAATTTTGGGTCTTAGCTTTCAGTTACTTAAAAAGGAGCCACATTTCATAACATAGCATTTTTATAAATAACAATACATTATGGTTGGCGATAAGACTAAGACTATAGCCGATGAGGCGATGAACATATTGAAGAGAACGATATATGAGAGTGGGAGATGATCGACTAAGAGCAAGAGCGGGGTCAGATTTTTATTTATAGTGACTTAGGATTTCACTTTAATTCTTAGTGTTAGTTTCTTTTATCAGATTGATTGATCTAATATATACAAATATAATTGTATAATTGTATATAGTAGGTCAAATCTACTAGAGTGTTATGTATAAATTATATATATAAAAAATAAAAAATAATTCGATCCGAACTGAGCTGAGCGGACCTTTGCTCGTGCTTGGCTCATTTACAAACCGATCCGAGCTAATCGGCTCGTTTACAACCGTGCAAAAATTCGAAAGAGCATTTTTCGAGCAAAATCCGAATTAACGTCGAACGAGCGTTTAGCGGCAGTGTTTTGAACAACCCTAGTAGTGGCTAGAGTACTCTGCTCAAAAAATGGGCGTATCTCGAACCTAAAATTGCATGTTGGTAGAAGAATCTTCCCTTCGATTTTCTTATTATCATTCAATGATATCTTGCTAACTTCATTCTTCAAACATTACTACACTCTTCCTCCCTTAAGTATGGAGAACACTGTGTTAGGTTTGTGAAGGCTTTGCGTTTTGGCCCACGTTTAATTTTCTTGTTCATTAAGTTGTTAACCTTAATTAGTCTCTATTATACCTTGTCATGTATTTGTAATATTTGTACTGAGCAAATAAAGAAAACCCTAGTTGTAGCCCGTGGACGTAGGTCACACCGACCGAATCACATTAAATCTTTGTTTCGTTTATTGTTCTATTCTCACATGATATTCGTTTGTGTGTGTACGTGTGTTGGTTCCGCTGCGCCGCTTGATTCTTAACAAGTGGTATCAGAGCATTGGCTCGTTCGTTACACACGATCATACTGAAGAAGTGATTCGCGGAGTTTTATTTTTTTTTTCGAGATAGTATTGTCGTAATTGCAATTGAAATTGCGTGAAGGTGCGACTAAGTAGTGGAAAATAAATTAATTTTGTTTGGTGCTGTTGTTGCTCATTCGCAGAATCAAAAGAAAGAAAACAAAAGGTTTTTTCTTTGCTTTGGGGTTTGCGCCAAGAAAAACAAAGGCAACAGGTCACGTTTTTTTTCTTACTTGGACTTTGTACCAATAAAAGGAAAAGGAGATTATTTCAATCAAAATAAAAAAAAGGGTACTTTGCGTTTCTTTTTTGGTGTCGCCATTATCATTAGTGTTTGGTGATTGTTCGATTGGTTGTAATCGAGATTGAGTATCCAGTTCAAACCCTTTGAGCCATTGGTTAAGGTTTGGTGAAGAACTCTTGGATTCATCAGGTAAAGGTTAGGGTTTTGTGTTTCAAGTTATTTTTTATTAATGGATTATTATCAACTATTTGGGGAACCATGTTTTATGAAAGAAAAGTATTTCCGGGTTTAGATTTGTCTATAAACATTAATTATTTGAAGGAGCAAATTGGTCAATTGATAGTGTTCAGTAGAACAGCCGTCAAGTTCAAGCCCGTGTCATTGTTGTGTATGTTCACTGTTTCGATTTGCTTCTTGTTTGTTGTTTGAGATGGCTAAAGATGGGAAGGTTGTGATTGAGAAATTTAATGATTCTGATTTTAGTTTATGAAAAATGCAAATAAAAGCATTGTTATGTCAAAAGGACTTGGATATGGTACTAGGAGAAAACTCTGAGAAAATAGAACAAGGTGATTGAGAATCACAGGACAAGAAGGCTCGTGCGGTTATTATATTGGCTTTGATGAAAAACGTTGCTTTTAACATCATTAAGGAAACCACGGCTCGTGGTATGATATCTGCTTTGTCAAATATGTATGAGAAACCTGCGGCGATGAATAAGGTGTTCTTGATTTAGGAGCTGGTGAACACAAGGATGAAAGAAGGAAGCTTAGTGACTACTCACATTAACAATCTTAATTCAATCTTAACAAGACTTGTATCTGTTAGAATTAAGTTTGATGATAAAGTCAGGCTCTACTTTTGTTGTTGTCTATGCTTGAGAGTTGGTCTAGAACAGTGACTGCAACTTCAATTTCTGTGGGGACTAAGGGTTTCACTCTTAATGGTATTCGAGATCTAATTATGGGTGAAGAAGTTAGAAGAAGGAACTCGGGTGAATCATCAAATAGTAAACTGTTAAAT
The DNA here is from genome assembly GCA_025506505.1 of Flaveria sonorensis. Lineage (NCBI taxonomy): Eukaryota > Viridiplantae > Streptophyta > Magnoliopsida > Asterales > Asteraceae > Flaveria > Flaveria sonorensis. Next base: position 49,335,185 of record CM046435.1, read on the forward strand.
GTTAGCAGGGGTCGGGGTAATAATTGGAACAGTGGGAGTCGAGGAAGGAGTTCATCTAAACTTAGGAAGAATGTGAAATGCTGGAGCTGTAATGAGGTAGGACATGTTAAGAGTTAATGTCTAAATAAGAAAGAATTGAACACTACGGCTGGGGATGTTTCTGATGATGACGCATTGATACTCAGTGTGGAAAACAGTGTGGACTCTTGGGTCATGGATTCAAGGGCTTCATTTCACGCCATGGACAATGGGGAAAAGATGGTGAATATGAAACATGGTGATTTTAGAAAGGTACGATTAGCAAATGAAGAGATACTTGAGGTAACGGGCATGGGTGATATTGATCTGGTTACTTCATTGGGTACTACATGGAACCTAAAGAATGTCAGGGTGATACCGGGGCTGAAAAAGAAGCTGATTTCAGTTGGTTAGTTGGATGAACAAGGACTGGTATGAGGTTTGGTGGTGGTAAATGGAGGGTGATCAATGGTAATCTAGTTATTGCTCATGGTATGAAGCGTGGTTCATTGTATATGGTTGAGGTACCTGCTGAGGGATGTATGACCATCCCGGTTAAGCATGAAAAAATCCGGTTCGCTAAATCTGGTGCAAAGAGAGTTCATTTTGCAAACGTGAAGTCTGGAGCAGGGATGTTAAGTGAACGAGTTTGAAAGTCTAAACCATTCAGGGGATTCGATGACAGTGGAAGCAAGGGACGTGTTCCGGGTACAGCTACAAAGAACCATTGGGTTATAAAGACTACGACTGAAAAATTCTCTCATGTGATTGTTTATTGAATTTGGAGAGTGATGGTGATCCTTGGTATATCTTTGAATCCAATGGAATGTCCAAATCGGTTAAGATGGAGGATGAGTCGTTAGAGGGACTGGCCACGACAGAGTTGGAGCTCAGGGGAGCTTCAACTGACCTTTCTGGTACTTGATGATGAGGGTCACTGCAACTAGGAGATGTGATAGAGTCTTAGCTTGTTCTTTGGGAACTGGAGGCTTGGAAGACTTGTTTAAAGATAACTGAAGTTACAAGATGACTGGGTTGCTTTGTACTTGAATAACGGGCTAGAATTTATTGCAAAGCCTTCAAATAGGAGATTGTTGGGTTTATGAAGGCTTTGAGCTTGGGCTCATGTTTAGTTTTTTGTTCATTAAGTTGTCAACCCTAATTAGTCTCTATCTCTATATATACCATGTCATGTGTTTGTAATCTTTGTACTGAGCAAATAAAGAAAACCCTAGTAGCAGCCCGTGAACGAAGGTCATAGCGACCGAACCAAGTTAAATCCTTATGTCGTTTATTGTTCTATTTTTGCGTGATATTCGTTTGTGCGTGTTCATGTGTTGGTTCCGTTGTGCCGCTTGATTCCTAACACACTACACCAAAGCATAAATCCTAGCGGAACTCGTCACGGACCTGTTCCCCGTGGCGAACTTCAGTAGCGGACCGCCAGCAGCAGCAGCACCTATCAGCTCATCCAAAAACGGCCGAAGCGTGCCATTGAACCCCTCAACATCTACTGTTATACGTGGGTTGAACTGAAAGAAATAATATGTTTTCTGTGGGTACACCAATAATGTATCATTGGAGTATTGCACTAAACAGTATTCATGATAAACAATTGCTTCCTTCTGATTTAGGCATAGCATTCGCAACCTAGCAATGGATTCAGTTAGAGCGTCAAGGCACAAATCTGGACTGACGTCCCCTCGACAAAGCGAGATTGAGTTGACTTTACTCTCGCCTTCTCCGACTGAAAAGTTGAAGAAACCTGAGCCTGAGTTGGTGGTGGGGAGGACGGATAGGGTCGGTCAAGGTTCGTTTCGTATGTATTGTTTATAATATAGTTTTTGGTGTTTTCACAATGACTGTGAAATATATCGTCGCTTTGTGCTAGAGTGATGGTGTTTGTTACACATATGTAAATGAAAAGTAACCAAAAGAGCGGTTTTCGGGCGAGTATGAACATGGTTAGTTGTGAGTGAGGAGAAGGTGTAATCTTAAAAAGATATAAACCTCTATATGTTTACTGAGTCAAGAGAAAGTCAAGCAGCCACCTTAAGTTTACTTTGTTTATTTCTATATATAGATATAAACGTCAGTAGATCTCTGTTGATATTTGTTCAAGTTTCCTAATACATTTGACTTTCTGATGAACTGTTTTTATTTAGCTTGGTTTGGTAGAATAATAAAATAATAAAGGTTGTGTTTGAGAGTTTGATGATTATGGGGTGACGGGATTGGTCGAGCTAGAGGGAGCCGGAACAACATAGCCAATGACAGTGTAGTGAAAAGAAGATAATAGATAAAGATTAAGGAGATTGATTAGAAGTTTAGATTAGATTATTGATTTTATTATTTTAATCTGGTTTGTTTTATCATGTTACATTTACGTATTAGATTGCGATAGAGTTTGGTTAAGATAAGTATTAAGTCTAATTTAAATAGTGGGACATGTAATTGTATTATGTTAGTCGAGTTTTCTTAATAGCAAAGAGTTCAAAGACCGACAGACGGGTTAGTCGGGAAGTGTTCGTTCTAGTTTTATGCATTTATAGTTTTTCGAATTGGCCAGTCCAATGACAATTGGAGGGTTCATTGGGGAAATATCCCTACCATCACGGCAACTCTACCTATTATCCATCTTCTTGCTTCCATCATTTTTTGATTCTTGTTTTCTTTTATGATCGGCACACAATTTTCTAGACAGCCCCGTAAAAAAAAACTAGTGTCATATATACAATAAATTTCCAAACGAAGCTTATTAAATTTTGACATACAACACACGTGAAGTTTTACCCATTAAATGCAGAACCCTAAATAAAAATTTACTCATTAAAATAAATTTTTTATAAGGTTTAAAAATAAAAACATACATTCATCTAATAAATTTACCAAGGAATTGCCAAATGACATCTCTAAATATTCAACAAGACATATAAGGGAAAAAGGAAAGCAAGGTTAACTAAACATGTTACGCACAAGAGGTTCTAAAATAAAAACTTTAAAGATCTAGGTGATGATGTTTTTTCTGTATTAATTGATAAATCACGTGTCCAAAAAGAAACAAATGGTCAAAGTTATTCAATTTGTTGATAAACAAGGGGTTGTTCAAAAATGGTTTATCGGTCTTGGTCATAAAATAGAAACATCTACATTATCTCTTAAACATGCTATTGTTGATTTGTTTGTTCAATATTGGTTAAGTCTGACTAAGATTGAAGGCCAAGGATATGACGGATCAAGCAAGTAATATGGTTGGTGAGTTTAACAAGTTGAGAGCTTTAATCTTAAAACTAAACATTTCAGCATTCTATGTACATTATTTTACCTACAAACTTTGACTAGTTGTTGTGGCGATTGCAAACAAACATATAAGTGTTTAAAAGCATTTTTGATATGGTAGGATGTTTGACGAATGTTTTCTATATATCTTGTAAAGGACAAGATATGCTTCATGAATGTCAAAAAGAGAATTTAGAATAAGACATTGGTATTGGAAGTGGTTTGAATCAAGAATTTTCTCTAACAAGGGCGAAGTTAAATGTTGGAATTCTCATCATAAAACATTATCTCACTTGGTTACCTTACACGCATCCATAATGTAAGTTCTTGAATATTTTTAAAAAACTTGTTTAAATATTGCTAGTTGTAACATCCCATTTTACGAATGAAAATAAAATATTTGAAGCATATTTTTAAATGTTGTTAAATTGTAAGTAACGGGTGAAACAATCGTCTGAAATGCATGATGTCCGAATAAACGTTTAATGTTATAAATAAAAATATTTAATAACAATAACAATAATATAATTTTAAGGCTAAATGTGTTCGAAACAAATTTAAGGAATTATTTGTAATTGAAATTAAAACAACTACTTGAATTATATACGCACACGTGTATAGGGGTAAGTTGAACACACACATACATATCATGACATGTAATTATCATTTATGTAGAAAGGCTTACAATATTGAAATATCTATATTATTACTATATAATACATCTTTTTGGATAGAGATGTAATTTTACCAAACTTACAAGTTTTGAAGTAACATGTACAAGAAGTACAAGGCATTTGAGAGTGGTAGTATAAAAAATAATTACAATTTTAAAACACTTTAGGAGCAATATGGTAAATTTATCCATTAAATTTTAGAGTAAAATATCATTTTCATCTCTGGCATTTTGTTGAATTTGTAATTTCAATCCAAAAACTTTTTTTTGTCATTTCAGTCATTATAGTTTGCCAAATGTTATCATTTACATCCACTCCACTAACTCCGTTAAATATGAGGGTATTTTAGTCTTTTACAATACCCTAATTATCCAATTAAAACAAATTAATCAATTAATATTCAACTAAAACTAAAAGAAAAATATGAAGCGACTAGTGAGACCGAGCGCTTGAAATTAAAAGCTTTGATTAACGCTAATTTCATGTTGTTCAATTGAAGTCTGCTATGGGATTTTAATGGATCTTCACGTTTTGGATGCATACTTGTTCAACTTTACTAATAATCAACCTTCATTTACCGTTCCTAGTCAAATGCCATAAACCACACACTAATATATGAATTTCATGAATAGATGTTCTAAAACACAAAGTTTTCCAACAATATGTGATTATACACCCACAAGATTCATCATTTCATCAAGTTCAATAAGCATATACAATCATTGAAGAACATTCACAACCTTGTAATAAATATTAACCTAATCATCACTAAAAGTTACATGTAAAATGTCAAAGTATGCTAAGCTTCATCTAATCTAAGAGATAAAGAGTGTTTAGCCCATGTGGCTTACAAAATCACAACCAAACTTATAAAAATGGAAGATAACATGATAGATCTAGAGATTTTTAAACCAAAGATGAGTAGAGGTGGGTTGTGTGGAGTTGAATATTTTTTTGAAATGCTTGATCTTCAACCTAGCTTGAACTCTTGAGAAACTACCTTCAAAGTGACCATATGAATGACGAAAAACTAGAGTTTCTACTTTAAAATTCGTCCACCCAAAATGAAGAAGGAAAGGGCTTAAAAGGGGGTTCTGATACGTGTTATGGCCATAACAGAATCAGTCATGACCATAATGCGTAGGAAAATGGGACCAGATGTTTGTTATGATCATGATAGAATCAGTCATGATCATAACAACCTCTAAACTTCTAAAATCTTCATGAATTTGTTTTGTTTTTCTTTTGAAATCATCAAGCAACCATCCAAAACTACAAAATCCAAATTAATTAAAATTAAGTATAAATAATGATGAATTTGTAATGACAAACACTTACAATTGGGGAAGACATTCATTACTAACATGTATATTTATTCCCATATCAATGATAAATCAAAGTTATCATATTTTTTATATATTTTGAAAGTGAATCAACATTGTAACAATATTATACTTTTTGAATACATTATGTAGCAATTTTAATCAAAGTAATATTGATAACCCTTTTTTAATATTAATATAATAAATAGATACTAAGAATCATTATCTTCTTTTAAGTAAATCAATTACAAATTAAGTAATACATGTATAACATATGTAACCACCATTTTAAATTTAATTAATATAATAACTATCATATTTGAAACTACCATGCATTATATGGAATTGAATATTATGAATATGAAACATCATTATTATTAATTTATAATAAATTGTCACTATAATTATAATTTTTTTTTGTAGTTACTTTTCATAATAAAATAATTTAGTAAGTAAATTTACTAATATATGAAACTTTTATTGATATGGTATGTAAAACATAAATTAATATCAAAAATCATTTTGCAAAAGAAAACATACATCAATTCATTGTTTATGATAATCATGAAAAAGCATATATATGTTTTTTTTTGGTTGAAAATCCTTATTAGTAATTTTAATTTTTTTATAGTAAAAGATGACAATTTTAACAAATGTAAATCTTTCTTTGTTCAAGAACATATTATTAATAATTTATTTAAACTATATATATATATATATATATATATATATATATATATATATATATAATTTTCAACCTAACTCAAAAATAATATAAAGTATAATATGAATTTTGTATGAGAAAATCAAAATAATAACAATAATACTAAATCCAACATAATCCAAAATCGTATGAATTACAACTTGGATTTTTGTTTGAATTGAATGGATAAAAACAAAAACAAAGATTTTTACGTTGTAATAATATAATCGAACTCCAAATGACAACTCGCGCTTATAACGTGTCGTAAAACAACTTATTAGCATATCAATATGAATATAATATAGAAAAAAGAAGAGAAAAAAAAAACTTTAATTTATGAGTATGTTATCTTCGTACTACCATTACCTATATATATAATGTTTAATACTTAATACAATAAAACTAAATTAATAAAGAATAATAACCATTTAATACAATAAAACTAAATTAATAAGAAATAATAACCATTTAAACCATAATCTAATAATATATATAACACCTATAATATATAACCAAGTGTTATCGATACCGTTTTTACACCAACGTACATTCAGTGAAGTGACTGGACGGTAGAAACGAGAACACCACCGCACCCCAATAGGATATGTTAGTTTATAAAAGCTAAACTCGATCAACAAATAATGCAATAGCAAGACTCACGAGGGTCATCCACGTGTATCAAAATCTTGACATGTGTCCTCCACGTGGCAGTTAACCTTTAATCCTTTCCTACACATATCCACTACACTTTCTCACTATAAATCCCCTCACAAACAAAAAAAAAAAAAACTTGAAAACACAACAATGTCAGGGGCTCAAGGAACATTACCACCGGGAAGCACAACGGCGACGACATACCACTCCGTCGCCGGAGGAGAGAACAAGAGTAGAATGGATATTCACTCGAAAGAAGACGAGGGTAAGATTCAGATCGACAAAATACAAGATAAGGTGGAGGATTGCGCGGGGCGGGGCGGCCCCGTGTTCGGTGACGCGGTTTCGGCCTCGGTTGAGGCTCAAGAACAAGGGCGCCGTGACAAGCCGGACCCCGGTGTCACCGGAACCGGATAGGCCGGTTTACTTACCGGCTACTCGTTTGAATAAATAAAGCTTAATTTGCGACTGTTTAGTGTTGTTTTTTTTTAAGTTTTTGGTGTCGAATAGGTGTCTGTATAGTAGAATTTATGTTTACGAGTTTTAGATCATTCCAGTGGACAATACACTGCTTCATTACTGAAGCGCTGCTTGCTTCATTGTATATTCAAATCAGAAAGCACTGTTAGGAAGAGCGCATACAGCGACGACAATACATACTTCTCATGACAACATGTGGTTTGCTCAGGAAAATGAAATTTTAATTTATAATACAAATATTAGAACTTCATTTCAAATCAAATAACTTCATTTCTTATCAAATCCAACGTCAATATATGATCCATGCAAATTCAACGAAAAACAATACATCAAACGTCAACATATGATATTATGATTCATGCAAATTCAACGAAAAACAATACAATATTGGACGAAGAACAATACAATGGTGAATCCTTTGGCCTTTAAAAGGATCCTCTATACAAATAGTACGTGAATAGTAGCTACTGTACGTAAACTCTTTTAGCTTTTAAGGATTCTCATAAATTCTTTTAGCTTTTAAGCAGCTACTGTACGTAAATTCTTTTAGCTTTTAAGGATTCTCATAAATTCTTTTAGCTTTTAAGGATTCTCGTCAGATAGCTTCGCTTTTTTAGATAACGAAACATCTAAAACACGAAACCATTTTTGAGATAACGGAACAATTAAAACACAAAACCATTATATAAGTCAATCTCAAAACTGTTTTGACATTTTGAAATCACGTACATTTTAAAATTAACCTTAAAAGTTGACTTAAAAATCATTTTAACACTTTAAAATTAACCTAAAAGTCATCTTTTATATTTGTTCGAAATTATAGAAGTCATCTTTTATATTTGTTCAAAATTATATAAATATATTGTTTAAATCGGATTATGCGCAATCTTTCAGTTGGTGCATGACAAGAGTCCTTGAATTTCTTTAAGCTCGATAGGAGTTTGCATGAGGTCCACATGAGCTTGGGAAAGTAATAAGCGACGTAACATGTGCACTCACTATAATGCATACTATGACCGTAGAGGACGAAACGATTGTCATAGTAATTGGTAGTCTTGTGATGATGAAGATAAAGCTCCACCAAATTAGCACAAAGAGCAACAACGAAATTTGAACAATAGCTAAAAAGGTTCAACGATCAATGTAATAAGTGAGGTCGTCGTCAACTTTGACATGACATGGCGGAACATATTTAAAGCCTAACACTTTCTATATATATGTTTTAGAATAGCTTAATTTATATGAAATTTCTAATTTCTAATTATTTAATTACGTACACTTCAGTTATCTATGTTAAAATATTTAAAATCAAGATTTCCTTAACTGGGAAATGATCCCGAACTTTGTATATACATTCAATCACAAAGCGGTCTAGTTTCTTTCCAAACCATGCGCAAAACAAGAGTTAAATTAAGCATCACGTATACTCTTAAGTATGTAAATTTAATATATTTTATTGCACTTTCTATTTTTGATTAACTAACATTTAAATGTAATTTAGTGTATTCATTTATAGGGTATTAAAGCTTGATAGTTTATTGTAACAAACAAAATGGTTATGAAAAATAAATAAAGAAGTTGGTGCTACAAGAATTGTTCTCAATAGCGGCGACACAGGCTTTTGGCGGTGACTTGTCGCCGCCATTGATCAGCGATCCGTTCCACGCCTTTCGAGTTAGTTCTGGCCGTTGATCAATCTCCTGATCCAATGGCGGGGGTTACGTCGTACAAACACCAATAGCGGCGACACTATTAGCGGTGACCTCTCGCCGCTATTGGATAAGACATTTACCCGGGCCTCATGCTTCTTCCCCAAACATCCGCACCCTAATCCACCTACACCACCGCGACTGCACCTCTGAAACACCACCGCGACCGGGCTGTGACCTCTCGTGTATTTGTTAAATATTCGTTATTGATTCCGTTATCTCTTGTAAGGGCTTGTTTTGTATTAATGCAATTACGGGGATTCATTTTGTAAATTCTTGATGTAATTAAATGCTTGGATAATTAATATTGTCAATAATAATAATAACCATAATAATAATAATAAAAAAGAAAATGTTAAAATTAAAAATAATAATAATAAATAAAATAAAATAATAATACTAATAATAGTAAATAATTATAATAAGTATTAATATTTTTAATAAATAAAAGTAATATAAGATTAATATCCTAAAAACTTATAAATAATAAGTTTTTACATAAAATAATAAAACTTTAAAACCTTAGGGGCTAAACTGTAAATCTGTTTAAACTAAAAATTAAACTTTGGTTTTAAAGTAATAAAACATAAAGTACAGGGACCAAATGTGTAACATTTTAAAAACCCAGACCCCCACCCTCGTTTTTCCGGCCAAAACTCCGGCCACCACCGGCCGACCTCCGGCGACTTCTGAAAATCCCATAAAAACTCTTTTTTAACCTCTAAAAAATGAATCTAACCGCTTCTAGTACAAGTTTCGAACCCTAAGACTCTATTTAATTCGAAATTAACATCGATTACCTTAATACTCAAACCGAAACCGATTATCCTTAAAACCCAAAACTGATTTCGCCCTTAAATCATCATAATCATCAAATTGATTGGACATAAACCACCGATTAAACACCTGGAACTTAATGGGGTAATTAATTTCACATGAAACGCCCGAATTACACCTTCAATCAATGATAAACGGCCGACATTAAGCTTATAGCCGTTGGACATGATTGAGCTCGAGTTGACACTATAAAATAGAGAGCTAATGCTCTCGACCTTTTCTTCTCACTAGCTGAACTCTCAATTTCATCAAAATACATACACATATCGAAATCCCCAATCGTGAACAGTCGAAGGCTTGCTTGAACTTAAAATCACCAAGAACGACACCAAAACAGGTAATAAAATGAGGCTTTACACTCGATTTGATGTGGATAATCAAAGCCCTAACCTTAATTTCATTATCAAACTCATTTTGTGGATCAATTTGATCGAATGGGAATCTAGGGTTCTTGGGTTTAAACTGGGAGTTTCTGGATAATCGTTTTAAAAATTGATTTCGGGTTAAAACACAAAATTGGGCCTAGCCCAGCCGGTTTAAGTCATGTGTTGTTGGGCAAGAGGTCCCGGGTTCGACCCCGGGCACCTGCCACTAGTTTTCTAAAAGGTTTTTTTTTTTAAATCTAAATTTCTGAAAATATTAAATATCATTATAAATTATATAAAAATCATTTTTAAGCAGAAAGTTAAACAAAATTATTTTCTTTTTAATATTTTCTTACAAATTTAATTAAGAAATTCTTATTTCTTTTATTTAAAAAATAATAATAATAATAATAATAAATAAATATATATATATATATATATATATATATATATATATAAACATGGTTACAAAATACATTTATTATTAATGTTAAAATAAATCCCACTTAATTTTTAAATAATTTTAACTTAATAGATGTTTTATTGTTATAAAGAATATTTACAAATTCATCTTTTTATACATGTATGTGCACCTATTGTAATTAGTTAAAGTATTTTAATCTTCTAAAATTACAAAAAAATGACTCTTCCAATAAATGGTAAATAATAACCCTTTTAATAATAAACTTATAACTTTTATTAATAGCGTAAATCATAATAATTCTTATTTAAAACATTTGATTACCAAAATACTAATAATTTGCATCTATTTATTAACATGAAAACCATGGACAAATGAGTTATAAATATAATACCAAAATCACCATGATTAACTTAATACGACGTTTCGTTTAGGTGAACGTTAACGAATCCTCGGCATTATATACAAGACTTATTATTTGTCATCCTCTATTATCCAAGTGAGTTTTTCCATACCCCTTTTATATATTTTCACACTTTAGGGTGAAACATGTTAACCTTATGATAAAGGCACTTGTAAACTCGTTTGAATCTTGTAAACACTTGGGCAATTCTTTTTTTTTGTCGTGGTTAGTTGAACTCTTGTAATTACCATGTGATGACTATAATATGTACAATCATTAACTATTGCTAGCCTGGCGACGTCATAGATCTATGGGCCTGACAAGCCTACTTGGTATTAAACCAAGTACACTTAGCTAATCGTTTAATCTTGTAATCTTGAAATCTTGTAATCTGTCAAGGTTTGATTGCTACATTTATCCATCCATCCCTAGTTACTTTATTCAATAACCTATTACATGAATTGCCATCTTTTATATATATTTATGTATGAAAACTATGAAAAACTCACCAACATTATGTTGACCTTTTATTTTCAACATGTTTCAGGAAATAATACTGTTTAGCATACCTTGAAGACTTACATACATCTAGGATTGGACCTAGACTAAAATAAAAGACATTGATCATTTTGTGACTTTGAATTTCTTATGTATTGTTAGATGTTTGAACTTGCTCTATTTCTTGGATGTATGTCATTAATATTGATTTTTAATAATATTGTCATTTTAAATTAGCGTTGTGTGGCATAAATAATCTTAACCCTCACGTCTCGACGTTTCCCCCGTTAAGGTTGGGGTGTGACAGATTGGTATCAGAGCCCATAACTATAGGGATTTAGGTTATTAGAAATGGTGGCCTAGACTATAGTTAAACTAGGGACCCTTTTCATGACAATTGCTATGATCTTGTAAGTATGCTTATATGCCTATTATGATGCATGATCAATTCCTTATGTGCTATTTGTTATTATTTAGAAAATTATGCCTTAGGAATGTGCCTTGAACCTTGTAAACCCCAACTTTCTAATCCCCTTCTTATGCCTCTACGTTCTACCATGTCTAATCTTTCCTAAATCTTATTCTCGACTATGTGTGGTAAACTACGCATCTTATCGAGTGGAAAAATTCTTTAGGCGATACGTCTAAATCTTAAAAAAAATCTCATCGTGGTTTTAATTCTGATGGCCTTAGGGAAGTGTGTGACACATAAACACCTGTATTCTGGACTTTCTGGCAAAAGGCCCACGGGCTAAGGCAAGTATTCCGTATAAATCTCATTGTGAGACCTGTTATGCTTACCTGGGGATTTCTGGGATGAGTGCAAAATTATGGTCAACATACACATCTTCCTCTAGGTAATCGGGATTAAGTCACCCGACGTGTCCATGTTCCTATTGGCTATGTGGTACCAAATGGAACCATCCTGGTTATATTTTTTAAAAAAAATTCTTGATTTTCTGAACTGGTTTATTTTCGAATACTAATATCTTCTTTATTTCCATCTTATAGAATGTCTCGTCATCATGTCGTTCTTATAGAATGTCTCGACGTTTCCGCCGTTAAGGTTGGGGTGTGACACGGGCCTCCCCACCGCCACTACCACCACCACCGCACCTCCCCACCTCCACACTCCCTACCTTCGCACCATCCCCACCGCCATCGCACCGCCTCCGCCACCCTCCCCACATTCGCACCCTCCCCACCGCCACCATACCTCCCCACTGGCACACCACCTCCACACCGGCACACAAGCTCCACAGCGGCACACCACCTCCACATTCGCCTCCGTTGGAAGACTTTCTTCTTCATATCTCACTTGTAAGATTCGAATAACCATCATTATATATTATTAGCTGCAATCATTTATGGTTTGTTGACGATTCTTCCCGATCTATGTGTATGATGTTTCACTAGCTCGACCCGTCACCGGAGAGTCGCCGCTACAATTGTTGAGATATTTTTTTTAATTTTTCTTTTAGCTTTATTATGTATTGTGATAGACTATTTAGAATTTATGCTAGTAAATTATTTGAACTAGTTGTATGAATTATCATGTTAATTGTGTGAATTTTTTGAACTAGTTCTATTATTGGATGTTAGTTTGGTTGTCTAGTAACATGCTAGCTAATTGTGTGACTATTTTATTAAGTATTAGGTTAGTTGTTTGCATCTTTTAAATTAGTTGTGTCATTATGTGTTTGTTATATTAATCATTTAAAATATGATAATATATTTGATAGAATAAAATTGTCATAAATTAAAAATTCTTTTATTGTATAGCCATAATGATCAACAATAAGAAATTAATTATAAAATCAAACAAAATGTGATATTATTTGAAAATGTTTCAATTTGTTCAAACAATGTCACATTTCATTTGATTTTTATAGTAATTCCTTATTGTTGTGCATTATGAGCTTTTAGGTTTCGTTACTTCATTCTTATCATCACAAGCTTAGAAATAGCCGCCCGCAATTGATTTAGTAATTAATTTCGGGTTGTCCCCGTTTTGGGACTGCTTTTTGAATATTTTATCTCATTTAGGATATGAATGTGTATTACATGATTGTTTGTTTAAGAAAAAATTGGTTGTTATTTTCTCTTTGCTCCTCGAGTATATATTTTTATATGTATATACTTGGGAGCTAAGAGGAAATGTTGCCGAATTTTTCTTAAACAAACAATTATGTAATGCACGTTCATATATGAGATAAGGTATTCAAAAAGTGGGTATAACAACCTACCTTTTTGAATTCTTAATCTGTTAGCCTACTTTTTGTTCATGTTTTGTAGATTGTTTTTCATCCACTTAAATCCTAAATTATATTGCAGTTCCATAATCATGTCTGTTGATAAAAGTTGGCTTCTTAATCCGAACCCTATATCACCTGAATATCAACAAGAACTCAAATCTTTTATAGATATGTGTGAAAAACATACCGACAGTTATGGCCAGATTCGATGTCCGTGTATGAAATATCAGACTACCGTATTATTAGGATGGGTTAAAATGAAATATCATTTAGAAATATGGGGCATGTGCTGAACGTACAAGGATTGGATCTATTATGGTGAAAGTTTAATTCCTGAAGTTGTAGTTGTAGATGATGTTAGGCCAACAAACGATATGGCTGACGTCATCGAAGACGTTATGGAAGAGAGTAGCGGTGTCCATGATGATTTTGATAATTTGTTAGAGGAAGTTCAATCAGAATTATATCCGGGTTGTACGAAATTTTCTTCCCTTGATTTCTTAGCAAAGCTTATGCATATCAAGGTGAAAAATAAATGGACTAATAGTTCATTTTATGAGCTTCTTGAGTTGTTACAATCTTCACATCCTGAGAGTAATAAAATTCCCCCTTCTTATTATGTAGCAAAAAAAGACATTAAAGAAGATTGGTTTAGGATATGAGTCGATACATGTGTGCAAATATGATTGTGCTCTTTTCTGGGGAGAAAAACTTTTGTTAGAAAAATGTCCCGTTTGTAATGAGAGTAGGTGGGTCGATACAAATACAAAGGGCAAGAAGTTACCTCACAAGGTGTTACGATGGTTTCTTTTAACCCCGAGACTACGATGATTGTATTCTTCAAGGCACACAACAAAAGATATGATTTGGCATAGTACCAGACGATTAGAAGAAGGTACGATGCATCATCCTGTTGATGGTACTTCATGGAAAGATTTTGATATAAAGTACCCGACATTCTCGAGGGAGCCGCGAAACGTTCGCTTAGGGCTTGCAGCCAACGGTTTTAATCCATTTGGTAACATGAGTTCTGCTCATAGCACGTGGCTGGTTGTACTCACCACATGCAATCTGCCTCTATTGCTATGCATGAAAGAGTCCTCATTTATGTTGTCCTTGTTGATTCATGACCCTAAATCACCCGGGAAGGACATGGAAGTGTTTCTTAGGCTGTTGGTGGATGAGCTTAAGCAGTTGTGGGTGTCAGGCATACGTACTAAAGACGCGGCGACAAACAAGTTCTTTACAATGAAGGTGGCGTTGTTATGGACTATAAACGACTTTCCAGCTCGTAGTAGTCTATCAGGTTGGAGCGAGCAGGGTTACAAAGCATGCCCGACTTGTAACGAAGACACTCCTTCTATGCGTGCTACAAATAAAGTTATATATATTGGTCATCGTTGATTTTTAGATGCTAACCATGAGTGGAGAACAAGTTTAGATTTTAACGAAGAACCCGAGATCAGAGCCCCTTCGAAACAATTTAATGATACTGACATAGAAGCTCAACTTAGTCGTCTACACCATCGTTTACCGGGTAAGCATCCTGATTTTGGAGGTGTAAAATCAAAGCAGCAGGAGTCTGAGTTGAACTAGTCCAAACGAAGCATATTTTTTGAACTTGGGTATTGGTCTTCTCTGCAGCTAAAACACAACTTAAATGTGATGCATATTGAGAAAAATATGTGCGCTAGTTTGTTAGTTACTCTTCTAATGAATGAAAAGAGCAAAGATACACAACTTTGATGTCGTTCACAACCATTCTTCATCTAATAGTGTACTTTGCATTGACTTCACACAATACTTTCATAACATGCCTACTTATGTCACTGACGGCGAGACTGCAACTAAAGTTAATCCACCAACTGTTACCGTTGATGATGTATCTGAGGACGCGGCTGATTATGATGAGGACGATTCTGATTATGACACTGAGGGGTCTGACAAAGACACTGAAGTATATGAGGGTGACTCTGATTGAAAGATTTGTTACGATTTGTATATGTATTTATATATGATATCACTGTTGATTGTTTTGGTATAATTTTAATATTGTGTTCTACATCTTATGATTTTTCATGTTGTAGTAGAAAGCTTTCGTCTAATTTTAATATTATGTTCTACATCTTATAATTTTTCAAGACATGATATCACTGTGGATTGTTTTGGTATACCTCATGACTGATGTCATGAGTCATGAAGGTGATGGCACGAGCGATCCTCCACTTCCTCCATTTGGCGGTCCTGGAAGTCACGTGTTGGATGATAATTGTTATGTAATTTATTTATTTACTATGTTTATTCAATTATTATTAATATATATTGCAACTAATAAATTTTTATTATAATTGCAGGTACGCCTTCTTGAAAAATAAATAGAAAGGCGAAAAACAAAAAACTACAGCAGGAGCTGGCCAAAAAGGGAGGACCTTTATCTCTCCATTTTGATAAAGCTGCCACGTATACCCCCATCAGTGAACTTAATGATATGTTTGTTCACGAGGTGGGGATATACATGCAGGCTAATTATCCTTTTAATGTACGTTCATGGATTGATCTTTCTGATGCTCAGAAGAATGCGTTGGAGGCGCATATGGTGGTAACTTTTATATGTTTTATGTTTATTGTTTGGTATTTATTTAACTAACTTCATTTTGTTTAGCTTAAATTTAGCGACGCTTTGATTTTGATGAGAATTTGCGAGATCGTGAATGCGCTCAGATTGAGGGTGGCATTCGTTCTGTATATCTCAAACGATTCAGAGATCGAAAAAACTGTGCAAAAAGACACTTTGAGCGTGTTGGAGGATATGAAGATGTGGAACAAGCAAGGCACAACCCTCCAAAGGGAATGAATCATGAAAACCAGAGGAAAACGGTTGATTTTTTCCTAAGTGACGGACACAGAAAAGCGTCATCATTAAACAAAGCAAACATGCAACAACAACAATACATTAATCATGGGGGGACTGCTTCATATAGTAGTTATTACAAGAAGGTAATGCTTTAATTATTTGTATATGTATTGTATACAATTATTTATTTAATATATGATATACTTTTAAATGTTAAACAAAATAAGTGCAGACTTGAGGCATTTTAGAATGCTCATACCGGTAAAGATGGGACCTTTGATACCGAGATAGCAGAGCAACAATATGTAAGTTTTTATATAAAGTAGAGATTTGAAATGTGTATATATATATATATATATATATATATATATATATATATATATATATAAGAATGTATATATATATTAAATCACTTTTGTTAATTAATATAGAATCAGCTCAAAAGACGATTTGATGAGCTAAGTCAATTCCAAAATGAAGAAAATTGTTCATCAACGCCGAACAAGGTCGAAGTTTTTGAGTCGGTGTTGGGAGAACACCGTGGACATATTAGAGGGATTGGGCGTAAACCGTCTTCATCTGCAGGGTCGACTTCGTTTGTTCATGAGCAGGAACAAACACCTCAGACATTTTCAAAGGTATTAAAGTTATATAAGTTTTACTTTAAACGGGTCAAAATGAGTAAATTTAAGTTAAATTACGTAGATTTTGGTTGAAATGGGTCAAAATGATACAAACACACTTGATATACTTAATACCACGTTAATTTGAGTTAAAAATGGTCAAAATGGGTAAAAATGAACTTTACCCGCTTAAACTTGAAGGTGTTAAGTGCATCATTGTTGGTTTATCTTAAACGGGTCAAAATAGGTTAATTTAAGTTAAATTATGTAGATTTTGGTTAAAATGGGTTAAAATGATACAAACACACTTGATATACTTAAAACCACATTAATTTGAGTTAAACGGGTTAAAATGGGTAAAAATGAACTTTACCCGCTTAAACTTGAAGGTGTTAAGTGCATCATTGTTGGTTTATCTTAAATGGGTCAAAATGGGTAAATTTAAGTTGAATTATGTACATTTTGGTTGAAATGGGTCAAAATGATACAAACACACTTGATATACTTAAAATTGGATGTGTTATCTTATAATTTATACTTTGCCAAATGCAACAACTTATAATATATGTTTTGTTTTGTAGGCTCAAATCGCAAGTCTGTTTCAAAATGCAAATTTTATGTCTCAAATTACGCAGCTTATTGCCTCGCAAAAAGCTCCACATCAAGCTGAAGAAGATGATTCGGACGAGGGAGATGAATAGGATTGCGGATAAGTAGTTTAAGTTTGTTTTAGCGACATTTGATGTTTAAGTTAAACAATGTATTTAACATACTTAGTTAACACTTGTGTACTTCTTAATATTAGATTTCATTAATGTAATTTGTGTTATTGAGAAATCTGAATTTATTTTTATACAGGTATGTCACACCCCAACCTTAACGGCGGAAACGTCGAGGTGTGAGGGTTAAGATTATTCATGTCACACAACGCTAATTCAAAGTGTCAATAATATTAATCTCCAAGGTTCTTAACATACAATAAAGAAATGACATAAGTTTCAAACAAAACAAAAATAAAATTTCCCAAAGTGTCATGTGACATAAACGTCATTTTATTATTATCTAGGTCCAATCCTAGATGTGAACAAGTCTTCAAGCAAGTTATGGAGTACCATCTCCTGAAACATGTTAAAAATAATGTCAACAATATGTTGGTGAGTTTCCATAGGTTTATCATACATAAGTATATATATCAAAAGATGGCAATTCACGTCATAGGTTATTGAATAAAGTAAATAAAGATGGATGAAAAAATGTAACAATCAAACCTTGACAAATATGGTCATTACAAGATTAAACGATTAGCTAAGTGTACTTGGTTCCCATAGTGCTCAAGAATACGACACTAGAAGCCGGCAATAACCTCGGCTTTAGCACCAAATCGGCTTGTCAGGCCCATAGATCTATGACGTCGCTAGGCTAGCAATAGTTAATGATTGTATCTTACAAGAGTCATCACATGATAGTTACAAGAGTTCAAATAACCATGACAAAATAAGATGAATTGCATAAGTGTTTCAAGAGTAAAAACGTATTTCCAAGTGTGTTAAATATAAGATTAACATGTTTCACCCCATAAGTGTGAAATAATATAAAATGGGGTATGAAAACTCACTTGGATTATAAAGATGACAAATAAGAAGTCTTGTATATAATGCCGAGGATTCGTTAACGTTCAACCTAAATGGACAACCTGTTAAGTTAATCATGGTGATTATAGTGTTATATTTATAAACCGTTTAACCCATGATTTTTAAATTATTAAATAGGTACAATTTGTTATTATTTTGGTATTTAAATGATAAGAATTTTAGTGATTAACACTATTAATAAAAGTTAAACCTTTATTATCAAATAAATATTATTTACTCTTTAAATAAAATAATAACTTGTAGATATAAGTGATTACAATAAGTGTACATTTTTAATTATGTACATGTATATTTATTTTCTTAAATATTATAAATAAATGTGTAACAATAAAGAATTTATTTAATAGAAATTATTACAAATTTAGTGGAAATTAATTACAATTTAAGATTAATAATAAATTGTATTTTGTACCATTTTCATAATTTTGAAATAAAAGAAATGGAAATTTCTAAATTTAGATTTTCAATGAAATATAAACGAAAATGATTTTATAAATTTTCTGATTAAAAATAGTTTTTATATGATTATTAATACTATTTAAATATTTTTTAGAATATTCATATATTACAAAACCCTTTTAAAAAAATATTGGCAGGGCCTCGGGTTCGAACCCGGGCCCTTTGCCACACCACCCAACACTTAAACCATCGGGCCAAAGCCCAGTTTATGTCAAGGAACAGAATTGAAAAGTTAAAACATATAACCCACGAAAATCCCCAATTTCTTATAAACCCTAGATTTATAATCAGACAAATTAGAGCTTGAATCGATCATGATAACCAAATTAACCATATGGCTTTGATTCCCTATGATTAATCGAGTGTATTACAGCTTTTAATTACCAAAACCCGGTTGTAATTCGATAGAACATACAGTGGCACAATGTCGACTGTTCTTGATTTGGGAAATTCGATGTAGGAGTGTTTTTAATGAAATTGATCTTACCGAGAGCTTGAAAAGGACGAATTCAACCTTTCCCCTCTGTTATATAGCCTCAATTTGATCGATTTAATGTCCAACGGCTGTGAGATTAATGTCAGGGGTTCCAGGTCAAATTAAGTAGGTTTAATGTTGTTTCAGGTGACTTTAATCACATTAGTGGTTTGAAAAATGATTAGGCGAGCGTGTAGGTCCGTTTAATTGAGTAATTACATCGAATTAGTGTAGAAACGACTTCGGTCTTGAGTGCATTTCGGTTTCGGTTTCATTGGGTATCAATATCACCGTTAAAATCAAATTAATACCCATGATTGGGTTCGAATCGGTTTAATGGTTCGATTAATGCGATTTATTTCGATTTTTGGGGCTAAAATCGGTGTGTTGGAGGTGGCCGGAACTACGCCGGCAGGTGGCCGGAGTTCCTTGCCTGAAATGCGGGGTTTAGGATTTTGTTTTTTTTAAATAGTTACACCGAGGTCCCTGTGGTTTATATATTTACTTAAATCGCCCAAAATTAAGTTTCTAGTTAAAATGAATTTTACAGTTTAGCCCCTGGAGTTTTATTTTATTTTATTTTATGCCAATAATTTACAAGTTTTAATATAATTTTGATTTTTATTTATTTTTCATAATTAAACACTTATTATGTTTATTATTATTATTATTATTATTATTATTATTATTATTATTATTTTCATTATTATTTTCATTATTATTATTAATATTAGCATTTTCTTTTATGCTTGTTATTATTTTTATTATTATTATTAGTATTATTATTATTATTATCATTAATCACTTAATTATTTAATTATATCTAAGTTATAGTGATACAAGAAATTACAAATGAGTCCTCGTATTGCATTAATGACAAAACACACCCTTACAAGAGATAACGAAGTTAACAAGTAAACTAACAAAAATACGAAAGGTCACAGTCTCCCCAACTTTAAGAAATTTCATCCCAAAATTAAAGATGAGACTAAACAAAAAGATAGGGATATTTCTTCCTCATATGCTTCTCGCGTTCCTAGGTGAACTCAGCTCCACGTTTGTTTTCCCAACGAACCTTGACGATGGGCGTGGTAGTTGTTTGGGTCTTCTTCAGCATTCGGTCCATAATCTCGACAGGCTTCTCGATAAAATGCAAGGACTCGTCAACTTGGATTTCCTCCAAAGGAACATGCAAATTTTCATCGGCTAAACATTTCCTCAAGTTGAGACATGAAAGACAGGATGAATCCCGCTAAGTTCGGAAGGTAGTTCTAGTTTGTAAGCCACTTTCCCAATCCTTTTCAGAATCTTGAAAGGTCTTACAAAACGTGGGGCTAATTTGCCCTTTTTCCCAAAGCGAACAACACCCTTCTATGGAGAAACCTTAAGAAGAACCATGTCATCGACTTGAAACTCAACGGTTTGCATCTTTTATCCGTGTAACTCTTTTGACGACTTCTAGCCACCTCAAGATTATTACGGATTTTGGAGACTTTGTCGGTTGTTTCTTGGATGAGTTCAGGACCAGTAATAAGATTTTCTCCAATGTCAATCCAACAGATCGGTGAATGGCATTTGCGACCATATAAAGCCTCGAATGGTGCCATCTTGATGCTTGAGTGATAACTATTGTTATATGAAAATTCCGCTAACGACAGATGCGTATCCCAGTCACCACCAAAATCAAAGACACAAAGACGTAAAAAATCCTCAAGAGTTTGAATTGTTCGTTCAGTTTGACCATCCGTTTGAGGATGGTAAGCCATGCTTAAATCCAATTGAGTAGCCAAGAGTTCTTGCATGGAAGACCAGAAGTGTGAAGTGAATCGAGCATCAGGATCGGAAATAATATGCAACGGCACGCCATGACGACTCACAATTTCATCGATGTAGACGCGAGCCAACTTTGAAACCTTGTATGTGTCTTGTATTGCTATGAAATGTGCCATTTTGGTCAAACGGTCAACAATCACCCATATACTTTCATGGCCATGAGAGGTTCGTGGTAACTTGGTTATGAAATCCATGGATATATGCTCCTATTTCCACATAGGGATTTCAGGTTGCTCAAGTAAACCACTAGACCGTTGATGTTCAGCTTTGACCCTTGCGCACGTGAGACATTTGGAGACATAAGATGCAATATCCTTCTTCATTCCTGGCCACCAATATTGGCCACGCAGATCCATGTACATCTTATCGGACCCAGGGTGAATAGAATATCGAGTTTGGTGAGCTTCATTCATGATCCAAAGCCGGTTCAAGAAATACTACATGCCATTCGGTTTTGTCTCCAATTGTGATCGAATGTTAGATGCTAGTTCATCATCCTTCCCTTCCTCAGTTAACGCTGCTTGTTGAGCCTCGCGGATGCAAAACTCGAGATCACTATCAATCCTTATATTTTGAAGCATGATAGTAGCCTCGTTAACATCCACGTGAATCTCGGTATCAAATTCTCCTAACGTGTCAAACCATTGCCTTCGATCTCGAATTTCTCGAAGTGAGACCATCTTATTGTGGATCTTATGGCTCAGCACGTCGGCTACAATATTTGCCTTTCCAGGATGGTAACGAATATCACAGTCATAGTCGCTAATCAACTCAACCCAACGTCTTTGTCTCATGTTGAGATCCTTTTGATTGAACACGTGTTGGAGGCTCTTATGGTCGGTGTAGACTATACATTGCGTTCCATAAAGATAATGCCACCAAATCTTCAAGGCAAATACCACGACACCAAGTTCGTGATCGTGAGTTGTATAGTTCACTTCATGAACCTTTAATTGCCTTGACGCGTAAGCTATGACCTTGCCTCGTTGTATGAGAACACAACCAAGGCCTTGACTAGACGCATCATAGTACACAGTGAAGTCATCATTTCCATCAGGAAAAGTTAGGATAGGAGCATTACACAATTTGTGTTTCAAAGTCTCGAAAGCCTTCTCTTGTTCGGGTCCCCACTCATAAAGTATATTCTTTTGAGTTAGCGCCGTAAGTGGTTTAGCAATCTTCGAAAAGTTTGCAATGAACCTACGGTAATAACCCGTTAAACCCAGAAAAGAACGAACCTCAGTTGGGGTCGTGGGAACACACCAAGTTTTCACGGCTTCTATTTTTGCAGGGTCGACGTGAATTTCTTGGCTATTCACCACATGTCCTAGGAATTGAACTTCTTCGAGCCAAAATTCACACTTTGAGAACTTGGCATATAGTTGTTCCTTCTTCAAAAGATCGAGGACCTGACGTAAATGCGATTCGTGATCGGTCTTTGTCTTGGAATGAATGAGAATATCATCAATAAACACGATCACGAATTTATCCAAATACGGTTTACATACTCGATTCATGAGATTAATGAAGACAACAGGTGCATTAGTCAAGCCAAAAGGCATAACCATGAACTCGTAATGTCCATATCGAGTACGGAACGCGGTCTTTGGAATGTCGTTGTCGTGAGCACGTAGTTGATGATACCCAGAATGTAGATCGATCTTTGAGAATTGTGTAGCTCCTTGAAATTGATCGAAGAGATCATCGATTCTAGGAAGAGGGTATCGGTTCTTGATAGTGAGTTTGTTGAGTTCCCGGTAGTCGATGCACATATAGAAAGAACCATCTTTCTTCTTCACAAATAGCAAGGGTGCACCCCATGGTGAAGAGCTAGGTCGAATAAAACCCTTATCGGTCAACTCTTGTAGTTGACTAGCTAGTTCTTGCATTTCAGATGGTGCAAGATGATAAGGAGACTTAGCCATGGGGTTCGCACCAGGAATCAAATCGATTTTGAACTCAACTTCTCAAACGGGAGGCAACCCACTAAGATCCTCAGGAAACACCTCGGGAAAATCTCGTACAACAGGAATATCCTTCAATTCCTTCCCCTTGGCTTTCGTGTTAACTACGTAAGCCATGAAAGCTACGTAGTTTTTACTCAAGCACTTTTAAGCCTTGATACAAGACATGAGTTTGAGTCTTTGGGATGATCTCTCCCAAAAGACTTTTAAGGTATCAACAGATGGTAAAGGAATGAGAATGCACTTCTCGAAGCATATAATTTCCGCGTGTTGTTTGGCTAACCAATCCATGCCGATAATGATGTCAAAGCTCCCCAGTTGCATAGGAATAAGGACGATAAGAAACTCGTGCTTGTTAAGACTTAAGACACAATCGCGTATCACGACGTTGACTTCAATAGATTTGCCATCCGCTACTTAGACCGTAAAGGATCTTTCTAAGTTAGAACGCGGCTTAGAAAGAATAGGCTCAAACTCTAAAGACACAAAACACTTATCCGCACCCGAATCAAAAAGTATAGAGGCATATCTACTATTTACAAGGTACATACCTGCTCAAATAATAAACTATCATTGGCACATGGAAAGCAGGCAGGAATTTTACAAGATAAAAGAACGATTAAAGGAAAATGGTGACGTACCATTCACCACGTCATTGTTGGCTTGAGATTGGTTGGCATTGATGTTAAAAGCCCTTCCTTGAGCCGGTGGCACATTTCCCGCAATGCGAGGACATTGTGGACGGAAATGACCAGTTTCGCTACAGTTGTAGCAGGCTCGATTAGCAACCATTGCAGCATTATTCAGGGCCAATGGCAAGTGGCCACCAAATGACCATACTTTCCACACAACGAGCAGATTCGGCAAGGAGTGTTCCCCGTATGATGGTACTTGCAGGTGTTGCACATCAGGTATGGTCCAGTATAAGCCCTTGCCACGGGGGCTTGATTTGTAGAGATAGCTTGCCTTTGAAGGGCATTTGGTGCTGTCATAGCATAATTGCGGGCCGGTGTGAACTTGCACTTCTTACCTTTGAATGATGATTCAGCTTTCACCTCCTTTGTTGCTTCAGGAGTCACCTTTGCAGTTGACTTGGCTCTCTTTACCGTCAATGTGCCAGCTTTAATATGATTTTCAGTGAGCTGGGCGGTGATATTGATCGCCTCCTCCAAAGTTGTGGGCCTACTTCCCACGACAGCATCTTGGATTTGAGGCGGTACCCCCTTGATAAATTTCTCGATGCTTCGGGGTACGGTTTCCACCATGTGTGGTAGAAGCATGCTCAGTTCGTGATAACGGATAGAGTATGCCAAATGGTTTCCACTGTCCTATTTAAGGTTCCAGAACTCCTCCTCCAGTTTCTGCAATTCACTTCTCGGGCAGAATTTTTGGACCATTAAGTCCTTAAACTCCTCCCAAGACAACGCCAAGGCAACTTCAGCACCTTGGTTCCTTTTCTCACTATTCCACCATGTAAGCGCCCATTGTTGTAGAACACTTGCAGCATAGCGGACCTTGAGCTCCTCGGGACACTCGCTGTTGATGAACGTGTTTTCCATACTCTCAAACCACTCGAGAAGTCCAGTGGCTCTTTCCTTTCCACTAAAGCTAGTGGGTTTGCATGAGTTGAAGTGCTTGAACGTGCAGGTGTGGTTGTTCCCACCTTGGTTGTTGCTATTCTCCCCATGACCAATGTTACCATCACCACCATTATTTCCATTGGCGTTGTTGCTGTTATTGGCCATTAAGGTGCTACTAAGTTCAGCAACCATCGTCGGGAGTACAGCAGCCATTTGACGGGCGATCATCGCGGCAAGTTTGTAGTCGGAGGTAGCACGCTTTCCTTGGTGATGAGACATTCTATAAGATAGATATAAAGAAAAAAAATATTAGTATTCGGAGATAAACCTGTTCAGGAAATCAAGAACTTTTTGACATTTTAAATATAACCAGGATGGTTCCATTTGGTACCACATAGCCAATAGGAACATGGACACGTCGAGGTGACTTAATCCTAATTACTCCGAGGAAAATGTGTATGTTGACCATAATTTAGCACTCATCCCAGAAATCCCCAGGTAAGCATAACAGGTCTCGCAGTGAGATTTATACGAAATGCTTGCCTTAGCCCGAGGGCCTTTTGCCAGGAAATCCAGAATACAGGTGTTTATGTGTCACACACTTCCCTAAGGCTATTAGAATTAAAACCTCGATGAGATTTTCAAGATTTAGACATATCATCTAAGGAATTTTTCCATTCGATAAGATGCGTAGATTTCCACACGTAGTCGAGAATAAGATTTAGGAAAAGATTAGACGCGGCAGAACTTAGAGGCATAAGAAGAGGATTAGGAATTTGGGGTATACAAGGTTCAAGTCATATCCCTAAGGCAGCATTTTCTAAATATAAACAAATAGCACATAAAGAATTTATCATGCAACATGTAACAACATGTGATAGGCACATAAGCATACTTACAAGATTATAACAAATGTCGTGTAAGGTCCCTTGTTTAACAATAGTCTAGGCCACCATTTCTAATAACCTAAATCCCTATAGTTATGGGCTCTGATACCAATCTGTCACTCCCCAACCTTAACGACGGAAACGTCGAGGTGTGAGAGTTAAGATTGTTCATGCCACATAACGCTAATTCAAAGTGTCAATAATATTGATCTCCAAGGTTCATAACATACAATAAAGAAATAACATAAGTTTCAAACAAAACAAAAATAAAATTTCCCAAAGTGTCATGTGACATAAACGTCATTTTATTATTATCTAGGTCCAATCCTAGATGTGAACAAGTCTTCAAGCAAGTTATGCAGTACCATTTCCGGAAATATGTTAAAAATAATGTCAACAATATGTTGGTGAGTTTCCATAGGTTTATCATACATAAGTATATATATCAAAAGATGGCAATTCACGTCATAGGTTATTGAATAAAGTAAATAAAGGTGGATGAACAAATGTAATAATCAAACCTTGACAAATATGGCCATTACAAGATTAAACGATTAGCTAAGTGTACTTGGTTCCCATAGTGCTCAAGAATACGACACTAGGAGCCGGCAATAACCTCGGCTTTAGCACCAAATAGGCTTGTCAGGACCATAGATATATGACGTCGCTAGGCTAGCAATAGTTAATGATTGTATCTTACAAGAGTCATCACATGATAGTTACAAGAGTTCAAATAACCATGACAAAATAAGATGAATTGCATAAGTGTTACAAGAGTAAAAACGTGTTTCCAAGTGTGTTAAATATAAGATTAACATGTTTCACCCCATAAGTGTGAAATAATATAAAATGGGGTACGAAAACTCACTTGGATTATAAAGATGACAAATAAGAAGTCTTGTATATAATGCCGAGGATTTGTTAACGTTCAACCTAAATGGACAACGTGTTAAGTTAATCATGGTGATTATAGTGTTATATTTATAAACCATTTAACCCATGATTTTTAAATTATTAAATAGGTACAATTTGTTATTATTTTGGTATTTAAATGATAAGAATTTTAGTGATTAACACTATTAATAAAAGTTAAACATTTATTATCAAATGAATATTATTTACTCTTTAAATAAAATAATAACTTGTAGATTTAAGTGATTACAATAAGTGTACATTTTTAGTTATGTATATGTATATTTATTTTCTTAAATATTATAAATAAATGTGTAACAATAAATAATTTATTTAATAAAAATTATTACAAATTTAGTGGAAATTCATTACAATTTAAGATTAATAATAAATTGTATTTTGTACCATTTTCATAATTTTGAAATAAAAGAAATGGAAATTTCTAAATTTAGATTTTCAATAAAATATAAAAGAAAATGATTATATAAATTTTCTGATTAAAAATAGTTTTTATATGATTTATTAATACTATTTAAATATTTTTCAGAATTTTTATATATTACAAAACCCTTTTAAAAAAATAATGGCAGGGCCTCGGGTTCGAACCCGGGCCCTTTGCCACACCACCCTACACTTATACCGCCGGGCCAAAGCCCAGTTTATGTCAAGGAACAGAATTGAAAAGTTAAGACATATAACCCATGAAAATCCCCAATTTCTTATAAACCCTAAGTTCATAATCGGCCAAATTGGAGCTTGAATCGATCATGATAACCAAATTAATCATAGGGCTTTGATTCCCTATGATTAATCGAGTGTATTACAGCTTTTATTACCTGAACCCGGTTGTAATTCGATAGAACAGACAGTGGCACAATGTCGACTGTTCTTGATTTGGGAAATTCGATGTAGGAGTGTTTTTAATGAAATTGAGCTTACCGAGAGCTTGAAAAGGACGAATTCAACCTTTCCCCTCTGTTATATAGCCTCAATTTGATCGATTTAATGTCCAACGGCTATGAGATTAATGTCAGGGGTTTCAGGTCGAATTGAGTAGGTTTAATGTTGTTTCAGGTGACTTTAATCACATTAGTGGTTTTAAAAATGATTAGGCGAGCGTGTACGTCCGTTTAATTGAGTAATTACATCGAATTAGTGTAGAAACGGCTTCGGGCTTGAGTGCATTTCGGTTTCGGTTTCATTGGGTATCAATATCACCGTTAAAATCAAATTAATACCCATGATTGGGTTCGAATCGGTTTAATGGTTCGATTAATGCGATTTATTTCAATTTTTGGGGCTAAAATCGGTGTGTTGGAGGTGGCTGGAACTCCGCCGGCAGGTGGCCGGAGTTCCTTTCCGGAAATACGGGGTTTAGGATTTTGTTTTTTTTTAAAATAGTTACACCAAGGTCCCTGTGGTTTATATATTTACATAAATCGCCCAAAATTAAGTTTCTAGTTAAAACGAATTTTACAGTTTAACCCCTGGAGTTTTATTCTTTTTATTTTATGCCAATAATTTACAAGTTTTAATATAATTTTGATTTTTATTTATTTTTCATAATTAAACACTTATTATGGTTATTATTATTATTATTATTTTTATTATTATTTTCATTATTATTATTATTAATATTAGCATCTTCTTTTATGCTAGTTATTATTTTTATTATTATTAGTATTATTATTATTATTATTATTATTATCATTAATCACTTAATTATTTAATTATATCTAAGTTATAGTGATACAAGAAATTACAAATGAGTCCTAGTATTTGCATTAATGACAAAACACACCCTTACAAGAGATAACGAAGTTAACAAGTAAACTAACAAAAATACGAGAGGTCACTAGGTATATTGTAACATCCAAAAATTTATTAAGAAAAGAATAAAGAAAAAAAGGAGAATTTGCATAAGTGGAGTGGCTAAAGTGTACAAAAGGACAAAACATTATTACTTTATGTTTAAAAGGGGTATGGCCGCCCTTACACCACCTCCTCTACACTACTTTCGGCTGAAACAAGAAAGAAGAAAGAAAAATTTTGTGTTCATCGGTTTCTAGAGAGAGGAACTGAAGAATTGGTGAAGGTGAGTGTTTACTTGCATTTTTGTTCGGTTTCAACTGAGTTTTCAGCTTCGGTACCGATTCTTATGTGTTCTTTTGTGTTCGGTTGTGTGTTTTGGTATGTTTAGGCATTTGAACTCTTTGTGCCCTCGAGTCTGGTGGAGTTTTGCTTTAAGGCTGCAATAGGTGAGTTCTAGATCCCCGGTTTTTATGTTTTATACTTGTTTTGGGGCTGAAAAAACATGTAACTTTCATTTTACAACTTTCAGCATGTTCTGACCGTATGTTTATACTCTATTTATACGGGTGAATGTATGTTTATGTTTGATTTGTTGTGTTTTGTGTTTATATGCATGTTTTAGGTGCTTGGTATGCTAGATTTTGGTTAGGAACATGTTAAAATGATTATTGGGCCTGAAAAATAGTGTAAGTTCGAATTTACAACTGCCCGTGCGCCTAACATAGTTCCCATGCGCCTGGAATTTTGTCCATGCGCCTAAGTGCCTGCTTATATGCCCATATAGTGCCCATGCGCCTGGAAAGTTTTCCATGCGCCTAAGTCCTTTCCCATGCGCCCAAGTACCCCATGCGCCTACTGCCCAAATGCCTAAGTATGGTTCATGTGCCCAAGCAGTACTCATGCGCCTAGAATTTCCTCATGCGCCTAAGTTTCCCATGCGCCCAAGTGCCCGAGTGCCTACATAGTACTCATGCGCCTGCATAGTGCTCATGCGCCTAATGCCTTAGAAATTTTTCTGGAATTTTGGGGAAATAGAAATTTAAGATTAAGCCCTAGGATGTTTTGGTGCTTATGTTTGTTGGTGTTATGCATGTTTGTGGCCTGTTGTTTATGTTCCCTATTGTGTATTATTACGTGACTTTACATGGTGTGTCTATGCTTGTATACGTAAAGTATTATCATAATGAAGCGAAAGATTAATGATAATGAAAAGTGGAACCTAATAAATGAATGAAAGTCTTGCAAGCAAAATTTTATAGAGGTTCACAACTCATTGAGAGTTGTTAGCTCAACTGTGTGTTATATAGCGTGCGATTTGGCAAACCCATGAGGGTTCACACACAGGAGGGTCAGTCTTTATGACTGATCGAGACGTACGAAAACGGGATCCTTGTCGCTTGACCCCAAAAGGTAGTTGCTTCATGCACGATGATGGGGCATAGCATATGACAGATCTAGATAAAAGTGAAACAAAATAATGAAAGAAAGTGCGAAAAGGAAATATTATGAACGATGGTGGAAGATAATAAATGAATATTATCTAGTTGTATGTATGATGTATGATCACGTACAAAAGCAAAGAAAGTGTTTTTCGGTAAAAGTAAATTATTTTATTTATAAAACTAGAACTCACTCAGCAACGTTGACTTTTATGCATTTTCAATTGGCAGGTAACTTGATGCTGGGATGGCACGCGGGTGAGGCTACTTGGCGGGCAAAGACTGACATCCATTCGTGCATAATGATATTGTTGTTTTCTTATACAACTGAATGATTCTTTTTGTAACTTTTAAAATACAACGATGTATTATTTAGCAACATCATATATTAACGCATGAATGGTTTTTGGATAAATCAATCCGCTGCAATGTTTTTATGAAATGTATTGTATTTTTATATGATTAATGTTGTGATGGACCAACTGTGGGATCTCCGGGAACGGAGCCTTACAAGTTGGTATTAGAGCCAAAGTTTAAGAGAAATGGGTAAATTATTTTAAAAACCTAAACTTAAACTAAGAATGGGACTGAATGGAGGGATGCCAGCCCAGTAGCTATGTGCCATCAGGTGATTTATTTTCTTAAATATTAACAGGTATTATGTGTGTGTGCTATCTAATTTATGTGCCCTTAGTAGATTTGGATACTAATGTAGTCAGGATAGGAAATGCTTGGGGGATGAAGAGTAAAGTAAGTGGCTAATCACAACGGGCCACTATAATTAGGGACTTACTATACTTGATATAGTCTGAGCTATTACCTTGAATGACCATGTTGGTGTTTGAATCTTATAGTGTTTAGAAGATGGCTGGTGGTAGATCATCGAAGGCTTCTCGAGGCGGAGTACGGGGTGGCCGTGGTGCTAGACCACGTGTCACGAGGACAAAGACTAAGACTGCTAAGACGGCTTCTGCAGAGCCCGAGCTTCATCACCAGGAGGGCGGTGATGAGAGTGCTAACATGAGAGCCTCAGTAAAGGAGGCAGTTGTGGAGGAAGTTCATCGGGTCAAGAAGACGATTCTACCATCTGTAGTGACCGAGGTTATTAGACCCGTGATGGAGGATGAGAAGAAGGAGAAAAAGGAGAGAAGGAGAATTGCCAGGCGAGGGGTGAAGGAGTAGGTCCAGGGGAGATGGAGCGACTAGATACTGAGGAGGAGGAGGAGGAGGAGGAAGCAGTGCAGGAGACTGCAAAGGGGTGCAGCTATGGAGCATTCCAAAGATACGAACCCTAACTTTTGATGGCAATGGTAAAGCTGCTGCTGCTCACCGTTGGGTGAGAAAGATGGAGGCTGTGCTGGAGATCAGCAAATGTAGGGAGGATCAGAAGGTAAAGTTTGCTACCCATTCATTCGTGGACTCGGCTTTATGTTGGTGGGACAATATTGTCCAAGCTGAGGGTAGCAGGGCTATCAGGAGGATGAGGTGGAACGAACTGAAGAAGATGGTGATTGAGGAGTTTTGTCCTCATAGAGAACTTGACAAGATAGAGAGGGAGTTCTTGCAGTTAGAGACGGGAACCATGACATACCAGCAGTACACGACGAAGTTTAATGAGATGGCAAGACTGGTGCCGGATCAGGTAACGCCGGTGTCGAGGAAGATCAAGAGGTATATCCAGGGATTGCCAGCAGATATCCGCAGGTGCATGATTGCTGCCCGGCCGAGTACCTTTAGGTCGGTGGTGGATTTTGCAGGGAGATTGTATGTGAGAGAGAGGTAGGTGGCTATGGTTGAGGTGATTAGGAAATATGGTGGCGACAGGAACTGGAACAGGAAACGATTTGGTTGTGGTGGTTTCACTCCAAATACAGGAAGGCAAGAACAGATGACCGGCGGGTAGTGTCGGTGGGTACAGGGGAAAAGAAATGTGGTAAGTGTGGGAGAGACCACGTGGGGGAGTGTAAGTGGGGGTTGAAAGTTTGCTTCGAATATGGGAGGCCCGGTCATATGGCAATAGATTATGGGGTGATGAGGTGTTATATTTGTGGTGAAGAAGGCCATCTGAGCAGAGCTGCAAGAAGCTGTAGGCTGAGAGCTCTGGGGTGAAGAAGAGGAGCGGGAATGAAGGGGTGAGGGCAGGCGCCAGAGCATTTATGATGACCAGGGAGGAGGCCAGGGTGGACCCTGATGTCGTGTCAGGTACGTTTCTTGTAAACCAAACTTATGCCTCTGTGTTATTTGATTCTTGTGCTAGTAGGAGCTTCATTTCTGCTGCTTTCTGTGCTAAGTTACCTGTTAAAAGTGGAAGTATTGATGAGCCCTTCGATGTAGAAACGGCCATTGGTAAGTCTACTAGGATTTCCGACTTGATAGAGGATTGCGACATAGAACTGGAAGGCCATAGGTTCTCTGCTAAACTATTTGTGATGCCCCTAGGCGGATTTGATGTAGTTCTAGGGATGGATTGGTTAGCAGCCTATGAGGCAAATATTATGTGTTGCAAGAAGATGATCTGACTGACAGCGCCTGATGGGACTTCGGTGACGATCTACGGTGATCGAGTTACTACGATTCCAAAGGTGATTTCGTTGGTAGTGGCAGAGAAGTGCATGAAACATGGATGTAGTGCCTACCTGGCTTAAGTGAAGGATGTGGAGGCGTCAGTACCATAATTGTCCGACGTACTAGTTGTGTGTAACTTTCCAGACGTGTTCCTAGAAGATTTACCAGGTGTGCCACCGGACCGCGAGATCGAGTTTCAAATCGATCTGATACCTGGTGCTCAACCTGTTGCCAAAGCACTGTATCGATTGGCTTCGTCGGAAATGAAGGAACTGATGGTTCAGTTGCAAGAGTTGATGGACAAGGGTTTCATTCGACCGAGTATCTCTCCCTGGCGTGCTCTGGTCTTGTTTGTAAAGAAGAAGGACGGTAGAATGAGGATGTGCATCGACTACCGAGAGTTAAACAAGTTAACGGTAAAGAACCGATATCCACTACCAAGAATTGATGACTTGTTTGATCAGCTCCAAGGTGCCAGTTGGTTCTCGAGAATAGACCTCCGATCTGGTTACCATCTATTGAAGGT
The DNA here is from genome assembly GCA_025506505.1 of Flaveria sonorensis. Classification (NCBI taxonomy): domain Eukaryota; kingdom Viridiplantae; phylum Streptophyta; class Magnoliopsida; order Asterales; family Asteraceae; genus Flaveria; species Flaveria sonorensis. The sequence goes on from CM046435.1 coordinate 49,368,384, forward strand.
GAAGGAGCAAGATATCCCCAAAACGGCTTTTCGCACGCGCTACGAACACTACGAGTTTCTCGTTATGTCCTTTGGTCTAACTAACGCGCCAGCTGCTTTCATGGATTTGATGAATTGGGTGTGTCGGCTAATGTTGGATAAATCAATGATTGTGTTTATTGATGATATCCTGATTTATTTGTGGAGCGAAGAAGAGCATGCCGATCACATTCGGGAGGTATTGGAGACACTCAGAAGAGAGAAGCTGTATGCTAAGTTCTCCAAGTGTGTTTTCTGGTTGCGCAAGGTTCAGTTTTTGGGTCATGTGGTAAATTCCGAAGGGATCATGGTAGACCCGGCAAAGGTTGAGGCGGTGATGCAATGGAAGTCTCCAAAGACGCCATCCGAGATCCACAGTTTCTTAGGTTTGGCGGGTTATTACAGAAATTTTATCCAAGACTTTTCCAAGCTAGCCTCACCATTGACCAAATTGACCCGCAAGGATGTGAAGTTTGTATGGGGCCTAGAATAGGAGAATGCTTTGTGGAGTTAAAGATGATATTAACTCAAGCTCCTGTCTTGGCGTTACCCGAAGGGAGCGAAGACTTAGTGGTTTATTCGGATGCTTCTTATTCGGGGTTGGGTTGCGTGCTGATGTAACGAGGAAGGGTAATAGCCTATGCGTCCTGATAGTTGAAAATCCACGAGGCTAATTACCCTACTCATGACTTGGAACTAGCAGCCGTGGTCTTTGCGTTGAAGATTTGGAGGCACTACTTATACGAGACAAAGTGCACTATCTTCACGGACCATAAGAGTTTGAAATACTTCTTTGAGCAAAAGGACCTCAATATGAGGCAAAGGAGGTGGCTAGAATTGATCAAGGATTATGATTATGAGATCCATTATCATCCGGGCAAGGCCAACGTAGTGGCATGCCCTTAGCCGAAAAGAGAGACTCGATCCAATCCGGTGAAGGCTTACTAGTTGGTGATGACCTCTGATGTGATGACACAGGTCAAGGGGTTCCAAGAGGAGGTACCAAAAGAAGATCACCTAAACTCTGAAAGGATGAGAGGACTAGTCACGGAGTTGGGTGAAAACACTCTCAGAGTTAGAACCCGCTTTGGGCAGATGTGGATCCCTCGTTACGGAGACCTGCGGGGGTGAATTATGGATGAAGCTCATAAGACTCGATACTCCATTCATCCCAGTGCTACAAAGATGTATCATGTTATGAAGAAAGATTACTAGTGGCCAGGTATGAAGCGTGATGTAGCGGAGTATGTGATTAAGTGTCTTACTTGCTTGCTAGTGAAGGCGGAGCATCAGAAGCCATACGGGAAGATCCAACCTTTGGATATACCTGAATGGAAATGGGACATCATGAAGTTACCACGTACGACAAGGGGGTACGATGCCATATGGGTGATAGTTGATCGTTTGACGAAGAGTGCTAACTTTCTACCGATCCGTGAGACATATTCATCTGAAAGATTGGCGGATCTGTTTATCAAGGAGATTGTGACCCGTCACGGTGTACCAGTGTCTATTGTGTCTAACCGTGAGACTCAGTTTACATCTAATTTTTGGAATAGATTCCATGATGCAATGGGTACGAGGTTGCATATCAGTACGGCTTACCATCCTCAGACAAATAGTCAGTCGGAGAGGACTATACAGACGCTTGAGGATATGCTCCGAGCCTGCGTCATTGATTTTGGAGGAAGTTGGGACGAACACTTACCGTTAGCTGAATTCTCATACAATAATAGTTATCATGCCAGCATTGGTATGCCACCATATGAGATGCTATACGGTAGAAGGTGTAGGACGCCCGTATGTTGGGGTGACATTAGACAGAAGGAGTTGGGAGGCGTTGAAGTAATCGAGGCTACGACTGAAAAGATGGAAAGGATCAAGGCCTTTATGAAGGCGGAAAAAGATAGGCAAAAGTCGTATGCTGACAAGAGGCGTAGACCGATTGAATTCAAGGTGGGAGATAAAGTTACGCTAAAGGTTTCACCTTGGAAGGGGATCATTTGGTTTACAAAGAGGGGTAAGCTGAGCCCAAGATATATAGGACCCTTCCGAATCATTGCTCGAGTAGGAGAGGTGGCCTATAGGTTGGAGCTACCCGATGAGTTAAGTGGGATTCATCCAACATTTCATGTATCTCATCTGAGAAAATGCCTAGCTGATAAAGATATGATTGTACCACTGGATGACATTGATGTGAATGAACGGCTCAACTATGTATAGCAACCAGTGGCAATCATTGACCGAAAGGAGAAGAGAATACAGAATAAAGTGGTTCCACTGGTGCGAGTATAGTGGAGGCACAGGAAGGGATCTGAGTCTACGTGGGAGACTGAGGAGGAGATGAGACAGCATTACCCACAACTGTTCGAAGAGTGACAGGTTTCGGGGATGAAACCTCTATAAGGGGGGTGGACTTGTAACAAAATTTATTAAGAAAAGAATAAAGAAAGAAAGGAGAATTTGCATAAGTGGAGGGGCTAAAGTGTACAAAAAGACAAAACATTATTACTTTATGTTTAAAAAGGGTATGGCCACCCTTACACCACCTCCTCTACACTACTTTCGGCTGAAACAAGAAAGAAGAAAGAAGAATTTTGTGTTCATCGGTTTGTAGAGAGAGGAACTAAAGAATTGGTGAAGGTGAGTGTTTACTTGCATTTTTGTTCGGTTTCAGCTGAGTTTTCAGCTTCGGGACCGATTCTTATGTGTTCTTTTGTGTTCGGTTGTGTGTTTTGGTGTGTTTAGGCGTTTGAACTCTTTGTGCCCTCGAGTTTGGTGGAGTTTTGCTTGAAAGCTGCAATAGGTGAGTTCTAGATCCCCGGTTTTTATTTTTTATACTTGTTTTGGGGCTGAAAACGCATGTAACTTTCATTTTACAACTTTCAGCATGTTTTGACCGTATGTTTACACTCTGTTTATACGGGTGAATGTATGTTTGTGTATGATTTGTTGTGTTTCGTGTTTATATGCTTGTTTTAGGTGCTTGGTATGTTAGATTTGGGTTAGGAACATGTTAAAATGATGATTGGGCCTGAAAAATAGTGTAAGTTCAAATTTACAACTGCCCGTGCGCCTAACATAGTTTCCATGTGCCTGGAATTTTGTCCATGTGCCTAAGTGCCTACTTATACGCCCATATAGTGCCCATGTGCCTGGAAAGTTGTCCATGCACCTAAGTCTTTTCCCATGCGCCCAAGTACCCCGTGCGCCTACTGCCCAAATGCCTAAGTATGGTTCATGCGCCCAAGCAGTACTCATGCTCCTAGAATTTCCTCATGCACCTAAGTTTCCCATGCGCCCAAGTGCCCGTGCGCCTACATAGTACTCATGCGCCTGCATAGTGCTCATGCGCCTAATGCCTTAGAAAATTTTCTGGAATTTTGGGGAAATAGAAATTTATGGTTAAGCCCTGGGATGTTTTGGTGGTTATGTTTGTTGGTGTTATGCATGTTTGTGGCCTGTTGTTTATGTTTCCTATTGCGTATTATTACGTGACTTTACGTGGTGTGTTTATGCTCGTATACGTAAAGTATTATCATAATGAAGCGAAAGATTAATGATAATGAAAAGTGGAACCTAATGAATGAATGAAAATCTTGCAATCAAAATTTTATAAAGGTTCACAACTCATTGAGAGTTGTTAGCTCAACTGTGTATTATATAGCGTGTGATTTGTCTAACCCATGAGGGTTCACACACAGGAGGGTCAGTCTTTGTGATTGATCGAGACGTGCGAAAACGGGATCCTTGTCGCTTGACCCCAAAAGGTAGTTGCTTCGTGCATGATGATGGGGCATAGCATATGACAGATCTAGATAAAAGTGAAAGATAATAATGAAAGAAAGTGCGAAAACGAACGATTATGAATGATGGTGGAAGATAATAAATGAATATTATCTAGTTGTATGTATGATGTATGATCACATACAAAAGCAAAGAAAGTGTTTTTCGGTAAAAGTAAAGTATTTTATTTATAAAACTCGAACTCACTCAGCAACGCTGACTTTTATGCATTTTCAGTTGGCATGTAACTTGTTACTGGAGATGGCATGCGGGTGAGGCTACTTGGCGGGCAAAGACTGGCATCCATTCGTGCATAATGATATTGTTGTTTTGTAATACAACTGAATGATTATTTTTATAACTTTTAAAATACAATGATGTATTATTTAGCAACATCATATATTAACGCATGAATGGTTTTTGGATAAATCAATCCGCTGTAATGTTTTTATGAAATGTATTGTATTTTTATATGATTAATGCTGTGATTGACCAACTCTGGGGTCTCCGGGAACGGGGCCTTACATATATTTATTTTTTAAAACTGGAAATTAGAAAAAATAAAAAAAAATTAAATGACAAATATAGTATTAGCGGCGACAGTGTCGCCGCTAATAGTTCTTCTCGGAAAATTTTTGATAGACATATAGAGGCGACGAAATCACCGCTATTAGTATTAATAGAGGCGACATTAATAGCGGCGACATATTAGCGGCGATATATTAACCATTAGCGATGAATTATTAGCAGCGATTTAATAGCGGCGACAGCGACGACAAACCCGGTTATTTGCGGCGACAAATGTCGCCTCTAATGCCCTTCTTTTTTGTAGTGTGGTTATGTAAAAAATATTAAAAAAATATATGGGATTGATACATTGGGTAGAAGAATGTTGATCTATCAAGAGGATGAAACTATCGAAAACTCAAGTATGAGCACTGGCTGCCAACTGTCGATTTATGTCAAGTGCTGAATCAACTGTCGATCAACATGTGCTAAATAACTAACGATCAACATATGCTAAACCACTGCCGATTAGCATTTACCTCATGTGCTGCTTATCGGCTGCTGCTGATTAGCGTTGAACTCCATAAGCTGCTGATCAACTGTTACACAGGACCAGACTGTCTGTACCAACGACTGATGTGTTCTACCTTTTATAGACAACATAGTACTGAAACTGCCTAACTCTGACATGTCGATTGTCTATCTTATTATACATTCTAAACATAGGATAGTTTATTCTTATTGTCTAGATTTCATATTACAAAACTCTCATACTTCTATAGTAGAGGTAAGCTTTTTTCAAGCCACTTATGTATCTGTTGATTGTAACTCTTTGTACTCAGTTTTGATTAATCAAGTTAATACTTTGAAAAAACAACTTGTGTAATTTTCTTTACTTAAAGTATTTATGTTTGTTAGTAAGTAGTTAACTTAGATTCTGCATTTGTTAACCACTAATCAAATAAAAAAGTCTTGTTAATCCATAACCCAGATCCAACAAAGAATTTTATGGCATATCAGTGTTCAATATTGATAGGACCTGCTTAAGATCAAGTCATCACATGCTTATTATCTTATCGTAACACCCTTATTTTGAGCAATTAGGGGCAACAAAGGTTTCTTGAAAGATTCCAAAACATCTCACATAATTTACTTGTGTTGCAAACAAGCAATCTCACCTGCGTCCCTACAATCCGACATTCCCTAGCTTTATGCAAGTCTCATGTAGTTAAACCCATCAACAACAACAAAGGATCAAAAATGTTGAATTAGAATCAATCTAAGTGTCATATAAGAGTTAAACAAATCATTTTGTGACATGTCGTATTAGAGCTTAACAATTCATTAGGATGGCATTGATCAAGGAAAGGTTGTAGTTGCAAGACTTTCTAGAGATGAGATCTAACATATACGAAATTTTCGTATATTATGTTTGTCAATAAAATAATCATGGTTATGGTTCAAGCGTGGCTTCATGACTAAGTTTTAGATAAAACTTAATGTTTAAGCCTTTAGATACAACTTAATAGTTAAGCTATAGATAAAATTTACAATTAAGTATTAGATAAAACGTAATGCCTAAGTTTAGATAAGAATTAGGATAAAACTTAACGGATAAGTTTTGGATAATGCTTAATAGGTAAGTCTTGGATAATATATAAAACATAATGGCTAAGTTTTAAATAAAATATAAAACTTAATTGCTAAGTTTTGGACTTAATAGTTAAGTTTTGAATAAAACTTAATAAGTAAGAAATACTTAATGAATAAGAAATATCCATATATAAATAGATGTCTTCTTCTTCATCTGATTTCATAACCTTCTAATCGTTTTCCCTACTTTCATATACGAAACTCTACTACCCTTTAAACACCACAAACATAAACAGAGATTAGGAAACTGGTGTAAATGCGCTTGACAACAAGTATAGAAGTTTTGATATAATATAATCAAGGTGATAGAGGCTCATAACTCAATCCTTAAGTTACTTCAAGGTTCAGAAAACAAAAGCTTATCAAGTTTAGAGGTTCTGTTCAACTTATCAGGTGAATACGTTTAATACTTTCAAAGCAATCAAATGATTTAATTTAGCAAAAATGGCCTTAGTAGATTAACCATGTTAATACATAGAGGTATTCTGCTAAAACATTTAGAGCATAAATATATGTATGTTAGATCAAATTATATCTTGGGGATGGGTGAAAATTCTGTAATGGGGCTGGTTTTAACTCAGTGCAGATCCGGTGAGTTCTGTAGTAAGAATGTCTGAGCACCAATACTAGTAAATATGGAAGGTGACTTGAAGTTGAAATAGACTGCTAAATGTGTGGTTTACCGTTAATTTATGATTAACGGTTTATCATTATTCATATCGAAATATTTTTGTGTCAAATTAAATGTATTCACCAGCTTTTCGCTGATGTATTATTTTTGTGTCAAATATTTTTAGGTAAACTTGATTAAATATGTTTAGTCAAGGGTTAGTGCTAGATGGACTGTGAATCCTAGGCATGTAAACCTTGTGATAAACATATTAGCAAGAATAGTGCTGAAAGGACTAAGTTTTCTAGGCATAGACCTTATGGCAAGTTTTGAATATCTGTCACTGAAAGAAAGTTTTGTAAGCATTGCTTTGAACAATGTTATGTAAAATAATGGGTATTTAATCCCTAATGAATACATGAAAGTTTGTTTTATAAATCATCAAAATTTATTTTTATGTCATGAAATAAATGGTGAGATGTTTTTCCGTTGCGTAAACTTCTTTCAAGACAAACAAATAAAAAGTGAACAATGACATGTACCAATAGGATGCACTGTCGGGGTGCCCTAAAACCGGGGTGTGACAGATTGGTAAAAGAGCCATAGGTTTTAGCAACTATCATTTAAAGACAAACACGCGAACCATCTTAAAATACTACTTGAAGTACTGAGTAACGAGAGATTGTACGCTAAATTCTCTAAATGTGAATTTTGGCTTACGGAAGTACAATTTCTTGGCCATGTTATCAACGCTAAAGGCATTCAAGTAGATCCTTCCAAGATTGAGGCTATTTCTAAATGGAAAACCCCTAAATCCCCATTTGAAGTTTGTAGTTTCCTTGGATTGTCTGGATACTACCGTTGATTCATCCAAAGCTTTTCTCAAATCAATGCCCCTCTTACATCTTTACCTTGAAAATCCGCAAAGTACGAGTGGGGACCAAAACAGGATAAAGCTTTCAAGACTCTTAAAGAAAAGTTAAGAAATGCACCCATCCTGACTTTGCCAAAGGGTACTAAAGATTTTGTCATTTATTATGATGCTTCACACATTGGTCTTGGATGTGTGTTAACGCAAAGAAATAAAGTTATCGCCTATGCATCAAAGCAACTAAAAACACAAGAGAAGAATTACACAACTCATGATTTGGAGTTGGGCACCATAATCTTTGCGCTAAAGATATGAAAACACTATCTTTATGGAGTCAAATTTACTGTTTATACTGACCATAAGAGTTTAAAATATATATTTGGTCAGAATGAGCTAAATATGAGTCAGAGAATACGGATGGAAATCCTTAGCGATTATAATTGTGAAATCTGTTATCATGAAGGTAAAGCCAATGTTGTGGCTGATGCCTTGAGTAGAAAAGAAAGAGAAAAGCCAAAAAGAGTTCGTGTTTTAAGGCTTGATCTTCATATTGACTTACTCAATCAATTAAAGAAAGCTCAGAAAGTAGCTCTAGAAAAGATAGAAAAAGAAGAACGAATGAAGGGAATGTTTGATTAGTTAGTCAAAGGAGACGATAAACAATAAAGATTAAATAAGAGAATCTGGGTGTTGGCAATCTGAGAGAAAGAATACTTGAAGAAACTCATAAGTCTAGATATACATTGCACCCAGGGAGCAATAAAATGTATAAGAATCCGAGAACAAACTACTGGTGGATAGGTATGAAAAAGAGCATTGCACTCTATGTTGCAAAATGTCTTACATGCTCCCAAGTTAAGGCAGAACACCACAAACCTTTGGGTTTAGTACAATAACTTGAACTACCTGTCTGGATTTGGGAAATGATAATTGTGACATCCGTCACCAAAATAGGTGCGTTGACCTTGAATTTGACTTTGACTTTGACTTTGATTTTGTCATATTTAGGCTTGGTCTTAATTAATTGTTCATTTCAGTGTTGACCCAAATTTTAGCTTAATGGGCCTATGTCATAGTGTTAGGCTTAGGGTTTTTGTCAATAAGATGACCATTGAGCTTGTCATCGTACGAAGTCCTATGCATTGAGCCTAATCAAGGATTTTCTAAAAGGTGAAACGCTAAAATTTACGATAAAACCAACTAATCATACATTCATGGGCTTTACCTAAAGTATAGTTAACAAACATGAATTAGTTCAAAAATATAAATTATCCGATTTCTAGGGCATATAATAGGTCGTTGGAACCGTTTTAGCGCGCAGAATTTAAAAATGTTAGAATTAGTCGATATGCGATTCGAGACAAGACGGATTAGACGAGACGGGCCAAGGGCATATGCTGGAGTTAGCTATGTTGTATGAGTCCTTATTTATATCTTGTGAGTTGAATATTGAGACACGGACATGCTAGCTTACATGATAACAACAGACAAGGGCCATGGCGTATGCGGGTCAGATGGTTGCTTTATTGGATCACAGACTGTACTAAATGGATTTCTTTGACTGTTCCTTACCCAAGTGAATGCTTTCTCAATAAATTCCTCTGTATAACTTCTATTACTTAACCTTGGATTAGTAACCATATCCTTGATTCTCCAATCATGGATAGCACTCTGTACTTGGCAAGATGTGTTGACTCCGGTAGGAGGAGCTAGGGGTGACCATGCAAAGCAAATTACCATTATGGGTGCACATGTAATTGCAATTTGCAGTGCATGCGAAATCTGGCAAACCCTTTCGTGAGATAATGCTCATAGTACGAATCTTCCATTCTATACATGGGACATCGGAGTTCCTGTCCTAATAATAATCAATGGTGTGGAAACACCTATCCCATTTATCCTTGCACAAGTACAAATATATTTGGAGCCTTTATGGGAATCATACTGGGACATTTTAGCCCAGTATCTATGAGACGTTTCTCTCGCTTTTGTTTCTGTGATCGTGAAAATTAACTACATGTTCAAAATGTACTTGGTCTTTGAAGAGTTGAAGTTGAGAGATGAGACTCCTTGTACTTATGCTGCTTTGTTCAAACTGATCTTACTACTTGGAGCATTGGTTGTTGAGACAATCTAGCATTATACTTGATGGAGTAAATGGATGGCATGTAACCAGTTTAGATGTTGTCTTTGGTATATCGTTGGTGTGGTGGGAACGTTGCGGGGAACCCTATACATAAACATCTTCGTATGCTAAGGATGTGCCTGAACTAGGCTATGTGATGATCTTAGAGGATTAGACTTGGACGTGGTGAGACTGATAACGTAAAAGGAAATGGCACTGGAGGCAGGATTGGTTGTATGTGTAAGGAGTTCATGACATGCAAGCCAAAAGATTACGACGGGAAAGTTGGAGCAATAGCCCTGACCTGTTGCATTGAGAAAATGGAAACGGATGTGGACATTGAGATCTGTGCTAATAATCAAAAGACAAAGAGTGTTGTTTGGCCACTAGTGGGCAAAGCACTAACGTGGTGGAATATCCAAGTTCAAGTACGAAGTAGAAAGCTGTGATGGCCATGACTCTAGACGGGCTTAAAGCATTAGTAATTGAGGAGTACTGCCTCATGGATAAGATGCAAAATATAGGTCATTAGTTTTGGAGTCAAGTAATGGTGGGATTAGGTCATGCCGCCTATCCCTATCAATTCTATAAGCTGGCAAAGCAGGTGCCATATTTGTGACACATAAATCAAAGTGGATGGAGAAGTACATCAGGGGGCTAGTTCTACAGTTCATGGAATGATGGTCGATGCTGGACCCCTAACCATTTAGAGTGCAATACTGAAGATAGGTACTTTGGCCGATAAGATGGTTCATATTAAAGCTTTAAAAAAGCTAGTGAGACGCATGGATGTTAGGGAATTAGGTAATCTTGCAAATGTTAAAGTGGACAAGAAGGACAAGGTCGTGAAAGGATATGTAGTTGCCATACTGACAGCGAAGGACTTTAGTGTACTATGTGCAATCTGCTCCATCCGACTACGATGCCACGTCCTGTGTGTTTCAATTTCAAGCAATTAGAGCGCTTAGCCAAGGGTTTTAAGGTGCTGGTAAACCTAGTTGTGTCGATTAATGCGGTCAAATAGGCAAGAGTTTGACGTTGACATTATAAGTGCGGAAGCCAGGAGCATTATCGAAATGCATATGCGTGGTTAAATAGGGCTCAAGGTCAAATGATCAATCAAAAATAAAAGGAAAGACACCACAAATCTGGTCTGCAATTTGTGCAAACCCAGGGCAAGGTAATATGGCAATCCTGTTCATAGAAAGGTATTATTGGTGTCAATGATGCCCAAAAGGACCCATACGTAGTGACTTTGACTTTGTAACTAAGTTGGGCTTAACCCGTATCATGAGGAATGTGTGTTATTGAATTGGCTAACGGTAGTCTAATAGAGACTAGAGATATAATTAAGGACTATACCTTAATATTAGATGATCATGCTTTTAGAATAGACCCTATACCTTTTGGGCTTGGGAGTTTCGACGTAGTGGTGGTATGGATTGGTTAACTAAGAACAAAGCTGAAATCGTTTGCAATGAAAAGATTGTGCACATTCCTTTACCAAGTGGCGGGACGCTTGAAGTACATGGAGAGAAGCCTGAAGTGTAAAGAATTCATAACGTGCATGAAAGTGACGGAAAGGAAGATCGAAGACATACCCATTTTCCGGGACTTTCTAGAGGTTTTTCTCGAGGATTTGGCAGGATTGCCACCTCCAAGACAGGTGGACTTTCGAATTGATTTGGTGCCTGAAGCGGTACCTGTGGCTAAGGCTCCTTATCGATTGGCCCCGTCGAAGATGCAAGAACTATCTACTTAACTCCAGGAGTTACCAGACAAGGGTTTCATACAACCCAGTCATTCGCCATGGGGAGCGCCAGTGCTCTTCGTCAAGAAAATGGATGGATCCTTCAGAATGTGTATAGTTTATCAAGAATTGAACAAGTTAACCATTAAAAATCGATATCCCTTACCAAGGATAGATGATTTATTCGATCAACTCCTAGGATCGACTTATTTTTTAAAGATTGATCTTCGTTCGGGATATCACTAGTTGAGGGTGCACGAGGACGATATACCAAAGATGGCTTTTAGGACGCGTTATGGGCATTATGAATTCTTGGTTATGCCTTTTGGGCTTACGAACGCACCCACAATATTCATGGTTCTAATGAATAGAGTGTGTAAACCGTACTTGGATAAATTTTTCATAGTATTCATTGATGATATCTTAATTTATTCAAAGACGAAAGAGGATCATGAAAGACACTTGAGGATAATTTTGGAATTGTTAGGAAGGGAGAAGCTCTACGCCAAGTTCTCTAAGTGTGAGTTTTGGCTCCGAGAGGTGAAATTCCTTGGACATGTGGTGAATGAGAAAGGAATTCATGTGGATCCCGGGAAGATTGATGCAGTTAAAAACTGGGAGGTGCCTAAAATGCCTTCAGAGATCAGATAAATCCTTGGACTAGCAGGCTACTATCGGCAATTCATCGCAAACTTCTCAAGGATTGCGCAACCACTTACACAACTGACGCAGAAGGATAAAAAGTTTGAATGGGGCGCTAAACAAGAGGATGCGTTTAATACTTTGAAAGACAAATTGTGTAATGCGCTGGTATTGGCACTTCCCTAGGGGTCAGAAGGATTTGCTGTGTACTGTGATGGGTCACATCAAGGTTTAGGTTGTGTACTTATGCAAAAGGATAAAGTGATTGCATACGCATTGTGACAACTTAAGAATCATTAGAAGAATTACACCACCCATGACCTAGAGTTAGGCGTGATGGTCTTCGCTTTTATGATTTAGAGGCATTACTTGTATGGTGCAAAGTGTGTCGTTTATACTGACCACAAGAGCCTTTAGCATATTTTCAACCAAAAGGAATTGAACATGATGCAGCGATGTTGGATTGAATTGCTCAGTGATTACGACTGTGAAATCCGGTATCACCTGGGTAAAGCAAATGGAGTGGCAGAAGTGTTGAGTCGAAATGAAAGGGTTAAACATGTACGCATCCGAGCTCTACGAATGGCCATTCATTCAGATATTAAGACTCGTATTATTGCTGCTCAAGTTAAAGCAATAAAGGAAACAAATGTACATGGAGAGGCGCTGAGAGGCCTGGACAGATAGTTTGAGCAAAAAGACGATGGAGGATTGTACTTTGTGGGAAGAATTTGGGTCCCTACCATGGGGAATGTGCGAGAGATGGTACTGAATGAGGCACACAAGTTGAAGTATTAGGTACACCCTGGTGCGGATAAAATGTACCACGACCTTAGGGATTTATACCGATGGCCTGGAATGAAAAGGGATATAACAGTCTATGTTAGTAAGTGCTTGACTTGTGTAAAGGTTAAGGCAGAACATCAGAGGCCATCAGGTTTATTACAGCAACCTGAAATCCTTAAATGGAAGTGGGAAAACATTACCATGGACTTCATTAAGAAGCTACCGAGGACCAGTAGTGGGCATGATTCGATTTGGGTCACTGTGGACCAGATGACCAAATCTGCTCATTTTCTGGCTATTTGTGAAGAAAGGTTGGTGAGGATCTATATCAGTGAGATTGTAGCTAGACATGGGTTACCTGTTTTGATCATCTCCGATCGTGACGCATGTTTCACATCTCTATTCGGGCAATGCTTGCAGAATTCATTGGGGACGCGCCTTGACATGAGTACGGCATATCACCCTCAAATCGATGGTCAGAGTGAGCATACAATTCAGACTTTGGAGGACATGTTGAGGACTTGTGCAATTGACTTTGGCGATAACTGGGACACGTACCTTCCATTGGTGGAGTTCTCGTATAATAATAGTTACCATAGTAGTATTGGGCGTGCACCATTCGAGGCACTATATGGGCGTAAGTGTTGGTCGCTGGTGTGTTGGACAGAGGTTGGGGAAAGCTAAATGACTGGACCCGAGATCATACAGGAGACTACCAACAAGGTATTTTAGATTAGGGACAGGTTGAAGGCGGCTCAAGATCGTCAGAAAAGCTATGCGGACAATCGAAGGAAGCCATTAGAGTTCACTATCGAGGATAACGTTCTATTGAAAGTGTTGCCTTGGAAAGGCATTGTTTGTTTCGGCAAAAGAAGCAAATTAGCACCGAGGTATGTTGGTCCATTCAAGATCATTGAACGGATTTGTCTTGTTGCATATCGGCTGGAATTGTTGCATGAATTAAATGGTATACACGACACATTCCATGTGTCAAACCTCAAGAAGTGTCTTGCTGATGAGACGTTGCATGTGCCACTCGAAGAAATTCAAGTGGATGACAAACTTCGATTCGTCGAGGAACCTGTGGAGATCATGGACAGGGAGATAAAGGCGCTGAAGCGTAGCAAGATCCCGATTGTAAAGGTAAGATGGAACTCAAAGAGAGGACCTGAATTTACCTGGGAACAAGAAGTTGGAATGAGGACTAAGTACCCTCACCTGTTTGCGGATGGCAATGCAGTTGATAACTCCAGCTGAATTTCGGGATGAAATTCTCTCAACTGGGGGATACTGTGACATCCGTCACCAACATAGGTGTGTTGACCTTGACTTTGACTTTGACTTTTGACTTTGATTTTGTCATATTTAGGCTTGGTCTTAATTAATTGTTCATTTCAGTGTTGACCCAAATTTTAGCTTAATGGGCCTATGTCATAGTGTTAGGCTTAGGGTTTTTGTCAATAAGATGACCATTGAGCTTGTCATCGTACGAAGTCCTATGCATTGAGCCTAATCAAGGATTTTCTAAAAGGTGAAACGCCAAAATTTACGATAAAACCAACTAATCATACATTCATGGGCTTTACCTAAAGTATAGTTAATAAACATGAATTAGTTCAAAAATATAAATTATCCGATTTCTAGGGCATATAATAGGTCGTTAGAGCCGTTTTAGCGCGCAGAATTTAAAAATGTTAGAATTGCTCGACATGCGATTCGAGACAAGACGGATTAGACGAGACGGGCCAAGGGCCCGAAGGCCCTTGGCCCTCCCTCTTTACGGCCAAGATCTAAAGACAAGGGGTAATTCCCCCTTGTTTCCTCACTTTTTCAAAATTATTCTCCAAGCTACTTCCATATTGCAAACCCTAGCCACCACAACCCACTTCCACTTTGTTCTTCATCATTCCAATCGAAAATCAGCCTCATTGTGTCATTCTATTGGGTTTTGTGATAATCAATACATTCAAGATCTTATTCTAAGCAAGACTCGTTCATCTTCTAATCTTCGGTAAGAAAAATCGTTTCTTGATGATTCTATTTCTTGTTCTACTTTGTTATAGATGATATTCATCATCTAGACTCAAAATCATCATCTAATATTCTTATATTCCTTATTTTTAATGTTGGATCGTGAAGATCTAGGTGTTACGAGTGTTGGACTCTCTAACCGGTAAAACCCTAATTCTTGGACTTTGTATATTCTTGGATCTATTGAAGTTGGGTTGTAATTGTAACGCCCGCCTCCCGGGCTATCCCAGGGAGTGTTACGCATCGGAAATACAGAACACATAGTAATAATGGAGTTCACAGTGGAAGTCTAACTTTGATTATACCTCAAAACATATATTATATTTGTCATGCTAGATAATAACATTACATCAGTTTAACTATATTAGAGATCCGAGTCTTTAGTAGCGCTCTAGACTTCTATTTCCTCATAAACTAGCCTGTAATCTCCAATTTCTGTAATCTCTTGGCACCTAGGATGTGTGTCCATAAAATAAAAATATTTGGGACTCAACATAAAGCTTGTGAGTTCATGAACAGAGTATTCTTCAAGATTCAAAACATATTAGTATTGACTATTGCATCAAGCAGATACAACCATGGCAAACATATAGGAACAAAGTAAGCATAGTATAATTTCACATAACCAGACTATGTATACAAACTCCACTGGCTAAAGCAGAATCATACAAGCAGCCCCCAAGCATCCTATCAAGCATTGCCACATGTGACCTCTCGTATTTTTTCTAATTAATGTTTGTTTAACATCGTTATATCTTGTAAGGGTTATTTATTTTGGGTCATTAATGCAAGTACGAGGTTTTTTTTGTAAGTTCTTGATGTAATTAAACAATTGGATAATTAATAATAACAATTATAATGATAATAATAATAATAATAATAAAACATATCATACATAAAAGAAAATATTAACAATAAAAATGAAAATAATAATACTAATAATAGTAAATATTTTAATAAGTGTTAATATTATTAATAATAAAAGTAATATAAGTGTTATATTTTAAAAACTTGTAAATAATAAGTTTTTACATAAAATAATAAAACTTTAAAACCTCAGGGGCTAAACTGTAAATCTGTTTAAACTATAAATTAAACTTTGGTTTTAAAGTAATAAAACATAAAGTACAGGGACCAAATGTGTAACATTTTATAAACCCAAACCCCCACCCTCGTTTTTCCGGCGGAAACTCCGGTGACCGCCGGCCACGCTCCGGCGACACCCCAAACCTCCCAAAAACTCATTTTTTTAACACAAAAGAAAGGTACCAACCGGCTCGGGAACATGATTCGAACTCGTTTAGGTTCATTAAATTGAATTTAACTAAGACATTACCACCAAATGAAACCGAAACCGAATTCGTTAGAACTCAAAACCGATTCCACACTTAAAACATCGTAATTATCTAATTAATTGGTTGTAAACGATCGTGTATTCAAATAGAACTTAATGGGATGAATCATTGCACCTGAAACAGCATTTAAATCATTTAAATCAACCAGAAACGGCCGACAGTAAGGTCGTAGTCGTTGGACGTGCTCGGATCAAATTAGCCCTATAAAACAGAGGGCAAATGGCCTCGACACTTCCTTTTCACTACTGTAACCTCAATTTTATAAAAACACACACACCCCAAACAGTCGATTCAAGAACATAGTCACAGCTTTGTTCGAACATCAAATCAACGATTTCAACAACGAAGCAGGTAATTAAAGGTGTCTTTTGATTCGATTTTACATGGGGAACAAAAGCCCCATGATTAATTTGAGTTTAAACAACGATTTGATATTCAATTCGGTCAATTTCAAGATTAGGGTTCCTGAACCCAATTTGGGGATTTTCTGAGAAAGACTTTTCAATTTTGTTTTCTATTCATAACACAAAACCGGGCTTAGCCCAACCGGTTCAAGTCATTGGTTGTCGGGCAGGAGGTCCCGGGTTCGACCCCTGGCACCTGCCACTTTTTTTTAAGTTTTTTAAT
>CM046435.1:49385244-49559311 GCA_025506505.1 Flaveria sonorensis
TGCAACTTCCATTTCTCGAAAAATTCACACACGCATAGCATTGAATCAAGACCGGATCGCGACTCGGTTCAAACTCGGATTTATACGTACAACATCAAATCAGGTAATTGTAGATGTTAATCAATTTGATTTACATGGGGAAATAAAAAGCCCCATGACTAATTTGGTTTTAAACTTCAAATCGATGGTCAATTTGGACGATTTCGAATTAGGGTTCTTGAACCCAAATTGGGGAATCTTCTAAAAAAGGGTTTTAAGGTTTAATTTCGATTCTATACATCAGTTGGGCTCAGCCCAACCGTTTAAACATGAGCTCCAGGCAGGAGGTCCCGGGTTCGACCCTGGCCCTGCCAATATTTTATTAAAAGGGTTTTATTAACTTTTGAATTTCAGAAATGTTTTCAAATATTATTAGTAACCATATAAAAATTATTTTTATCAAAAATGATATAAAATTCATTTTCTTTTAATTTCATTAGAAAATCC
This sequence comes from Flaveria sonorensis, assembly GCA_025506505.1. Classification (NCBI taxonomy): domain Eukaryota; kingdom Viridiplantae; phylum Streptophyta; class Magnoliopsida; order Asterales; family Asteraceae; genus Flaveria; species Flaveria sonorensis. The sequence continues at coordinate 49,385,731 of CM046435.1, forward strand.
ACTTTAAATTATTATTTTCTTTTACTTATTATTTTAAAGATTATAAAAAGGAAATTATAAAACATCATCAAGTATTAACTTGAAATTGTAATAAATCCCATTTATATTTTAAATAATTTTAATTTAATGAATTCCTTATTGTTATAAAATTTAGTTACAAAATTTGTTTATATATATTTTTTTTAAAAAGATAAATATATATGTATATATTTTGAAAGTACACTTATTGTAATAATTAGTTTAATCTTTTAAATCTATAAAATTACTATTTATTAAATAGTAAATAATGATCATTTGATAATAAAAGTTTACTTTTATTTATATTGTTAATCATTAAAATCCTTATTTAAATTATTTAATTACCAAATAATAATAACTACATCTATTAATAACTTGAAAATCATGGACAAATGATTTATAAATATAACACCAAAATCACCATGATTAACTTAATACGACGTTTCGTTTTAGGTGAACGTTAACGAATCCTTGGCATTATATACAAGATTTATTATTTGTTCATCCTTACTATCATGTGAATTTTTCTATACCCCTTTTATATATTTTCACACTTTGGGGTGAAACATGTTAACTTTATGATAATTGCACTTGTAAACTCGTTTGAATCTTTGTAAACACTTGGGTAATTCATCTTATTTGTCGTGGTTAGTTGAACTTTAGTAATTACCATGTGATGACTATTATATGTACAATCATTAACTATTGCTAGCCTGGCGACTATTATATGTATACATATATATATATGTATGTATATATATGTATTTATATATGTATGTATATATATGTATATATATGTATATATATGTATATATAGTATATATAGGTACACATATATATACATACATATATATATATATACATACATACATACATATAATGTACACATATATATATACTAATATATATATATATATTATATAATATATATATATATATATAACATATTATATATAGGGAGAGTTTCTAAGAAAAACCAATAGTTATGCGAAAAACAAAGAAAACCACATGTAGCACTAACATAATTTATATTTTTTTTTTCATTAGATGTTAAAAAGGTTATTTAAGTAGTTGTTACATATATGTTGAACATAAATACGAGAATAATAGTGTTACGTAACACTATATCGAATGAAAAACTGTTACGTATACGTAACCCATGTGAGACGTATATGTAAACCTACGTTACGGTTTTCATTTGATCACTACCCTTATCTATATTTACACATACACATATATAGAGAGTGATACATAATATAATTATAAAGATAGAAATAAAAGATGAATTGTGACTGTTATTATAAGAACCTAGCCCATATGTGTGTGCGCGCATGTATTCAATCATTTTCTTATTATATGTTTGCATAGTTGAAACGACTTCCGATGAAGCATACTACAAAATTGTTGTTGTCCTTTGGCTTTTCTAAAGGTTGGAGTTGACTCTTGTTGGTTTAAAAGGACAAATCACAACTATACAATTCTCTTATTTGTGATAAGACATTATGTTGATCCAAAATAGAAGACATGAGATAATGTGATATTGGAATACTTACAATGCGAAGCCGAAAGAAGACAATCCTCACTGTAGAAGAACAGAAGATATTCGATATATTTTTAATATAGACTCACTATACGTCCTGGTTAATATTAGTTAATACTCGCGTCGCAGCAAGGAGTGTAAGTTGTATCAAGTGGTATTAATGTCATACTACCGTCAGCGACCACTAACATTATAAAATCTCGTGTTAAAAAGAAATAAAAATAAAAAAATAAATCAAACAAAAAATAGTCGTAAAAACGTTGAACCATGCACGTGAAAAGTAAAATATTAAAAATCAAAATAAATCGATCTAACACCCGTACGTTGCGACGGGCCGTTAAACGGGAAAAAAATAGGCGTAACAAAGTTTAACCACACTCGCAGTTTACGATGTGTAAACTCTCAAAATTTATAGTGAAATATATGAAAATTTTGTAAAAAATGAAAAGTATAAAAACCAAAGTTAAAAGTAAAAAATTATAAGAGTTAAGTTGTAAAAGATGTAAAAGTAATGAGTTTAATATATAAATATAAAAGAATTAAATGGTTGTACATTATGCACAGAAATGTGAACAAACCACTTGTTAATTAGAATATATATATAATATGTATTAGGTATCCTATTTTTTTCATGTTTACAGTATGATACAACATTGTCACATCAACTTTTCTTATTTTCTTTAGTTTTCTCTTGTTTTACATAGTTTCGTCCAAGTTTTCCCTGCTCTCGCTATTTTCTCCAATTTAGTTTTCAATTTGAAATGGGGAGGGCCGGAGGATGCTGGTGAAATCCACTGGGCAGAGGCATTAAAAAAACTCTCAAATCCGGGGGCGTGGTGTTCCCATCCGGCCCTAGGATTTCCCTAAAACTTCCTCCTCGTTCCACTCTATGTGACCTTAGGGACATGGTATGGTGACCGAAGAATACACTAAAAAATCGTCACTTGGTGAAAACACCACGCCCCCGAACCTGGGTCTTTTTAGCGCCATCCCCACCTCCAAGAAATCAACCGTTTGGCAATGGTATTATTACCGTTTTTTTAAACAAAAAAAGTACATTACATATTTCTTATATAAATTCATTACGTCTGCTCTATATATGCTCTCAAAATTATCACTACCTTCCAAGTTCTTTTACTCTTTCTATACGCATTATTCATTACACTACAATCACACATAACCCGTGATAACTTTTGAGCGAATCTTATCGAGCATTTGGAGCATTGTATTAGTCAAAACAAACAAAGTTTTAGTATTTTTAGAGGCATTTTGTATATGTTAATTAATTTCTAATGATGTACTTCTATTTTTTATTAATAAAGATTATCTTTTTGTTTATTTGATTTAATAGTAAAAATCAAAATGTAAATAAAAATCTAAAAATAATTGAAAAAAACTAAAAATAGAGAAAAACTAGACACCATGTAAAATTGGACAAAATTAAGAAAAATAAAAAAAGCTTATAAGACGTTAATGTGTCACGAGAAAAAAGCAACGAAAACATGACAGTAGTAGCGGCCTTGGAGCTGTGATTTATATTTATGTTTTCAAAATTTGTGACAAAATTCTGAAATATTTTGAACCTTCTTCCAAGAATATATTTTGCGACAACTCAAGAACGGATAATAAAACACCGCTTGAACTTGTATAGAATAATAACCTTCCTGTGAGTGTTAATCGTGTCGGGTTGGCGGCTTAGCGGGTTATGGGTTGGCGGCTTGAAATATCAAACCCTAACCCAATCCATATTTATTTGTGTCAAAAATTTTAACAATAACACGAACTCATATAAAATCATGTAAGCTGAACTTGACCGCCTTAAGCAATTTTTTTCTAAAAGATCAAAATAACCGAGGGTAATTGTAGATCTAAGTCACACTTTCAAGTTACAAATGCAAGTGAAGCCAGATGTTTTTTCAAGTTTAAAAAATATGTTTTTGTTAATATACGTTTATGTTTTCCGAAAAATTTTAAAGGTTACCTTTGTTGTGCGCATTCGACCATCTGTTTTAGTGCAACGACGGAACCAGAAGATTTAAGCAAGAGGATCAAAATACTTCTTTTTACATTTCTGGTGTATATAATTACCCAAACTACCACCTTTGGTTGAGTGGTAGCCTTACACTTCCTCTAGAAGAGGTTGTGAGTTCGAGTTTTATCGTAGTGGGCCTTCGTGTGGTGGATTTTCCCCAAAATGGTGGTTGGTGGGTTTGTACTACCCAGCACTATCTGTGCTCGCGGGTGTATGAGGTGTCTTTTCACTATCGGATACCCCGGTAACCGGGCTTTAATTAGTTGACCGTTCAAAAAAATATAATTACCCACAATCGATGTGTGATGATGGTAACGGTAACTTTTGAGTTCTTGGATTGTGAAAACGTTAAAAGTTTTAGCACTTGCAAAAACATCTTGGTTTTAATTGTTGTAATAAAGCGTGTCTAAAAAAACAATTTTACTTCTACCCGATGACAAACGTTTTAGTTATATCATTGTTAAACATGAGAAAAAATTATATGAAGTAATAAACGTGATACACTTATCATATAACTAAAACAATGTAGATAAAATCTATAATTTAAATAAAAATTTTAAATTTAACAAGTAAATAAAAAGAAATAGGTTTGCTTGTAGTGTTAAATAGTTACGAGTTAAAACATTCACATCTCATTCTTTATAAATTTGTGAATGTAATCCTTATATTCTATGTAATGGTTGTAAGTTAAGAGAATAAATTACTCTGTATATTTGGTAATACAATGTTCAACCCCTATAAATATTTTAATATTTTTAAAACTTGTTGCGAGTTGAGAAAAGAAAAATGATACTGTAATTTCTATATTTGGTAATACATTGTTCAACACTTATGAATATTTTAATTTTTAATTTTTTATAAGTGGTTGTGAGTGGATGAGAGAAAAAACAATGATAAAAGTATAAAAAAATTATTTAATTGAAAAACAGAGAAAAAATTAGTAATTTTTTATGTAATTATAAGAACAATGACAAAGAATGGGATGTGAATGCTCTTAGAGTGGTGATCTTACCCCAAACAAAGCTTATGAGTTTTAGGGTTGTTCCAAAAAGTTCGCAGCTCGAATTTCGCTCGAGAAAGGCTCGAAAAAAGCTCGGCTCGAAAAAAGCTCGTATCTAAGCGAGACGAGCCGACTCGACTCGGTTTCCAAACGATCCAAACCCGAGCCAGGGTTAGTCGGCAGCCCCATCGTGACTCAGCCTCCCTCCTCCCGTAGCTGGTAGCCTCAGTTCGTCTTCTCATTTTCTCACCACGTACTCGCAGCCACAACCCCATCATGACTTCGCCAGCCACAACCAAAACCACTCGCAGTCTCGCTTCCTCATTGTGACTGCCTTTAATATAATTTTTGTGTTTTCATATATATTAAATTGTGAAAAAATATTGTTTTATTAAAATCAAGCTGGATCGACGAGCCACGAACTGGCTCGAGCTTTTCACAAGCTGAACTCTAGCCGGTGTTTTCTCTCGAGCCTAAGCCGAGCCGGCTCGCTAAGCTTCGAGCTCGAGCCCGAACCCATCCTGTCTCTACGTTTTTGTGTACATGTCGGTATAAGTTCGAGTCCATCTACGTTTTGACATAAATATTCTTTGAAAACGAGTCGGTTCAAATATACATTCTCAGTTGGTCTATATTTTGATTTAAATTTAGTTCAAACGAGTCTAGTCAATTATAGTTTACAAATAACCACGTTAAGTACTGCGCTGCCGCAACTTTGAGCCATTTTTCAACTCCGTCATCGCTCATCCTCTATCAGGTCCGTTTTTTGGTGTCTAGCGTCCATCGTCATCCGAAATCTACCTCCAACAAGTCAAGTGGTTCTGATCAGGAGATGGAGATTAATGGGTTTTAGGGTGCAGAAATTTCAGATTTACGGACCTGATTATTGATTTTAATTTTCTGCTTAGTGTTTTGGCCATAAATGCAGTACACATCATTAAGAAAAATAACGGTGTTAACTCTAGTTAGTAGGAGATCGTTGGAGGAAAATATGCATAAAGTTGGGTGTGTTTGTAAATATTTTTTGAGTTGGGATTAATCATGACCAATTAATGAAAGTTAGGATCATTAAAATCCAATATCCCTTTAAAATAGGATGTTTAAAAATGGCATAAGTATCGTTACATCAAACTTATTTTTACTTTTTTTATATAAACTTTATTTAAAACCAAATTTTGCTTAATAATGTACAAGTCACCGAAGCATAAGAGTACAAGTCGTCAAAACTACTTCCCGGTTACACTTTTTTAAAACTCAAATTGTAGCATCTCTTTGACACACACACACACACACACACACAACACATATATATATATATATATATATATATATGTATATGTATACATATATATACATATATATATATACATATATATGTGTATATATATATGTATATATATATATGTAATATGATATAATATAATTATTTAAAAAATATAGGTGTATTAACATGAGGTCTTGTTGGAGTAAATTACTAATAAAAGGTTTTTAAGGATAATTGGAAATTTGATGTGACAGTAATGTTGAATGTTTTTTAGAATTTAAACACCCTTATTGTTGGAGCAATGCATATAGATATCCTTGTAAAAATGTTGATCATCAGGCATAAATAACATTAGTTATAGGCATTGTTATCGCTTTACATAATAACGATTACTATCATTTGGAATCAACATTATTAGTATATATTATTTCATCTAAATAACAATAAATATGAATTTAAACACCCTTATTGTTGGAGCAATACATAATAACGATTACAATCTGTTTGGGTTATGTTTAATTTATGTCTGTACACATATTTGGTATATTTACATGATGTGATATATTTACATGATGTGTGCCCTTATATGTTGTAAATCATATGTTACCTTATAAATCATATGCTATTAGAAGTAGTGTTATATTTTGAGTCTTTGTACACATACAACCAAGTTGTACAAGTAGCACCATCATGGGGTCCGAGTGTGTGAATGGTTAATACAAAAACAAATCAAAATAGAAAACTATACTGTAAATTAACTATAGCAACTGCTTTAACTGAACCTTAGCTCTTTTGCAACCATGTTCACCTTCACTATTGATCCAAACAAAATAAATTATTATATGTTAAATAATTGTGGTATAGTTAAGATACTATGGCTTGATGTTGTTCTCAATGTCATCCTGAGAATTATTGGAGATCCTTTAATGGTGTAGGAGCCTTATGTCTAGGTATGGGGCCAGGGAGGTACAAATCAACAAGACCTTGGGGTCATCTTTGTTTAGTCATTATTTTCAAATGTTCCAAATTAACCCCTTAGATTTATTTATAAGTTAAATGAAATGTACGATTTTCTGTATTTCGCTACTAGAATACGCATAAAAATCCACCTACGTACGCGATGAACTCTAATACACACAAAATCCTTCTACATGATGAAATCTAATCTCAATTATTAGTGTTAGATAAGGAATGAATGGTTAGAGATTTTTGACAAAATTATTTGTGTGCAAAATACTAAAATCTATAATCTAGTAATAAACATGTGAATCTCTACACTTTATGCAACTAGGTGAAAATAGTATGTTTTTACTTTATACTACATCACACTCATGTAGGTGTGATCCACACTGACAAGTAAATAAAAAGATAAAAATACAAAATTTTAAATAGATTTACACATAAAAATGTGAAGTATGTGTTACGAAACAAACTTGCAACATGTAAATACGTAGACATAAGAATATACTTTTAAGTATGTCAACAAGTTTAATAGTAAAACAATATGAAAAATATATAGGATTAGAAAAAATTTTGTTTAACTAATTGGTGTGTTATACAAAAGAGATACAATGAAATACAGGACACTTAATCACCTCATGATGCTCGAAAAAAAAAAGAAACTTAATCACCTCATAACTCCAATAATCATTAGAATAATATGATAAACCTTTAGATAAGCATATTTAGAATAAATCGAGTTACATGATATAACTAATCGCGTATAACTAGCAATGGACATTAATGTATCAATTTTAATTAAATATGATACTTCTAGACGAATAATTTCTATTTTTGGATAGAAGATAGTAAGGACCACTTTCCATATCAAGTTATTGGATAATTTTAATCGTACTTAGAGGATAAGTTTTGTCAATATTAAAATGTATCAACATCTTCTAGATTTACTTCGATGGATGGATAAAGTTATCATTATATAAATGTTTAATCTACGTATCAAGTTATAAATTCGTTATATCATCTTTCATTTCAAATTCTACTTTAACAATTTTGAACTCTTTCCAATCTCTTCTAGATGTAGGTTTGATATGTTTTCTTTTAAAAAAAACACAATAACCAATTACAGTGGATTTATATCTCTCTTTCCGAAGATAATCATTGAGTCGCATTTACCACACGGCTCCATTATTTTCGTCTATACATTCTTTAGAACAACTGTTACGGGACGTTTATTTAGTGGAATTTGTTGAAATTAAAATTAGAATAGGAATTTATCACTCAATGCAAACCGCGACCACCTCCATGACCACCAATCAACACCGCTATATAACACCGACCGCCACCGCCGTCACCGCCGAATCGACCGCGACCACCAACCATGCTTGTTGCCGAAAACCGGTCGTACCGCACCGCCGCCACGAACCGATCACGCACGCCGTTGAAAACCGACAGTCGCCGTCGAGCGCGTCTAAAACCGACGTGGTTCAGCGACGAGAGTCGGCAGTCGGCTGCGGGCGCGGTCGGTGGAGACGGGCAATTGTAGGCGGCGGGTGTGGTTAACGGCGACTGTTGATTGTCGATAACGGTTATGGCATGATCGGTTTTCGACGGGTTTGGGTTGTCGAGGGGCAGGGCGACAAGCGAGTAGTGAGTGCGGTGTCAAATGAACGGTTTTGGGTGATCGATGGAAATCGGATGTCAAGGGCGACGGCAACCGCAGTCGGAGGTGATGTTCGGTGACGGCAGCGGTCAAAGGCGGGCGCCTCGGGGGCGGACGCTCACGTGGGTCGGAATCGTCGGCGGGCGGGGTTGGCGGCGGCATTTACTAATTCAAATTCCATCAAATTTTATTGAATTACTGCATACCAAACGATCATTTACTATTAATCACCCATATTGGTATTTGAGCCATCAACCTTTTCGATGGCGAGGAGCCACCCATCTACTACCAGGAACAGCTTCTAGTCTATGTTTATCTTGTTAACTATATACAATACATTTCTTAAGACTGTATACAGTCCTCACAAAATTATTATCTAATAATGACTAGTTATTTATATGCATAATCAATAATTTTGACAAATATACTTTCTCATTTAACACATTGATTTCTATATCATATGCCTATATTTCATCAGAAATTTCTTCACTTTTAAAATCCATATCGTACTTGTTCTTGTATATAGTTTTGTTGAGATACCATAATCACCATTGGTATAATTTCTTTTTGTGATATTTACCTAGACGAAAGAATGACATCTCTTAGATGGTTAATTTTAACTCAACGCAAAATTTCATCATATCCAAGTTTTTCTTTCAAATAATTTTTTAATTAAGCATTCAATTATGTTTGGAAACTTATAAAGAGTTCCAATAATTTTCAAGTCATCAACGTATACAAAACCATAACTTATTCTGATCTGAACATGTATATAACACACATAATTTTTTTCAAAACTTACTTTAAATGAAGTACTAAAGTTAACTTTATGTCTTGTATGTTTATTAAAAACAACCAAGGGTGGTAGAGTCTCATGATAATTAAGCTAACTTTCTATTTATTGAATTAGAGTTAAAGGTTTCTTATATCTCTTCTTTCGCAGATCCTATTTTTATTAGTGAAATATTATCCTACTTTTATGAGTGAAATATTATAAAAACGTTTAATTGTTGGCTCATTGTTTTATTGTTATTGTCGCTAATATACCTAATAAAGTCTACAGAACGTATTTACAGTCCACGTAATAATAATTTATTGAAATCCAGTGCCATATAAGGCTACAACAAGTATATAGATCATTTGATTTTTTATATGTAGTAAAGTCACGGGTAGGTATTAAATCAGAACTTATTTTTTTCGTGAGAACTCTAATAACCAATGTGAGCCACTAATTTTTAATGGTAAATTGATAATTAACAAAAAATAATAAGAAAACTATAAAACGAAAAATAATATAGAAATAAAAACAAAAATGTTTCCCTCGTTTTCCTCATCCATACAAAAAAAAAAAAAAAAAAAAAAAAAAAAAACTTGTTTTTTTACAAAATTCGTTTTACACATGTGTAATACCGGATTTACACATGTGTAATGTGTAAATCCGGTATTACACATGTGTATAACCAGATTTACACATATGTAAATAACGGGTGGATGATTTTTTTTTTAAGTATATCAATATGGTAGGCATTGGAAAGATAAAAAATACTTAAATAATGGTAAAAAATTTTGAAAACATAATGTCATGAAAAAAAGTTATGAACATTTTTAAAAAAATATGAAAATAACATGTGACTTGCATGTGATATTAATTGTGTCGCTCATATTAGTTCCTAGAGTCCTCACAAAAAATAATGGTTCTCAAGACAACCGTAACCGTAAATTCACTTTATCAGATATTATATTAATTTCAATATTTCATGTTCATTCCCTGAGAACCATGACATTTCAGTAATTCAGTATTATTCATATGAATTTTTTTGGTTTCTTTTTACTTTTATTTTCTTAAGCATGAATATTGTGCTTGATTTCTGTTAAATTATTCTTACCAAAGAATTTTCAAATATTGACCTTTAATTATAAGTTACGTACTTGCTTAATATAATCATTTCCCTATCAATGTTTTGTAATATACATTTTCCTTAAGGCATAGCGTGGGTTGAATCAGAATATTGAACAATTCCTAAGTGTATTTTCTGCATATTGATTACATATTTTTTTGGAAGAAACACATATCATGTGTTAGATTGCTAAATTGTCGTTTCACGGTAATATGTCATTTATTAGAAATTGAACCTTTCTTTATATTTTCTGGTAGAAATCACATTTTTATTGTTTCATCATTGCTTTGAATATGTAATGTTGTTTTCTTCTTTGTAAAACCAAGGTAAGCATTATTTTGAAAACAAAACTGGACCGGGGCGCCTGGTACGAGGCGGTTGGACCGGTAACCGGACTCCAATTCTGTTCGATTCGGTGCTTAAACTCGTTTTGACGTTGAACCAGTCGAATGGGGGTTCGGACCGGTTGAACCGTTTGTTATATATTTTTTGAATTTTTCAGTATTTTTTTTACATATATTTATTAAAATAATTATAAGTTTATCTGGTTCTTATGTCCAGTCCGACCAGCGGACCGGTAAGACGCATAGTTCACTGTTATGTCCGGTTCTGAAAACATTAATGGTAAGTGAGAAGTGAGTTCTAATCGTAGTTTTTTCATCGTTGTATTTTTCAATCCCTCTCATGCTGAAAAAAAAAACAAAAAAACAAAACTTTAGGCAAACATCTATCTTTGGTGTCATTGTAGGATTATTTAAACAACCTTTATTACTTTAGCAACTTCAATCCACCTTCGTAATTCATAGAACTTCAGAAAAACCTGGTGAAATAAGACATAACATTATTAGCATGAAAATCCAACCAACATCTATCTAATTCTCTATTAGAGATGACCCTTTTAGGTAATTAAACCAGACTTCTAAAACCTTTCAAAGAGAGAGTACAACTTCCTCGGTTTTCATGTTTATTTTTCTTATCTGAAACATTTTTTCACGGCATGCTTTCATGAGAGCTTGTATCAACTTTATAACTAGTAGATATGATTGACTCATGCTCCGGTTGGTTTGGTTTGGTTTTGATCAGTTTTATATGTTCAGGACCGGACCAATCGAAAACAATAACAAATATCATGTTGTATACCATAGACTTAATTACAAGATTTAAGGATCCCTTTTTTTATAATTTTGAATTCATTGGTTTGTGTTATTAAGTTGTCAATTGAGGATATACATATATCACATTCATGTTCCTACACACTTGATGGATCATCAAGATTGAAGATCAAAGTCAATATACACATACAACAACAATGATCAAGCTCAAAAGTTCAAAACCAACTACAATGTACAAGAATCAAGCTTAACCTGTCAACATGAATATATTGAAAATTAAGATAGATTTATAAATATGTTCCTAAATCAATAACCATTTTCTTAAACGAAATGATGTTTTCCAAAAGGATTTATAAATATCCCATAAGGATTTTACAACCAACTAATTTAAAACCAAATGAGATTTGAATTTGAAATGGTTGGTGGATGAAATCTAGACCAAAGTGAAAAACAGAATTTACAAACAATTTCTCATGTGTGTTTGTGTGGAAGACAAAAACATCTTATTATGTTTAAATCTAGACCAAAGAGAAAAAAAAAAATTCTCTATTTATAAAATACAAAATATAAGCATACCTTTTTGACGTAAAAAGATTATCCATGTCGAGGCTTAAACACTTTTATGTAGACTTAAAAATAAAAAAAGTAAAAAAGAGTAAAATAAAGTTTAGAAGTATGATTGTGACTAGACATATCATTCACAAGAAAAGTAGAAGAGACAAACACAACTTATCATCACGCAGTCGATAAAACAATCATTGATCGTGGTTTGGTTAGTTTACCTTTTTGGCTTTTCTTGTGTTGTAGCTATAAATAAAAGTCTCATAAGTTTTTTTCTCACCCTTTTGCTCTAAACAATATCTAATATTTATCTTGTATACATCTCTTTAATTCCTTCATTTTCTATCATTTGAAATGAGAAAATTAAGATCAAAGCTCTCAAGAGCAAAAAGAAAAGTACTTTAACTTTTAATCATATCATTCTTGTTGTAATAGCTTGGTGGTTTGTCACCTTGTTTGAATCTTGTAAGGGGCATCACTACATATGCTAGTAATTTGTGAAAGAGTAATCACTACCTTTTAAGGTTAGAAGATGACCACTACCTTGATAATGAGAAGTTTATACAAAAAGATCACTTCTTTTATAAAGGTGAGAGTCGATGTACTGATGATCTCTTTCGTTAAAGAGAAACAACTAGTAGAACAAATTTTTGACTGAAAATCAAAGAGGACGTACAATGAATTAATTAACATCCATTTAAATCTTTATAAATCGCCTTTGTTATCTTAACTATTTACGTTATTTGAATTATTGTTTCACTCGGCTATTAACAATAATTTATCATTTAAAGACAATTCTAATCAAGAAAAAATTAATAAAACCTATTCATTCCTCATCTAGTTTTCTACATACTGGAACCAAGTAACCAACAACCTGGCCATATGAAGCATCATTGGCCCAGTTACAGGGCGCGCTACCAGTTCAGCCAGTTTTTGCCCACCCGAAACTACATTATCCTTCAACCGAAACCTGGCAATGTTACTTTGGTGCATCAAACCTTTCTCACACACAATTTTAAGATTTCCATACAAAATACAAACATAAAACAAAATTTGTCAAGACACAGGCAACCCATTATGTAAGATATGTTCTCAAAACCATTGCACATAATGAGAAATATTACTCAATTCAGTAAAATAGAGTTAGAATCATAGCACGCGATTAAGAGTTCAGGGAGTGCCCCTTTCATGAAAGAACTTCAAAGCAACAAGACAAGTTACTTTGTCTCACGAGAGCGTCCTCTTATTGAAGGACTCAACTGTTAAATTGGCAGTGAAAGCCGGAATAGAGTTCAGCTTCCGAATGAAAATCTCAACCTGGAAAAACCAAGCAGTCCGTGTAAACTTACCATACCGCTAAATGCTAATTCAGTAAAATCTTTCTAAGCAAAATTAATAGGAAAGGGTGTTTTTGCCAATTGATTTTCAATGATACGATCCAGTGTTATCTGACCCGAACCCAAACGTACCTGGTGGGATATCTCAGGCTGCTGTGTGTAGTTATTTCCCTGTAACATTATAAAGCAAATATACATTGTAAGACTTGTGGCTGAACATTTTGATACAAATACTCTTGGTATCTGAAACGTGCTACATACCAGAATTTTTGTGTTCCCAGATTCATACTCAAATTGAAGTTTTTCATCATCACTTTGAGCATATATAGACTGAAGGGTAAATCGTGTAACAGGGATCCCATCTGATCGTTGGTGATCATCCATGACAATCTGTACATATATATATGTTTATGATGTATCGAAAATAATATATATAGATATGAATGTTGCCCAAAGTCTAACTTTAATTGCATAAAAACCTCCTAACTTGTATTATTCACAAACTTTAGGTTCTGATTGTGATAATAATGTTTTGGTAATAATAACAATAAAACATGAACTATTTATCAAAAAAATAAATAAAATTAAAGGTAAACCAAGAGTTTGCATCTAAGCCACGCCCACCCATCTTTTCACCTTTACCATGAATCGTGGAGACTGAATTTCCTCTGAATAATATTAACAGAAACAATAACCTATGCAAATTCCACAGGTACCTTGTAGCCAAATAGTTCACAGCAAGCCCGTCGAAAAACTGAGATTCTATCTGCAAAAACTGCCTTATACCTGTATCATCATGCAACCTCTTTAAATCAAACGTTTAAAGAACCAAAAAACTCCAGACGAACATGTCACCTACCTTTCCTCACGTTTCTCAAGGGTGGCAATTTGCTCCTTTAATTGAACAACTTTTCCAGAAATATACGAGTCTACCAACGTCCCAGCATCACCTGTACAACAAAAGAGCAATCAGTTTAGAAAACAAAGATGCACACGATGATTAGATTTGGATGTCCAACATATTTCCAAGGAAAACTGCAATATAATAAAGTTCACTCGATGACTGGAAGTCTGGAACAAAAACTATACACGTCAGAAACACTTGAGTCTGAATGTCAATAGTGTCAGGTTGGCAGGTTATATCGTTGAACCCGAACACTACCCGTATATTAATTTGTATCAAAGACTTCATCAACCCTAACCTGAGCACACTTAAAAGTGTGTAACCCGATTCATTTAACCCATTGATCTAAACAAATCAAACGGATTGTAAACAGATTACAACCAAGTTGTAAACATATAAAAAGGGTTGGAGGGTTGTAATAACGAGTTAAACGGGTCATAAACATGTTGGTGTGTCAACCTATTATTAATAAAATGAGTAGGCAGGTTGACGAGTTCAATTAAACAACTTAAACAGGACAACCTAGACAAGACCCTATAATTAAATGAGTCAACCAAAACACAGCCCTTTTATTAAATAGGTTAGGTATGACAACTGAAAACCTGATTATTTTCAGGTCGCGTTTTGGGTCCTCTCGAGAATTGTCACCTCTATTTATGAACACTTTATTAACTTTTACCCAACATTTAAAAATATAACAAGTACAAGTCAAATGAGAGAACTGGTAATGAAAACAGAAAAAATGGACCCTCAGTCCCCCATCACTTCTGCATATATGAATTAGCAGGCACTCTCACACACACAGTGCATGTGTATATGTATCTATGTATGAAGAATATTTAAAAGAGGTGATATGGCATATATGCCTCTTTAAACAAGAAAACATTATAGAAATTTAAAGTTATTCAACCTCAGCATATATAAAGAATTGCCAGCAGCCAATGTAAGAACCATCAATTAAACAATAAACCTAACATCAGTTAATCATTGGTATTCAAAATTTTCAGCATACAAGACACTATATTGTTGGTTGAGTTCTAACGGGCGGCACAACTTATATATGGTTCAACTAATAAACTAAAATCAACATAATTTGAAAAAGAAACCAAGGAGCAACACATAACACTGGTAATTTGTCAGTGAACACATAGGAAGAATACCTGACTGCTTTTTTAACTCCTCCATGGCTTGTAATTTGTCTTTTGTCTTCTGTAATTCATTCTGCAAAGCCTCTATTGTCTGTTTTGCCTCACTGTCAACTGCCAAGCTGTTCACCATGCGCAATACTTTTGTACTTGAAGATGAAAAATCACCATGACCCAACTGTAAATGACAGAATATATAAACTGAACAATAATTACATGAAACAAAAGTACAAAACATAACAGAAATTTGGATATGAAAAGTTTCCACGTATTCAAACTTTTTGTGATATCAAGAGACACAAAGAGTACTTCATTTGATTACCTTAATCTGTTTTTCAATAGTTCTATACCTGATCAAAATAAGAAATACATTGCTGAAGCCTAAGGTGAAACTCTAGTCTAGAATAAAGATAGCCATTTTTTCAGCAGTATTTCCAAGTATTTACTTAAAATAATTCAGTAGCAACTACATATGCAATGCCATATATTGGAAACAGATACAAAAAACTGTTTTGGAAATAGAAAAACATAGACGAAATTCAATATTAAAAAATATACCTTCGACTCCAATATAGCTATCTCTGAACGGAGACGGTCATCCTCCCTCTCTAATGACTTTATTCTTCTTGATTCACTACTCAGCTTCTCATTAAGTAACTGTATTTCATTATGTTGACGGGCATTCACATCTTTTTGTTCGAGTATAGAGCTCTCCAATTTCTTTATAAGATCTTCCTTCATGACAAGCGATGCTTCAAGCTCCTGTCCTTGCAAAAAGAGGTAAAAAGATATTTGTTACACAAACCCACAAACTAGACAAAACTTCAAAACAGGTACTAGACTACAACCTTAACTGTTCCATCTGTCTGTGCAGCCCCTGCTTCAACATTCTTCTGCTGTTTCAGTTGATCAACAATAATCTTCAAACGATCTCTCTCCTCTGTAGTTGAAGAAAGCTGCAAAAATATAACGTGTAAACAATAACAATGAGTTGATGACACACATTGTGATGCCTATAGAGCATAGGCACATAAAATAAGAATGCATATAAAAGTGAGATACCACAACATTAATCCATCAATTACCAAGCTAAACACACATAAAAAGGGACAAGTAACATCCAAGATTCAGTGAGTTGAAGAATTTTGCAAGCTATGTTATTTCACACTTAGGCATATTGGTAATTTATGCCAACTTACCAGCAACTCCGTTCGCTTGAGCTCCAATTTCAGAAGTTCCATCTTCTCATTGGTTAATGTAAACTCTGTTTCAACATTTTGTCTAGCGTTTTCAGCAACATCAAGAGCAACCTCCACTTGTTTTAAGCGTGCAGTCACCTCCCCCAACTTCATCATGCCTTCAAGAACCTCCCTGCAATGCACAGCAGCTATTTAGGATGTAAGTTATACGCAAATTACAGTAAATAGAGACAAAATAGTTTGCATGATGGTTGAAAGAATGATAATTTTGTTACGAATGAATATGCCTAGGAAGAGGGTAGAGCCCGTATTTACCATTATAGTAGCCAAATTTTTATTTATAAACAAGTAGGTAAAATAAATGAGATACACAACTATATAATGAATTAGGTACAAACTTCTGTAAGGCTTCAAACTTGAGAGGTATGTCAGCAGCAGATGTTACACCGGGAATTTCTTTCATTATTGATTTCCATGAAGATAATTCATCCTCCAACTTCTTTTCATTTATCTGTGCTTCTGATAATTTCAAAACTTCTGACTCTGCCCTCTCTCTGCGACCCTTTTCTTCCAACAATTTCTCCCTCAATAACTCAATGTCCTCATGAGAAGCTTTCCATTTTCTAGCTTCACGCACTTCTGATTCCTGATGCAAAATACAGAAAACAATAATCAGTGTTTCTGCTGCGAAGAACGAACCAACGATGTTAAAATCTTCTAAATACTTTGTTTTCAAGGTGTTGATACTTGAAAAGACAATGAAGGCAAACTGAAAACACTTACTAAAATGTAATTTTTGACTAAAATCATACACATTCACTAGTAGTGTGTTACGAAAAGTACACATTGTCTCTAGAAACTCTCGATTTAGCGAAGATATCTTCATTATTTTGAGAAAGAATGTAGATGGTATGATTGATGCATGCATTCAGCATGAGATTCCAATAAAACACACATAATAATCAATAACCATTCTAAATTTATAATCATTTAAATATAAGTGGTTCAAGTAATCATTTAGACTAAAGTAGCTTCTGGTCCTAACTGAAAGAATCAACCAAAAATGCATCTTACATGGCAGCTGACTAGTAATTACTGTAACTTTAAAGCAAGTGATTTCTGTTGCTTTAGTGATAATTAGCGATCTGGTTTTATTCTTTTTCAAGATCAATGTTTGCTATATTGACTATTTTACCGACTACCAGTAATTAAAGTCAAAGTTGGGTGTGTAAGGAATTAACATGAACAAAATAATTTCAATGAGAAAAAACACAACATACATAGTTTCTGAGCTCTTCTCTCAAGTGCTTCACCAAGATATTGTCATCTGATGGAAATTCTTGACATGCTAAAGTAGAAAGCTTTTTCTCTACTTCATTCTTCTCATGCAAGCACTGTGAATAATAGTGTAACACAAGATACCATAGTGCATTAAGATAAGAACGTAGTAAAATAAACGAAATCAAATAGATTTGGATTCATAATTTGGGTTTTTAACAAAGGTCAAACTTACGCATATATTGTCTTCATGCAAATTATAAGGAAAAACCTAAGTATAGATGCAAATACGGTCTCCAAACAAATTATAAAAGCTATAATATTGCTTTATTAAACAAAGACTATTGTGGATTCAGAAAAAAGTAAAGCTAAAGATGATATATAACCTCATTGAATTTAGTTTGAAGGTTTTCAAGTTGTTCCTTTAGCAGAGCTGCTTCTTTCTCAGAACTGCTAGCTTTCAATTCCATCCTTTCGAGCTAAGTAGAAGAATAGCAGTAATTAATTCCATATCATGTATAAGATTGAAAATAAAGGTTTATCATCACTTAAGACTACTCACATCTACACTAATTCTAGACACGGAAAGTTTCGATTCTTGTTTAAGTTGTGTGAGTTCCATCTGAAGACGGTTTTTTTCCCTTTCTATACTTTCAGAGACGTGGCTCAATTTCCCCTCTAAAAGGCTTGCCTTTTGCTCAGCAGAGGTTAGCAAAGATTCTGCATTTTTGCGAAGATCCATTTCCTTTCTAAATTTTACCTATAAATACGCAAACAATGAATGTGGTAAGCAAATAACAAGAAAGCACGTAAAGATAGTATAATCAATATTCAATAATGACTTCAAGAAAAGAGAAACAACTCAAGCTATTATTGAACTTTATAGTAGGTCCATCAGTAGAAGCAAATCAAACAAAACCTCCAACTATGGAATACTTCACCTTAAACAGAAACAATACACTTCGAACTTTGATTTAAAAAATAAAGAAAAAAACTGCAATTTTTCCTCATCTTAAAATCGGCTCTTAAGACTTCAAGTATGCAATAGAGACAAGACTTCCTGAGTTTCCAGATGTTATATATAATAGTTCCACATCATTTGTAAACTTAACTTCATATATAGATTTAACCCTATACATGCATGCACAAATCCTCCTTTTCTGAAACTCAATACAAGAAATAACATAAAATTGAAATTAGACGGTCTAAACCTACAAAGATCTGAGTAGGCTTGAATTAAACGGAAGCAGATTGAAATAGCTATGGTTAATTTTAAACCTCAAGTTCACTATGGATATGAATTTGCTTTTTTAGTCGCTCTTGTGATTCATTGACTTCTTTTAAGAGCTGGTCTTGCAAAGCCTGTTCACGTCCCTTGGCAGCAGCTAGTTCTTGTTCTACATATAGAAGCTGATCCCGAAATTTCATCCTTTCAGTTTCTGCAGCAAGTGAAAATCACTCTTAAAGTTAAGAATATATTCACAAAGACGTATTAATGAGAGAAAGTAAAGAAGATGTACCACTATAGGTGAGTGAAAAAAATGGAACTAAGTAAAAAAAACTAACCAACTGACAAGCCGTGAATTATCATTTTTTTATGTAAACATAATAAGCACCATCTTCAACCAGCTATACAACAAAGTCAAACAACAAGGAAAAAACACGCTCATTTAGTAGCCTTGTTCTTAACTTACCCAAATTTAGGTCTCCACCCATGAACTTACTTGTTACTGTATGAGCGTGTATCATCACCAATAATACAATCTGTCTACTAAAACCTATTGTGTACATGACATAGATAAGGTGATTCATCAAATGCATGAAACATATTGGTAGATTAGAACTTGTACTTGAAAATGTGATTCACTCGTAGAAAGATATCCATATATCGAACCAGTTTTATCTTTTCACCTCTCCGGCTTCATATATTTTGGTTAAGCAACATAACAAATCTCTTTGTGACAAATTAGGGTTCTTTAATATTTAAACTTTAAATATTCTTAAAAGCATTATCTTACTCTACACTTCAACTTTAGCCCAACAGCCTGCCTTCATAACTTTTATACAGGCATACATTATTATATGCACAGACTCACATCTGCAACAACAATTTTTTTGGACTTCTCTACTTGTATATCGGTGCCTTAGCGGCTAAGAGCAATAAAAAACACAAATATCAAGTATAGAAATATGTGAGCATGTGAGGCATTAAGAGCATTTAAATGGAACTCGTCGAGTTATGAACTTTTGAGTCTGCTATTTATATATATATGGTAGGTTTGAGAGTGATGTATTTTCAACCCCTAGCACCCACTATAATACCAAAAAGACTGTTGCCTACATCAAAATAATTTAACGCAGCAGACGTAGGTATACAACATATATTAGATTCCATGTTTCTATGATGCAACATATCAAAATTCAAAAGCACTACTGTCTTGTAAGGAACTTTAAATTAATTAGCCCCATAATTCACTCACCTGATTTACGCAAGTCATCACTCAATCTTTCAAGTTTAGCTTGATAATCCTGTGATTGCTTTTCTGCACTGCTTAAAGCATCCAAGAAATCTGCTTTGACCTGCAAAGACAATATGTGTATAACCAAAAGATGAAAAGTAAAAACGAGCGATTGAGCCTCGCATAAAAGTTTGTGTACTTTATTGACACTTCTTCGAGGTCCACAACCATAATTTATGTTTAAACACCACACGTGTAGGTATATGTCTTCTTTACATATCATAATGTATTGATGTACCCAATGTCAAAATTTTCACATACTCTACTGTTATCTATCTGTCAAAATTTACACTGTTAATTTTGCTAAAACCTTCTCAAATAAAGACATAATTTCATTTACAAAATCCCATCAAACATTCAAACAACTTATAGCAACAGTTATTGTCAAACATGAACACATAAGATTGACAAACACATGTCACCAAGACGAAAACTCTCCATACTGGAAAACTACAAGTAACAACAAAACCTAAACTGTATATCAGATACTCACTGAAACAGATACAAGTTTCTATCATCACTTACAAAACCAACAACCAACAGTTAGTAATGTTACATAATGTCCCACTGTCCCATTACAAAAAACTCACAAAACCAACAACCAACAGTTCCATCAGTTAGTAAACTAGTTCCACCTAAAATTCTAAAACAAATTCTATTTCAACTCATTCTATGAACCTGTTGAAAAACAACTGATCGTCAATCTAAAGCTCATAACAAAACATAACAAGTATAGCGGCACTTTCAGCCGTTGCCGGTGAACCCTAGCTTATTAGCAAAATCAAAACAAAACAAAAAAAACATCCACGTCTTCTACGAATTTGAAAAGTATTAGGTCCGATTTCTACAATCTCTATATCATTTCAGAAACGTGAGTGTGACACGAACACATAGGTTAAAGGTTTTACGGAAACAGTAATTAATTTGTAGAGAGAATTACCAGCTGGCGACATTGGTAAGTGCAAAGCATCTGATCGGAGTGTTGGTGAGATGGCTGGGGCTCGGGCTCCGGCAGGTCCTCGAAGATGATCAAACGGCCATCGGAGTTAGGGCTGTCGGAGTTGCCGGTGGCTTCAGGCCTTCGTTTCTTCGGCAGAGGTGTTCTAACAATCATTCTTCAACAATGGATTCGAAGATTCAAAGGTTGATTTGAAATGAAAGGCGCCATGTTGTTGTTGCTTCTGCTTAAAATACCTGGTGTGTGCAGCAGAGGAGCACAAGTTCAGCGTATCGAGACAGAAGGTTAAAGAAAGAGTTTTCATCAGAATAAACTGAAAACCTCATTAACATGTGGCACCAGTGGTCTAGTGGTAGAATAGTACCCTGCCACGGTACAGACCCGGGTTCGATTCCCGGCTGGTGCATTTAAGTTTTAGTATTGGTGTACCCTGCCACGGTGAAGATCTGGGTTCGATTCGTAGCTGGTGCGTTAAGGGTGTTTGTACTTTCATTTATTACTCTTACCTCTATATCTTAACGATTCTTGGTCTACTATATTTTTAAGTGATTTTATAATGTTTAACCAGCATTGAACCATTAGCTTTTTATTTTTTGGTTTTTTTCCTTTTTTTTACTTTTTTCTTATATTTTTCTGCTGAAATTACATTTTTAAATTATTAGGCGGTAACTTCTATCGATGTTTAATCCTCAAAACCGATCCGCCGCAAATTCACATGTTTCTCTTATATATTTAAACATGTTTGTTTCATCATTGCAACACGTGTAATGAAAGTTCGCAAACATACAACCACATTAATGGGATCAAACCACCCTGCGGCAACACACAGGTCTTAATTTCTTGTATGTAAAATAACGAAATAAAAAATGTACAGCATTAGACATCAAAAAGGCCACTAGGCACCAGAAATTACTAGAAAATATATATAGTTTCACTACATTTGGAAGCTTTCTTCTACCTATTTTAAGTAAATTAACACACAAATGGAGATGTCTACAAGTATAATGAGGCTGCAAACACAATATCTCTCTTGATCTTTGAAACTGCATCTTCAAATTTGGCTTCAAGTTCAACTTCCCCTATCGATTTTGCTGCTAATATTAACTGCTGAAGGATTTCTTCCATTCGCCTGATACCTCTGATCAAACTGCCTTCAAATACCTGGGTGATTTCCATGATCTCGTAGAACTTTGACCCTTTTGCCCACGAATAAACAGCCTCCATGACATCAGGCCGAAATGAGCTCACAAAACCCTCTACATCAATTTCAACCTGTTGAAACAACATATGATTCAAATCAATACAATTTTGGAATAGTGATTGTAAAGTTTAAACCGACAGAAACCACAATGGAATTTCAAGCAACCCCTTCCATTAAAACCAAGTTAGACTGTTGGTTCAAGTTTGTATTTTTCCATAACAGGTCAAATGTAAAAAAAAAAAATCAAAATAAAAAATAGCAAGAAATGAAACGAATCAAAGCAGTAAACAGGCCAGAAGCACCTGAACGTGTATACAACTGTGTACAATGTCCTAGATTGTTTTATACAAAAGAAATTACCATCTTAATTTAATAATATAGTTTTTTAATCGTATTTAACATGTTAGTTATTTAAAAGTATGGGCGTTTGGCAGTTTGCCACCTCTAATCAGCCATGAAGAATTTTTATGTAATAAAATAACGAAATATGGATGAAATAAAAAGAAAAAGGCGAAGAGAATGTGAACCTTGCACTCTAGTTGAACCTTAGCTACTCTTCGTGCTGTATCTTGCAATTGTGTAAAGAGCATGTCCAGTTCTTCCCTGGGCTTTTGAGCATCCTGTAGCTTTTCTTGCCAGACTAAACAAGATAAAAGAGATACCATTTCTTCTATTTTTATGTCTTTTAAGACACCGTTGAACATGAGCTCTGTTAATACCAGTTCATCAGCACTACTAATTTCACAAGCAACTTTCCCCTTCAACTCCACAACATCGTCTCTAGTTACATATCTGCATCAAATTGCAAATAATCTTATTAGTTTTTACCAGAATATGCAGGCACTGTTCTTAAAATACCGAACTGAAAAAGATAACAGTTAAGTTGGCCCAAAGATTGACAATGATGCATAAAACCTGCTAACTCAAAGGATACACATTTGCCACCTATATATTTAACATGATTTATAACAATAAAATGATATTTTTAATACCAAAATAATTAATTTACCCGAGTCTCCGAAGAACCCTTTTCCTTGCTTTGAGCTCATCTTTAAAGGCAAGTGCAGATGAAGACCGCAATGACTTCTTAATCGATTTAATTTGAGCGGTAATTTGTTTCTTCTTGTGCAACACCTTCAACTTTAGCTCAATAAGTGGAGATTTTGCAACTTCATGTTTCTCAAACAGGTTCTCTAAAGCCTCAATCCTGCGGACCGCCTTCCTATATGACCCACTTTGGACCTATTCAATGTAACATAAATGAACATGAGAACATTTTAACGTGTGAGAATAAAAAAGCTGCAACAAAAGAAACGTTTAAAAAAATGTCAACCTTCATGTCGTCTTCGGGGTCCAAGAGGGGTATTCCTTGTTTAGAAAATCTTGAGATAACTTCAGACACCTTTTTTAAGGTATTTTCCCTGTTTTCCAGTGGTAAAAGATCCTTTGCTATTATGAGTCGGACACTACTTAAGTTATCTATCTGTTTGCATGAAAATAACAAATCAGATTATCCAATTCGTATAAACTATAGAGCAAGAGTGCCATTAAAATAAGAAATTGTACAAACTAGGATATCACAGAGTTGTTAGGGAACCAAAACAACTAACAAGGGGATGTTCGTATTTACGCTTTGAAACTGATTATTGCAACTTGTAAGTTTAAAATATTGATTAGCTTTCCTTTTCACAAAAAATTTCTCCTTTTTCCCTAATATGTCTTCTTGGTTCACTTCATCCGTTAACTCCATAATATTAGGATTTGGCAGACACTCAGAACATTTGGTTATCTAATTATTACAACTTCAAACAACAACACAACCGAAAAATGTAATCTACATCCCATTGTATAATACAGTTAGATTATCTGATTCCCATCATCAAAACACCCTTAAAACTCGGAAAGTGACAGAGACATGTGTATTGACAAAAGTTAACCATATGAAGTTGATTTGCTGAGAAAAGGGCATGAAATAGAAAGCAGTTAGAACCTTGCCTGAGAAAGAGGAACAGAAACAACAGCTGGTTCCCCTGGCTCCTTTAGTGGAATAATCTTAATTGTTTTCTTAGAAAGCTCATCCTTGGACACCTTACATCTAGTAAGAATATCCACTGTATAATTTGCATCTTCCGGGCTTTGCTCCATATCATCTATAAATAACATAAAGACATAAGTAGCTTGCCCCCTAAATCAACTAACCTAAGTAGACGTGGCAAGGTGGGCAGTCAGGCAGATGGGATGGTCAGCTAACAGATCAAAGTATGTTCGAATCAAAACGGACATTTTTTGGCATGGTAAATTAAAAAGGGTGAGGTCAAGTTGACCCGATACACTTTTTGCCCAAACTTGGCTTTTTCATAAATAACTAGTGGTTCAAAAATGAAACACAAACTATATTATTTTAATAATAATATAATATTTTGAACAAAATGATTTACAAGGTTTTACGTATTAAGAATACAAAGCCTTTAAACCTGTTTGGCCAATTGGCTTTTTAGCTATAAAAATTTAGTTTAGCGGTTTAGAGATGAACATAACCCAATCAACCCACATGTAAGTAAATGGTCGAAAATGGAAAACTAAATCCAAGAAAGAAATTATCATAGAATATAGATGCCCAACCTTCTGAAAGACTCTTCACTCTTTGGAAGTTAACTATAACACCCCATGTGACATGATCCTCAATTGAAATCGCAAGGGTGCTTTCATCGTTACTAGTGCAACGGACAGATACAAGCCTGCCAGGCTGCAAAAATGGCAAGCAGTATCTAGGAGAAAAGATGATGTCACGCACATCCTTCTTTAAGCTTTTATATTGCTGCAACAAAGAGTAATAATTTTCTAAGCTATCCTCTTCTTCAATGTGAATTGAGTCCCTTTCCTCCTGGAGAGTCTTCATTTGTCTCTGCAAGCAAAATAAAGACATGGAATTCAGGTGGCAAGTTATGAAAGGGATCATTCAAGGGTGTTTTACCTATAATGAGTCAAACAGGCAAAATAAAAAATAACCTTAAAAACAGGTCACCCAAAGTATACATTTTATGTAAAAAACTTGTAAAAGAATAATAAAAGTTCATTATTGTTGAAAAATTGAAATAATATAACTTCTAAAGTCATATTTAACACACTAATTATCTAATTATAGAATTACAATTTTGAAGAGATTTTCTGGTCAATCCAACCCAAATCGCACTGATATTTACCCATTGGCTGACCCGCCCAGTAAGTATATTTACGTATGATCGATAGACAACCTCAAGATCAGGGATGGCTCGGTCAGCTTGAAATTGATAGAATGAATTACGAAGCAAATTTTCTGGATCTCCGTCTTCACATCTCAATTGATTCAAAAGCATGTTGTAGCTTAAATGGAACGCACTAACAAGGTCAACAATGAAAAATAAAATCAGGATACATATCATAAAACAGTACCAAGAAACATGCAACAATAGTCACAAATGTCAAATTTAACAAAATAGTTAACTTTAACTACAAAGGTATGCCTTCTGACCATATTAGCAACAGTAAGCAATGCATACCTGTTCAGACAGTCAGCACTCCCTTTGACCATCATTTTAGCAGTGGAAGGTTCCAATTTTTCATCAACCATAAGAATGCAGACCCCACGATCGTCAATTCCTCTACGACCTGCACGCCCACTCATTTGAATATATTCACCACTGGACAGCCATCTGAACTTATCTCCATCAAATTTCCGAACATTTGAAAAAACAACCGTTTTTGCAGGCATGTTAAGACCTATGCTAAATGTCTCTGTGGCAAACAAGCACTGATACAAAATATCTCACTATTAAAACCTCATAAATCATACAACATATAGCAAAACAAACCGACATAAACGAATGATAATGTTTCCATCCCAACCTTAATTAGACCTTCTTGGAATAGTATTTCAATAACTTCTTTTAGTATGGGGAGCAAGCCAGAATGATGCACGCCTATTCCACGCTTCAAAAGGGGAAGCATATTCGACACCTGGATGAGCAAAAAATCAGATACATTTAAACAAAAAAAAATTAAAAAGCTCCATGCACTATTTAGTAAATGTAGACAGAGAGATGATATTCTTGCCTGAGGTAGCTTCTTATCATCATCTGATAACATGTCCATAGCACTCCAAAAGATGGTTTCGGTGTTCACTTTCTCATCATCATCATTTAGATCCATTTTCGCCATCTACATGATATTTAAGCTACAATATTGTAAATTTAATCAATGTAAAAACCTCAAGCCCAAAGAAAAAAAAATACTTACCTGCATTGCAAGGAATTCACATTCCCTTTTGCTAAAACTAAAGATTATGACAGGATCATATTGGCGTTGAATAATCATCTTCACCATCTTGAATATGTCACTATCTTCGCCAGCTTTGCCATTGACCAACCCCTTTTGCCATTTCCCATTATCTTTTTTTTCATTAACAGGAACAAGGGCATTTAAGGCTTTTTGAAAACTATCCTCGCGAAATTTTCCCTTCTCATCCACCACCAAGTATAAACCATCACCACCAGTGGGAAAAAGATAATGCTGAAGGGGTGTTGGGCGATAATCTGTATAAACAATATGGCATGGTTGTTGATGAACCTGCATTATACGTTATGATATTATTATTTTCAATATCAAGTGGGAATACTATTAGTGACAACAGCATAATTGTTAAAATATGATAAATGCTGATCTCACCTTTGCAACCCAATCAGCAAACTCCTTTGCATTTGGTACTGTAGCAGATAAGAACACAAAACGAGCATTTTGGGAGCCATAACAATGCTTTCTTCCCAAACCACCCCTCTTTCTCTATCACGCATATAATGTACCTCGTCAAAAATTATCCATGCCACTTCCCTTGTGAGCTCTGATCCTTTGTACTGCATACTACGCCAGATTTCTGTGGTCATCACCTAACAAAAACTTAAAATTTAGGATAAAAGAAATAAATTAAAAGATATTGTGATTCACATAGATAAACATAATTACCAAACAAGAAGCATTGGGCTCAATCGTAACATCTCCAGTCATCAAACCCACATCAGAAAACTCTTCCTTAAACTCCCTATACTTTTGGTTACTCAGTGCCTTAATAGGAGAAGTGTAAATCACTCTCTGCTTATTTCTCAGTGACATTGCAATAGCATATGATGCCACAACAGTCTTCCCAGCTGATGTATGTGCCGATACCTGCAACAATAGAGATTTACAATAAGCAACTCCCATGGCTATCATCAATCCCATAGTTAATACACAATCTACCATCGAAGCACAAAACTTCCTAACAAGCACCATGAACAACAAATTTGAAAACAATAACTAACATCAAATCTGCATCCAAATTTGATAGCTTTGTATACAATTTGAACAATCAAATTCTTGATTGTATTAAACTATTACCATGACGGATTCTCCAGCATTGAGACAATTAATTGCTTCAGATTGAAAAGGGTCGAGAGTAAAGGGGAATTCCTTTGCGGGTTTTGCATCTTCTTCGATGTTTGAACGTCGAGGGGCATGAACGTAGTTCTCCGGGTATGAAACATCATGAACACACGCAACGTCGTCGTTGGTTGTAAGTGGTGTATTGTCGTTGTTTGTGTCGTCTTTGTGTTGTTTGTGCGGTGGAGGGGTGTGATTCGAAGGGGCTTCGTCCTCCGACTTTCTTTTTACTGATCCCATTGATGGGTTCTTCGAAGTTATTGCAGAAGATGAAGCTTTAAGCCCTAAATTCTAGGGTTTAACGGTCCAATTGAGAAGGAAGAAGAAACCCTAGTGGAGGATGAGTTGTAACTTATGAGGGTGTTTGGGATTGTTTATTATCCTATATACGAAAAACATGAGAAATAGTTGGTTTTAGTTGTTTTAGTTTGGCCACAATGTTTTCCATTATTTGTATTGAGTTTCCTTTTTGTTTTTTTTATATAGTTGTTTTAGTTTTGTGGAGGGTTTTGTCTTCTTCATGTTTGGTGGTATATATATATATATAGAGAGAGAGAGAGAGAGAGTGGTCCGACGTCGTCGCGTGCCTCTGACGCCACCCTGGTTCTATTGTTTGTTGTACAACCCTACCTCTGTGTTTTGGGTTGTCGCCAGACGATGACGGAAGCCATGTCGCCTCCCGTTTCCGGCTACGCTGGGGCGTTTCATGCCCTTTTTGGGTCGCAATCGGGAATATTCTGGTCCTCTGATGTGTTGTTTCTGTCGATGTCGGCGGCGACATGGCCATCGTGAACGGCGACGGGTTCACCTCCCTTTTCCGGCTAGGGCTATTCTATGGTGCTCTTTTTTGGGACACCGCCAACACCTAAGGTTTATGTTGTGTGCGCCGGACGCCGCCGCTGGCCGTTAATGGCCGCCTTTGGTGGTTTCTACGCTGCACTTCGGCCGAGGTGTTGGTTTTGGGGTATCCTATAGGGTTAGCTATTTCCTGAAATTGTGGGTTTTTGTTTGTTGAACCATTATTCTCTGGTTTCTATGGTGAAGTCGTTGAATTCATTTACCATATAAATGGTTGTTGTCGTTGATCCTAAAAAGGTTGTAGATCTGGAGTTTTTGGACCAGAATCGTTGTTCTAAATGTTTCAGATTTAGTTCTTATCGATGACGATGAACTTGAGCTGATCCGAGACTCTATGCATGCTGTCGACTTTGAATTTTTGAAGGATTACTGGTATGTAAATTGTTGTTATCGATGATGATAAGGCTGGGCTCATCTAAGACCCTAAGAAAGTTATTGATTTGGAATTTCTGGAACTGATTCTTGATTCTAAATGTTTTATATTTTGTGGTTGTCCATGACGATGAGCTTGACGTCATCCGAGACCATATGCATGCTCTCAACAGTTCATTAGTTTTCTTGGTTGTTTAAAGGTGATGATGATGTAAAAAAGGTCACGTTCGTTGTTACGGTGAGGCAAACACGATTTTTGCAGCCATAACGAACGACAGCTTTTGAGCCTTCTAACATAATTATTACATGTGCAGTTGGAACCTGTTGACTCTCGACTTTTGAATGAAAGAAAATCTGGTAGGTAGGCGATGATGTAATAAACGCTTATGTTCGATTGTCCGAAGTGGTAAACGTGTTGTTTGCAGCCACAACGAGAATCCGCTTCTGAGCCTTATCTTTAAAAATATGTCTATGTTAGCTGTTGTACTTTTGAGCATACGAGTGAGTTAAGTGATATTCACAAAAACTTTGATTTTGGTTGAAACCCGCAGTGAAGCATGGGCGGCAAAGCCACTAGTTTTAGTTAAAAAGGTCTTTTGTTAAAAGGCCTTATTAACTTATGACTTTTCAAAAAGGAGTTTTTGAAAAAGTTTTTGGGTTAGCTTATAAGTTAAAAAGTCAATAAGTAGTTTTCTGAAAAATATTTGTTTTAGCTTATTCATGTAAAATGACCATAAAGGACATATCTGGATAAGTCAATAAGTTGTTTTCTAAAAAGTGTTTGGGATTGCTTATTTATACTATTATTATCTTATTTTTTTCTCTCTAGCATATTGAAAAAAAATACTAAATATCAAACATAATAATATAACATTTAGATTGTTAAAAAGAACACAAAAGCACACAAAAATAACAAACTAATGGCATACTACGTTCTTCTCCGTGATTCCATTATCTCTTGTTCAATAATATCTCTTATCGCTTGCATGTGCATACCATCATTATCCGTACGATTTGTAGCCGGAACTTCTTCATGAAGCTCAGCACTAGTACCGTCGGGATTGTAAGATTCTTGTTGTGCCATGTGAAATGCTTCATCAAACATACTAGTATTTTTAATAAAGTTATGGATCGCCATAGATGTTATCACAATACTCACTTGGTGCTCGTATGTGTAATTAATATGCATATCTCTTAATAACGCCCACCTAGCTTTCCATACTCCAAAAGTGCATTCAATGATATTCCGCAATGATGAGTGGTAATAGTTAAATGTTTCTTTTGGTCCACGAGGAGCACGCATAGCACTACTCTGTCCACGTTTTGTATGGAGCAAGATACCCTTTAGTATTTGGGTATCCGGCGTCAACAACGTAATATTTGTCTACAAAAATAACAATCAGTTAGTCGATTCAAACAAGTATTAAAAACAAAAAGAATTTGCATTATACTAACCACCCCTTGGATGTGGAAAATAAAGCTCCGGCCTTTGTAAGGCTTCATTGAAAATCCCCGTGTCATGTGCACTACCTTCCCATCCCGCCCATACAAACTTAAAGCACATGTTAAAATCACATACAACCATTATATTTTGTGTTGCATATCCCTTTCGACCAATGTACTTCGTTTGGTCCTTTAATCAAACTGATGCCCTCATATGCGTCCCATCAATAAAACCAATGCAGTACTTGAACATTGGATAACACCGAGGATTATTTAATATGTGTGTGGGTACTTCATCATTATAGTTTGTGGATGGCCTAATGATGTTAGCACCCATTTTAAGCACGGCTTCCATAACTTTATAGAAATGTCTATGAATGGTTTCCCCTGAATGATTAAAAGATTCTTGGACAAACCTATTCGTACACCCATGAGCCAAAGTCATCAAGAAGATTCCAACCAACTCCTCAACAGACATATTTCGAGTTTGTTTCAATCCGTAATTAGTAACAAGATCTCTGCATAACTGTCTAAAAATTGGCACGTCCATTCTAAATATTTCATAACACCGTCTTGGATGGCCATTTAATATTTCACTAATAAACATGTGCCCTATGCGATTCGACGTGTGACATGGTCTTCTTCTATTATGCAAGTCACGAGCTATTATTATCCCATTAACAGCTATTCCACATAACATTTTGAATTCCATATCCTCGTCCACCAAATCTTTTTAATCATCATCATACGAATCAGAGTCGTCACTATCCATCCTATTAATATAAAAGAGATAAAAAATAATACATTATATAAATAATAGAAATAACACTTAAATATGTCAAACAACACAAATATATTAAAGTCAAATGATAAAAGATGTTAAACAACACAAATATGTTAAAAATTAGTCTTTTATAAGACTCTTAAGGAGATTCATCTTTGCTGCATGAGTTGTTGGATACATAAACGCTTCACGATTTGACTTTTTGATTAAAACACGCAATGCTCTTGTATAATCTTGAGACCCTTCTTCAAAACCGGGAAAAGTGATGACAATGTTCATGCAATTGGCAATTGTTGGGGAAGCATTAGCCGGTGGAAAAGTTTGTGTGCTTTTTGTTGATATGGCATCCAATACAACATCTAGCTTTTCTTCGAAAGATGAGGTTTTGCTCTTGGTTGAACGTTTGTGAGCAACAACCTTTGACTTCTTCCTTTTACTCGAATTACATTCACCGTAACTAGGAAACAAAGGAACACCATCACCTAAACTTATTTCATCACTATCTCCTTTTCCCATATTTCCCTCTTCTAAGTTCTAACATGCACGGTTCAACGAACTCCTTGAACGTAACATCATCCCACAAGAATCTTGATTTATTCTTGCTATATGATGTTTTACAATCAACAACATTTGGACTATTCTCATCCATAATCTGAAACTATAGATATATAATCATAACTAATAACAATTTTCATTCATATATTACTGTTAGGATTCAACTGTTCAATATAAATGTGTTTAGATATAGAAGGACCCAAACATTAACAGACCATACTAATGATGTTACACTCATGGACAAACAATATTTCTGAAGTGAACTTCATAACAATTAAGTTTAGGTACAAATTTATAAGTTGGCTCAAAGCTACAGTTATGAAATCTCCAAAGGAAAATTAAAAAACGCAATAACTGTAATCAATGAAATTGTCATACTAACTTGCGACAGTTGATCCAAGCTTGTACTAAACCAAACGAAACATTTTACTAGCACATCATATTTGTATTTTTGAACAATCGAGGAGGTGTGTACTTGTCCTAGCACATTATACTACACATAGATGTAATTTTGCTAAAATTAAAGAAACTATAACTCGAAAAGTTCTTTCTCAATTAGCTCATGTGATACGTAATCTAAACTGAACCCCCCACAAGAATCCATAAATTTGTATCATGAATCCATCAAATTTGTAACCTGAATCGGTAAATCAAAATCAGAGTAGCAAGAACAAAAATCCACAAAGAACTTACGTATATAACGAGAATCTGAGGTCTGCTGCTCCCTGAATTCACAAAACACACAAACCCACAAGAATCCATAGAAACGGAAATCAGAGGATGCGGTGGAGGATAGTAAAAGAGCAACAGACATGGGTATTTAAGAGGGTAGATCGAGTGGGTCTTGAATCTCGACGGTGGCTCTTAAATGCTCAATGGTGTGTGATGGGTGACGGGAGCTCGACGGAGATATGAGAGATCAGTCTTCAATGCTCGGCTGCTGCTCCTTGAGTGGGTGGGTATGGCAACAGCGCTGCTCGACGGGGCCGACGGATTCAATGCTCAGTGTCTTCAATGCCCTCGGCGGTGGGTGAACTGCTCTCGGTTAGGTGTCTTCAATGCCGACAGATTCAAGAAGGAGATGCTTTTATGGGTGTTTTTGAGGGGTATGATGGGATGATATTTGGTGGTGGTGTGAGAAGTCAGTTTTTGTAACTTCTCCTTTTCTGCTTTTTGAGGGCCTTTCAAGAAGGAGTTTTTAAAAGTCATTTTTCTATCCAAACACAAAAAAACCAACTTTTTAACTTTTGAAAGTTAAAAAGTCAAAAGCACTTCAAAATAAGCTAATCCAAACACCGACTATGCGTGCTTCAAATCAACCTAATAAAAACAAAAAAGGGCGGCGAATGTATGTGTTAAGGTATGGGTGTTTGTAAGGAATAAGGGATGATATTATATTTGATTGAGAATCCAAAACGTACTCGGGTCACGGGTCGTGACCCTATCACCGATTTACCATTCCAAAAATATGCTACTTGATGTGTAAATAAGGGGATGCTTGGCAGCATCTGAATCAGCTTCCTAATGGTTCAGATGTCTAAATAGTTCAGCACTTAATGGTTCAGACTGTTTGTTTCGCGAGTAAATGTCTGAATGGTTCAGACATTTGTCTCTGAATAGTTAAGCATTATATTAATGTTAAATAGTTAAGAGGTCTAATTTTGAATGGTTAAGACCTCTTATCTGGATTGGTCAGACTTTGCTTTTGAATAGTTAAGCGATATACTATCTCTTAATGGTTCAGACCTCTTAATGGTTCAACACTTAATGGTTCAGACCTCTTATAGGTTCAGCACTTAATCATTCAGAAATTGTCTAAGAGTCCCTAAGCTGGGATTAGTTCAACTACTTGATTAAAGTAGTTTGTATTATATAAAGAGTACGCTTCATTTTTACTCTTTGTGTTTTAATACAAATCATGTTTTGATGTTACATGTTTCAAAATCACTTTTTACTTGTGGTTTTTAATCTATCCAAGTTAAATTGTCACCAACCCACTAACACCGCTACTCGGGGCACCCTCAACAAGAAGACTCAAGTACTTTAGTTTGATTGGCAACACTGCCGCCAACCATTTGATTAGCCAGATTTTGTTCCAAGTTCGGCAACATCAACCCAAGCCTTTTTTCGCTTTTTGACCGTTGTGAATTTGGGTATAAATAATTTGGATAGTTTGGGTTGCGCCTTTACCAATTTAGATAGTTTGAATAAAAATGAGGTGCCAATCAATTATTGGTTAATTTAATTTAGTTTTTTTTATGGAATGGTATTTTAGACTTTTTACATATAACAACTAATTATGTAATAGAATCAAATTAATAAAGAGACTATTTGTGTCATATAGTTAAATTACATGAGATACTCACCCCAACCCTCCTATTTAACATAGAAACACTAACTTCTTTAACGGGTTGTAATTATTTGAGACTAATTCAAATCCACAAGGAGGGAAAAAGTTATGTTTAAAACTTTAACGGCAAAGCATTATGTGGACTAAAACACAGGAAGCAAAAGCTAATATTCAAATAAACTATAACCATTTGGCTATCTTCATATTTTCTAACGAAAACAAATATAAAAATTAAAAAAAATATGGTCATAGCCTGTATACTACTTAATTTGTATAGTATCATTAGTTTAACGAGTTAACATAAGAAAAAAAAATATTTTTTGTATTTTATATACATCAATATGTGTAAAGATGACAAATTGTAAAAATAAAGATGTTGACTCGACAAGCCAACTCAGATCGGCTCGGTTTTTACGAGTTGAACTCATCGTTTCAGCTCCTTAAGATGAACCATAAACAAGTCGGTAACAACCTAGTTTTACGTCAATATTCGTACAAACCTTAGATGTGTTTACATGTCATAACTTTTTGATAGACTTAATTTGCATGAATTAGGTTATATGAAGTCTAGCAAGGCCATACATGTCATTGTTACATCTTGGGTAAATTTTGAGAAATTGCTGACTTACGTGTATGATGGTGCGATTAGTATGAACATTGGTAAATAATTATGCACGACGAAAATGATGTCCAAGAACTATAACACTCAAATCCAATGTTACAAATCAAAAATCATAAGCTATACCATCTATTACCAAATCATGACTCATAAGTATTTAA
The DNA here is from genome assembly GCA_025506505.1 of Flaveria sonorensis. Taxonomy (NCBI): domain Eukaryota; kingdom Viridiplantae; phylum Streptophyta; class Magnoliopsida; order Asterales; family Asteraceae; genus Flaveria; species Flaveria sonorensis. The sequence goes on from CM046435.1 coordinate 49,420,910, forward strand.
ATTCAAGTCTACATGACAACGGACCGCTAACACATGTGTAAACATGTAAATTATGTGTTTGTATGTCAAGTTAATTATGTTAAGTGACAAAAAAAAGTAAGTAATGGAACAACCTTTTAAGATTTAGCCAATTCTTAGTACATAAAATGTTGTAACACCCGGAAAATTTCAGCATGAAGAAAAGAAAAGAAAGCAAGGGAAAATAAGAGAATTATTGTAAAACAAGGGGTTAAAAGCGGGCAAGGGCCAAACTTGCTTATAATGGGTTCAAAAAGGTGATAAGGCCGCCCATACTTCTCTCTCTCATGCAAGAAGTCTCGGCTGAAGAAAGAAGAAGAAGTTTCACCCTGTTTTAGAAGAGAAAGTCTTCAAAAGGTAAGATTCTATGGTGTTCTTCTCAGTTTCAGTTGGGTTTTCAGCTTCTGGACCGATCCTTAAGTGTTTCTATGTGTTTGGTTGTGTTTTTTCGTGTGTTTAGGTGCTAAAACTCCAGGTTGCTCTCAGGTTTGGAGGAGTTTTACTCGAAAGCAGTTAGAGGTGAGTTCTAGATCCCTATTTTAAATGTTCTCTACTTATTCGGGGCTGGTATGCATATTAAACAGATGTTTTTGAAGCAAATTATGATTTTCCATGTATGGTACGGTTGTTATGATGATATAGTTATGTTTTCTGATTTTCATGATGATTGTATAAATGTTTAAGATGTTCTAAGTGTTAGACTGATAGATCTAAGCTTAGAATATGCTTAAAATGATGTATGGAGACTTGAAATTAAGTAAGTTGAATTGCAGGTGATAGACTTGGTGTCCACTATGGACACTTAGGCAATTAGACCATCCGTTGTGGACTTGCATGTCTGCTGTGGATTTTGCATGTCCGCTGTGGACACTTAGGTATTTAGCCTGTCCGCTGTGAACTTTGACTGTCTGCTGGGCATTGTTCATCCGCTGTGAACCCTTTAACCATCCGCTGTAAACACACTTAGTGTTTTACTTATCCGTATTTAAGTATTGCTCATCCGCATTTAAGTATTGTTCATCCCGCATTTCCTGAGCATTCAACCACATTGGTTTTATGTTCCATAGTCGAAGTATTTTGTTCATCCGCATTGGACTTGTTCATCCGCATTTGGACTTGTTCATCCGCATTTGGGCTTGTTCATCCGCTTTTGGTTCACCCGTATACTTTTAGACACTTAGAATATTTTCTGAAGACTTTCATCCGCATTTGTTCATCCGCATTAGTATACATTCATCCGCATTTATTTGGGGTCTTAGAATTATTCTGAAATTTTAGGAATAGAATTTAAGTGTTAAGTACTTATGTATAAGGAAAGATTATGCTTGTTTAATGTTTCTAATGTTTGATTCCCTTCTTATGGGCTGCTTGTTATGGATAGTTATTATTATACTTCATGATATGTGATTATTAAAACAGTGAATATTTTAAAAGTATTATTCCTAACCAAGTGGACACAAAGAAATAAAAGAAGATAGTGGAACTTAATGAATGTTACTCCCGGGCCCTTATAATCAATGGAAAGCCTTGCAAGCATAATGGAATGAGGTGCACGACCTTGTTATCGTTAGCTCAGCTGATGTGTGGCCGATTCAGGATGCATATCTGGGGTCTAATCCTGGGGATTGACCAAATCAATGGGACCCGTATTCATGAGCAGACTTCATGCCTAGAGTGTAGGTCAACTGTCGAATGGGTTAGCTACCAAAAAATCATTTGTCGATAGGGGTTCGGCATTTGTTGCCAACCAACAATATAGGCTCTTGCTTTGTGCAAACCTAGACAATGAAAGTGAAAGATAATGAAAGAAAGAAAGATAAAGAATCTCTTAATGATTGATTATGTATAATGATGAATGATCACCAAGTGAAGTTTACAAAAGTATATTTTCTACATTATTAAACTAGAACTCACTCAGCAACGCTGTCTTTTTATATGCATTTTCAGTTGGCAGGTAATGTGGTTGCTGAGGGTGGCACGGAGTTAAAGCTACTTGGCAAGCAAAGACTGATATCCTTCTCATGCAAAAATAATGTTGTTGTTTTGTAATACAACTAAGTATTCTTTTGTGACTTTAAACAACGATGTACTACTTGGCAAAAGTAACTAATAATGCATGAAATGGTTTTTGATAATTCTTTTGTGGCAATATTTTCTTATGTTTATATATTATTAAATGAGTTTTAATAATGAATGATGCTATGAATGACCAACTGTGGGGTCTCCGGGTTCGGGGCCTTACAAGTTGGTATCAGAGCCAAAGTTTAAGAGAAATGGGTAAATTATTTTCAAAACCTAAACTTAAACTGAGAATGGGACCGAATGGAGGGATGCCAGCCCAAGTAGCTACATGCCATTAGGTGATTTTTCATAAAGTTAACCAGTATTACGTGCGTGTGCTATTTGATTTATGTGCTTAGTAGATTTGGATACTGATGTAGTCTGGATAGGGAATGCTTAGAGGATGAAAAGTAAAGTAAGTGGCTAATCACAACTGGCCACTATAATTAAGGACTTACTATACTTGACATAATCTGAGCTATTACCTTGAATGACCTTGTTAGTGTTTGAATCTTATAGGAAGTTGATCTTATGGCGTGTAGGAAATCTGGAAAGGCAACCCGAGGTGGTGCTTGTGGCGGGCGTACTACTGGGCCACATGTCACGGGAGCAAGGCTAAGGCTCCTAAGACGATTCATGAGGACACAGACCTCCATAGCCACCTAAGATAGTGCAGGATCACCTACCCTCAAGTCTACGATAAAGGAAGCTATTGTTGACGAGGTTTACAACATCATGCAAAATGTGTTGCCCTCAGTGATGACCAAAGTGTTAAGGGCTGTTAAGGAAGGTGAGAGAACTGATGATGCTGGAAAGAGGGATAAATCAGAGGAAGAGCCATCTAGCCCAAAGGTGGTAATTCATGATGATGAGTATGAGGAGGAGAAGGAGACCGCTAAGGGGTGCACCTTTGGGGCGTTTCAGAGGTGCAAACCCCCGACCTTTGACGGTAACAGCAATGCTACTACTGCTCACCGTTAGGTTCGAGAGATGGAGGCAGTCCTAGACATCAGTGAGTGCCGGGAGGATCAAAAGGTGAAGTTTGCCTCCCATTCTTTCGTTGGCTTGACATTATGCTGGTGGGACAACATTGTCCAAGCCGAGGGAAAGTGGTCTATAGCAAGGATGAGGTGGTCAGATTTGAAGGAACTCGTACCGGAGGAGTATTGTCCACATCAGGAGTTGGACAAATTGAGAAGGAGTTCTTGCATTTGGAGGCTGGAAACATGACTCATCAAGAGTATACCTCTAAGTTCAATGAACTTGCAAGACTTGTGCTGGATCTAGTAACTCCAGAGTCCAAGAAGATTAAGAGGTACATGCAGGGTTTTCCCGTGGACATTAGGAGGAACATGATAGCCACTAGACTGAGCACTTTTTGGTCTGCGGTAGATTTGGCCGGAAGATTGTAGATGAGAGAGAACCGGTGCTAATTTAGAGGAAGGTTGAGAAGAGTTAGAACAAGAACGGTAATAGGAAGAGGTTCAAGGGTGACAACTATGGGATCGGGGAAAAGAATATGAGGATTGACGATCGTCGCCCAAGATTGTGTAAGGGGAACAACAGGAGTGTCACACCCTCAAAATCCGCGTGCGGGGTTTTACAGCGAGGCGCGTGACATACCAGGATCTCAGTCATTAGTTACCAAGAACGACTCTATATGATTAATAAACAAAACCAGAGTTAACGTTTAAAATACTGCGGAAGCGTTTTTAAAACCAGAAAACCCAAAACAAGTAGTATGTAAAGAGAATGCGCAAAACATACATGCCCCAAACACAATTGTTTACTATGAAAATAATCCCAAATTTGTAAACAAGACAAATGTAGACAACTCAACAATGCTGACGTGTGTGCTCCTAGGCAACTGGCAACCTTAACCTGAGAATAGCATACTAAACAAGTCAACACATGGTTGGTGAGTTCAAGAGTTTGCGTTAATAGGTAAACCGATAAACAGTTTTCAAATCATAAGTAGTGTATTGCAATAGATAGCTAGTCTATTAACATAAAAATATTAATCATAGTGATTTCACGATTGAAGCTGACTGTGATAGTTTGTGCCTCCCGTCACGACTTACCAGGTCGTGACGAATATATGTTAGGACAAATTTGCACCCGTATGACCTCGAGTCACACAGGTGGGGCTCGTCAGACCCAGTAGTACTACCCAAAATTTCCCCGCTAGTCAATATTAACAATCCGAAAGTGTGAGGACTTTCCATGGTAAACAACACTATATCAATATTATACACACTCATATATAAAAGCGTTTGTGATCAACAGTATGCTATCTCCCCCAAAAGAGATTATGTAAAATGAGTGGGGCAAGAACTCACCTGATGCGCCCAAGAATTAACTTAGAGCTTAACTTGAAAGAAAGAGGGGAAAGACAACCTTCAAAGGTCACCTAGAACACAAGAGTACATAAGCACGTGTACACAGAATCAATATGAAACCCTAAGTGCTTTACAACCCAAAGAACTCAAGGTTTTAGAAAGACAAGACACATTTGACCCAGTTGACCCGTTTGACCCGTTGGTGACATTATAGGTGATAATTCGTTAATACTAACACAACAGCATATCATACATGATCAACATACAACTTGATATCATACAAGTCATGCGAATCTCAACTATTATCATGCTCATAACATCTAAAATGTTCATTCTTAATCAATCATCAATCCACAAAAGTCCTAGCTTACCTATATGACTCATACCATGATTTTTCCACAAACAGGCCAAAACAGGTAACAAACCAAATCAACATTCATACAACCTAAACAACACATTTAATCACCTTAGAAACCATCCATGAACACACTAGCATGGTCCTAATATCCTAAACATGCTCAAATCATCCAATTCAAGGATTTGCACAAATAAAGTTTCCCTTTTTGGGAAAGTTCATCCCAAATTCATCAAACTCACACTACATTCATGAATTCATCAATTATATACCAATCCAAATCCATGACAACATTTAAACATGATCAACAACATCTAATTATCATGATTCATCAACTTTCATACCCAAAAGTTACTATCTTTAGTAAGGTATGAACTACAACATGCATTCTTGAATTCCTAACATTCATATCAACCATCTAGCATCTAATCATCATCATAAGTATATCCATAACACCAATTCATCATCAATTCAACATTTCATGCAAAATAAAGTTACTATTCTTAGTAACCTATGAACCATGAATCAAAATCGAAGTTTTCTTGCAAAATCAACGTTAACTAATATGTATACAACCTAACTAGCACCATTACATCATCAAACAACCAATATTCAACATCGATTTGATCCAAAATCGCCTCAAACTCTCGGCCAAAGATAATCATATGAACAAACAACCAAAATCTAAACTTTATTGCATACTTGACGTTAATTGGCATGCATTCTATCTAACAAACACACTAACATCAACAAACAAGCATCAATTGACCACCAATTCATCCAAATCGCACACAAACTCTCGGCTGGAACAAAACACATGAAGAAACATGAAATTACCTTCTAAATCGCGAAAAGGAACGAGATTGGATGCTTCTAGTGCGATGTATGCCTTGCAATCGGTCCAAAATCGCAGGTTTGTGCTTGATCTCAATCGGTTTTCGCAAGGGAGAGGGGGAAGAGAGTTGATCGCGGCCGATGGGGGGGGTTTTAGGGTTGGGAATTACATTTTGTAACTTGATTTTTCATAATTACACTTTACACCTTGTAATTTGTATTTTTAATCAAATTAATCTTTTAAATACTTTTTAAGAGAGTTTTTAACTTAATAATGTAAACATTATTAGTCAACAATACTAATCTTATAAATTATCTCACTAATCACAAGATGCACGAAATGATACACACGTTTCCACTTTACGCGATAAAGTTACAGTTAACATTTAAATCACATAAGCATAACTTAATAATCACATTATTAACTTAATTATCATCAATTTAACATTACTGATTATTATTAAGTCACCAACGTTCAACGACAACTAGTGTGTGTGCACGACACGTGTATGCAAGACTTAACGGAACTAACGGAGTTTGGTCACGGAAAATTACCGGATGTCACAAGGAGGGAATGTAAGAAGTGTGGGAAGGTTCACATGAGTGAGTGTAGAGTGGTGACGAATTGGTGTTTTAAGTGTGGAGGTGAAGGCCACTATGCTAAAGAGTGTAGGGTACCGCGATGTTATCAATGCGGGGAAATAGGCCACTCGGGCTGAGATTGCAAGAAGGGTGGAGCAGGGAGCTCAGGGACCCAGACTATGGGTGAGAAAGGGAGAAGTAAGAGCACCAAAGCCAAGGCAAGGGCATTCAACATGACCCAGGAAGAAGCCAGAGTGGACCCTAAAGTAGTTTCAGGTATGTTTTTGGTAAACCAATTGTATGCTTCTGTGCTCTTCGATTCGGGTGCTAGTAGAAGTTTTGTATCTGCCACCTTTTGTCATGTAATGTATGGTAAGAATAAAAAGATAGAAGTGCCCTTCCATGTAGAGACAACGATAGGAAAGTCTACCAAAGTGACTGATTTGATAGACGATTGTCTCGTAGAGTTGGACGGTCATAAGTTTCCTGCTAGATTGTATGTGATGGCCCTAGGAGGTTTTGATGTGGTGTTAGGGATGGATTGGTTGGTGGCCTACGAAGCGAACATCGTGTACCGAAAGAAGACGATTCGTTTGACTGCGCCCGATGGCAGCGTGGTTACGGTACATGGAGACAAGGAGTACATTACACCACGAGTGATCTCGATGATCACGGCAGAGAAGTTTGTGAGACGTGGGTGTGGTGCTTACCAGGATTATGTGAAGGATGTGGATGCTACCATGCCTCAGCTGTCAGGCATGCCAGTAGTATGCGATTTCCCCGATGTGTTTCCCGAAGACGTACCAGGGGTGCCACCTGACTACGAGATCGAGTTCCAGATTGATCTGATACCTGGTGCCCAACCTGTTGCGAAGGCGTCGTATCATCTCGCTCCCTCTGAGATGAAAGAATTGATGACTCAGCTGCAAGAGTTGTTAGATAAGGGGTTCATCCGATCAAGTATCTCTCCATGGGGTGCTCCGATCTTGTTTGTAAAGAAGAAGGACGGTAGCATGAGGATGTGTATCAACTACCGCTAGTTGAACAAGTTGACGGTGAAGAACCGGTACCCACTACCAAGGATTAATTACTTGTTTGATCAGCTCCAAGGCGCCAGCTGGTTCTTAAGGATAGATCTCCGATCTGGTTATCATCAGCTAAAAGTTAGAGAACAGGATATCCCGAAGACTGCGTTTCGAACATGATATGGGCATTACGAATTCCTCGTTATGTCTTTCGGTTTAACCAACGCGCCAGCTGCTTTTATAGATTTGATGAATCTGGTGTGTCGGCCAATGTTGGATAAATAAGTGATTGTGTTTATCGATGATATCCTGATTTGTTCGAAGAGTGAAGACGAGCATGCCGGTCATATTCGCGAGGTATTGGAGATGCTTAGAAGAGAAAAGTTGTATGCTAAGTTCTCCAAATGCGTGTTCTGGTTGCGGGAAGTTCAGTTTTTGGGTCATGTGGTTAATTTGAAGGGATTATGGTGGACCCGGCAAAGGTGGAGGCGGTAATGCAATGGAAGACTCCAAAGACGCCATCCGAGATCCGCAGTTTCTTGGGTTTGGTTGGCTACTACAGAAGATTCATCCAAGACTTCTCCAAGATAGCTTCACCATTGACCAAATTGACCCGTAAGGATGTGAAGTTCGTATGGGGTCAAGAGCAGGAGAATGCTTTCGAAGAGTTAAAGACAAGATTGACTCAAGCTCCTGTCTTGACGTTACCTGAAGGGAATGAAGACTTGGTGGTCTATTCAGATGCTTCTTATTCGGGATTGGGTTGTGTGCTGATGCAACGGGGAAGGGTTATAGCCTATGCGTCCCGTCAGTTGAAGATCCATGAGTCTAACTACCCTACTCATGACTTGGAATTGGCGGCTGTGGTATTTGCATTAAAGATTTGGAGGCACTACCTGTACGGGACGAAGTGTACCATCTTTACTGATCACAAAAATTTGAAGTACTTCTTCAAGCAGAAGGATCTCAATACGAGGCAAAGGAGATGGTTAGAATTGATCAAAGACTATGATTGTGAGTTCCATTACCATACGGGCAAGGCCAATGTGATGGCGGATGCCCTTAGTCAAAAAGAGAAACCCGAGTCGATTTAGGTGAAAGCTTATCAGTTGGTTATGACCTCCGATATGATGAAGCAGATTAAGAAATGTCAGGATGAAGCACTGAAAGAAGATCATATTAACTCCGAAAGGATGAAAGGTCTAGTCGACGAGTTGGGGGAGAACACTCTTGGTGTCCGGACTCGATCGGGGCGGATGTGGATTCCTCGTTATGGGGATCTGCGTGAGAAGATCATGGATGAGGCTCACAACACTCAATACTCAATTCATCCCGGTGCTACAAAGATGTATCATGATATGAAGAAAGATTACTGGTGGCCGGGAATGAAGCGCGATGTGGTGGGGTATGTGAGTAAGTGCCTTACGTGTTTACAAATAAAGGTGGAGCACCAGAAGCCATATGGGAAGATCCAACCCTTGGATATACCCGAGTGGAAATGGGTGCACATTACCATGGACTTCATTACAAAGTTACTGCGTACGACAATGGGATAAGATGCCATACGAGTGATAATTGATCGTCTGACGAAGAGTGCTTACTTTCTACCGATCCGCGAGATGTATTCATCTGAGAGGTTATTGAATGTTACCCTCGGGCCCTTATAATCAATGGAAAGCCTTACAAGCACAATGGAATGAGGTGCACAACCTTGTTGTCGTTAGCTCAACTATGTGTGGCCGATTCAGGATGCATATCTGGGGTCTAATCCCGGGGATTGACCAAATCAATAGGACTGGTATTCATGAGCAGGCTTCGTGCCTAGCAGTGTGGGTCAACTGTCGATTGGGTTAGCTATCAAAAAATCATTTGCCGATAGGGGTTCGGCATTTGTTGCCAACCAACAATATAGGCTCTTGCTTTGTGCAAACCTAGACAATGAAAGTGAAAGATAATGAAAGAAAGAAAGATAAAGAATCTCTTAATGATTGATTATGTATAATGATGAATGATCACGAAGTGAAGTTTACAAAAGTATATTTTCTATATTATTAAACTAGAACTCACTCAGCAACGCTGACTTTTTATATGCATTTTCAGTTGGCAGGTAATGTGGTTGCCGAGGGTGGCATGGAGTCGAAGCTACTTGGCAAGCAAAGACTGGCATCCATCTCATGCAAAAATAATGTTGTTGTTTTGTAATACAACTAAGTATTCTTTTATGACTTTAAACAATGATGTACTACTTTGCAAAAGTAACTAATAATGCATGAAATGGTTTTTGATAATTCTTCTGCTGCAATATTTTCTTATGTTTATATATTATTAAATGGGTTTTAATAATAAATGATGCTATGAATGACCAACTGTGGGGTCTTCGGGTTCGGGGCCTTACAAATGTAAAAGAGTAAAATGTTATTTTCGTCCCTGACGTTGAGTTGAATTTGCTATTTTAATCCAAAAACTTTTTTTGTCATTTCAATCACTATAGTTTACCAAATTTTGTTATTTTCTCACTAGTGCCTTCATGTGTTTTTTAGAATATTAATTGGTTAAATTGTTTTGATTGAATAATTAGGGTGTTAAAAAGGACTAAAATACTCTCATATTTAACGGAGGTTTTAACGAAGTTAGTGGAGTGACTGAAAATGACAATATTTGGTAAATTATAGTGATTGAAATGGCAAAAAAAATATTTTTGGATTGAAATGACAAATTCAACGAAATGATAGTGACGGAAGTGGTATTTACTCGATGTCAAATAACACCTTAAATAATTCAAGAAACTATCAAACTAAAATAACAAACCCAACACTACTCAAATATTACCATTACAAAAAAAAACAACCAAACCCCCAACCCACCTTGGTTCGGATGAGAGCCAGTGGCCCCCCCCTCCCCTTTATTGATAATCCATCTATAACTTTGAAACAAGATAAATACCCTTTAGGTCTAACATAATCTCACACTTTCAATATATTAACAAAAAGGCTCTCTCTTGCTCTTCTTTTGTAGTCGTCTCTTTTGTCTCTCTTTCCCATCCATTAAAACCTACAACCTTCAACCCTACAACCTTCAACATCCATCAAAAGTCCAAGTGGTGGCAAAGTTCAAGTTTTCAAACCCCCTTCTAGCTTTCTTCTTGCTATTTACTTAGAGTAAGCTTCTAGGCCACTTCATTTCTATTTTATGAACATGTACAAGTCTTGAAACCTGTATGAAGAACACCTAAAAACTACATGTAAAACTTGTGAAAATATGATTTTTGAACACTACAATACAAGGTCTTTTTTAAAAATCGTATTTTCATCCACGAGAACATGTTAAAGGACTTTTAAAAAGTTTTAACTCTTTGAATATACATGAGTTTCTACAAGAAAAGTTGGTTAAAAGGGGAACATGTTGGTGATTTGTACATACATGTAAGAATCTTGCAGTAAACTTGTGGTAAATCTAGAAAATAAGCGTGCAATCCATGTAAAACTGAAATATATGTATATACATGTGAAATCCTAGTTATATATGTGTAAATAAACTAGAGAACAGTACGATCTAATTCTTACAAACAATCAAACATACGTAAAATGAGGTTACAACTATGGATTTTGGACTAAATCAACACAAAGATGTTTAACTCAAAGTTTCGATTGTGACATGAGAAGGATCTAGACTTTTAGGATTTGGTTTATGTTTGAAAAATCAAATAAAAACCATTAACCACCGCGTAAACAAATACAAATGAAAAGATTTTTGAAAAGATGGTGTGAAGGTGATTTAAAAGTTGACAGCATGCTGCCAGCATCTGTTACTAAACTTTGAAAAGTCATAAGTCAGTCCTAACTCCACCAAATCTCTCGACTTTTGAGTTTAAAAATAAGTTTAAAGATTCAACTTTACAACCCAAGTGGTCTCACTAGATTTTGTTAAGTTTTGATACCCCAAACTACTAAAGCAAAATGAAAATCCCAACTATCCTTTTTAGTAGATTTTTTGTCTCACTTGTGGGAAACATATCTCAACCATAACAAGTCAAAATAATGTGATTTCTCTACCTAAAATGTAGTACTTGAGTAAGGTTCAAAATTGTATAATCTTGTGTCATGAAAACAAGCTTTGGTCAGACAACCAAATGAATATCCAAAAGTGCTCTAAAAAGTCATTTTTGTACTCTTTAGTGTAAACAAAAAAATTTGGAGCACATAAATGTACTAAATAAATGGGGTGATTACATTTATTTCAACCTAATACATATGAACACGTGTGCTAAAAGTTTATGACAATTGAAGTTCGTATAATTAATTAAAATGATGTCACTCGAAAGACTAAAATTCTAAAAATTCTTGTGGATTAAGGTCGGATAAAATGAAAGGGTTTTAAGTAACCATTCATAAAAATCTAATCTTGACCTACATACAATGACTTATATGTATAAGTAATACAACATATAACATCATGAAACACCTTCATTTGAAGAATTGCATGTATACACATCTTGAAATCTAAAAATAAGTCACTAATGGTTAATTGAAAAATATAATTTGTGCACCAACAAAACTAATTAATCTAGGTTGACCACATACATGATTAGTTTGATGGTTAGGACAGTTTTTCATACACCTTGATACTTGATAGCACGTTCAAATCGCAAGAGTGAGTTATCACGACCCATTTTACAATGTTGTGACTCAAGTGGGGGAAAACATACTTGTTCATATTTTCTGTGATATTTATAAAGCAATACTAAACTTTTTATGTGTTCACGGGTGTTTGGTTATGAGCTCAAAAAGTCCCATGCAACAGTAATAACCATTAGTTGTTGTTTTAGCCATGAAAATATTGTAATATTATTGGGTTTTGGCACACCTTATCATAGTTAGTCGCGCTAATCTTGAACCGCTTGTTTGAATGATAATATATTATCCAACTTATTAACCGCTAGGTAGGTTAAGGATGGTTAGGATGGTTGTTCGTACACTTCGATACTTGCTAGCACATTCAAGTCACAAGGGTGAGTTATCACGAGCCATTTTACAATGTTATGACTGAAGTGGGGAGGAAACGTACTTGTTCATATTTTATGTGATATATATAAAGCAATACTAAACTTTTATGTGTTCATGGGTGTTTGGTTATGAGCTCAAAAGGTCCCCTTCACTAGTAATAACCATTAGTTAATGTTTTAGCCATGAAAATATTGAATAATATTATTGGGTTTTAATGCCCCCTATCATAGTTAGTCGCGCTAACCACTGAACCACTTGTTTGAATGATAATATATTGTCCAATTTATCACCCTCTAGGTGGGTTGAGGCAAAGTTCTCAGTTGTCATGATTTGGTTATGTCTCATTGTCACACCTCGAACCACAGAGATTTCCTGCGGGGTGCGAACGTCGTGGAATCATAGTCACCGGTCGACCACTACATGGTTTTGTAAAACATACGTCTCAATTAAGTTTAAAATACATAATTGTTTAAGAGTTAAATTGCGAAGCATTAGTAATAAAGTAAATTGTTTTCAAAACATGGCAAATGCGGAAATGAATGTCCCAAACAGCATGAATGACCCTAAACATGAGATGATCCATACTAGCTTAACTTGGTGCATATATCAATTACTTGAGAAAACATGCATGAAAAATATGTCAACATAATATTGGTGAATTCACAAGTTTTAAATAATAATAAACAGTGTAAAGGACCATAAGCCTTTCTATGATTTGATTGTTGTACATACAATGCTACAAATTATATAAGCGCCGCAATCGAAGCTAGACTGTAACTGTAATAAATTGCCCCTACCCATGACTACCGTAAACATAGGGGTGAACAGGCTAATAATGCACCCGTTTAGACATCCAGTCAAGTTTAGGGTAATTAACCCGGGTGGGGGTAGTCAAACCCAATAGTACTATCCATGATTACCTCGCTTAAGGAAAGAAATTAACGATCCGGTAAAGGGGACTTCATACGGTAAGTAAACCACTTATATAACATATGAAATCACTGACAAGTAATTGTGTCCATGAAAATAGTAATTTGCATGTAATCTCCCCCAAAATGGAAACAAGTAAAAATAGGGCCGTGAAACTCACCTGTAATGCACGCGTGAATACTAGCAATAGTCCGTACGTTTGATTGGTCTAGGAATCTCCTAAACAAAATCACAATATATTCATGAGGTCATGATTACTAACCCTAGATGGTCATGCATAACTCATCCACAAAGTTAGTTTTGAAACGCCACTTGACTAGTTAGACATGTCGAGCTGTTAACGTTTTATTTGGATTCTTGTCTCCATAGTTATCTTCCAAAAAAATGCATAATGTATTGCATGGGTTTTATATTAAGTATAATGCCATTATACTTTCCGTGTGCATTAGTTCCTTTTTACCAAATACTTCCAAAAATTTACTTTATATAAATGTAGACATTTGACAGAAACAAGAGGATTTTTAGGCCTGGTTGTCACCCCTTTTCATGGTCCAAAGAATCTTCATAAAATCTGCTATTTTTACCACATCTAGCTCTATGTCTTAGGTCCCCAAAAAGGTATATCTTGTAATATATAACTAAGTTTAAGTGCCTCGAAATAGGTCATGAGGCAACAGATGTCAGTGCAGCATTTTCCTGTACATGTCCATGGATTTCATCTTTTTGAGAGGTCAAACCCTACTTTTACAAATAGAGTCTATAATATCTTAAGCTAAGTTACTATAGAAAGAAAAACTCCATTTGATTACTTTAAGCATAACTTATGCCTCAATCTTTCTGCCCTATCTAATCTACCAAAAACTCAGATTCAACACCCTAATCATATTTGTACGTTTTGGATGGGTTATAATTATCTAAAAATTTCAAGGTTGGATGCGTTGAAAACTAGAAATTCTAAGGTTAATGTTAGGCTCAAGAAACAATTCATTTGATAGTGTTTAGGTCGAGTTATGTGTCTAAAACACAGATTATGAATCTGCCAGAATCTGTCTTACATGTTTTGTTACTTTTTAAGCTTTGCTTGAGCACCTTTGGATGAGTTAGTGAACATGGACGCATCATGGTAATGTATAGAAGATTAGGAATAAGGTGCTAACCTTAAACAAGCAGGGAGAAGGAGAAGAGGATCTTGAAATGCATAAAAGGCTTGATCCCTTGAACTAAGAATCAAACAAGGAAAGGTGGAGAAGATGTTGTAGGATGCTTTAAATCTCCAAAAATCACTTGGTCTTCAATAATAGCACTTGAATCACCCAAGATTTGTAGAAAATGAGTTGAAAATCAAATGAAGTGGTGGTGGGGATGTCTTGGCCGAATTTTGAAGGGGAGAGTGAGGGAAGATGAGGTGAGGTGCGTGGGTTGTAAAATGAAGGGGTAACTCTTCTTATACTTGAGTTTCCTTCTTGAAGTCTTCTTTTTGGTATGTAAAGGACCTTATCCACATTCACAAGGCAAGGAATGGAGGCTCCATGTGTAGTAAGGGGGACATGCATCTTTATACAACTAAAAAGTGCTTTCACCAATATAGCAACTCTCAAAAGTCACAAAGTCAAAGGGGATCCTTCTTAGGATTTTGTGAAAAGAGATGAAGTGTGGAGGGGGTAAATGGACGGCCAAAGGGGATGGGGTGGGGGTTTGGTTTTCAATTTTGTGTAGTATAGGGTATTTGGATGGTATTTGTTGCACTATTGTCATTTTTACATATTTTCATATTCTTACTTTTTACTTTTTAAAATAAATAAAAATATTATAAGAGCTTGTATAATATCATATATTTTAATATTTATAGTATGTTAATGATACATCGTGTATCTAGTTGTCGTGTTAAAACAATTCTTTCCGGGTAGGATATCAAGTTACGCGATTAGGATTATTTATAAGTTTAAACGTTTCCAATGTATTTAATTTGGGATGTATAATACTTTGAAACACTTTAAATTATTTATTAGTATGAATATATTAATTATCCCCAACGTTCGTGTGTGCCGGTTGTATCGCGTATAAAAAAATGGTAATTACGTCGAATCATCGAAGCATGAAATGTTATGCATGAAATTTTGCAATGCGTGAAATGACCTTAAATAGATCGAACTCAATTTAAACTCATGTAAAGTATGCATAATTATGACTTAGTCGGGCTGGGTATTGATCTGAAATTTGCCGGTTGTCACATACTCCCCACGTTAGAAAGAATTTCGTCCTGAAATTCAGTTAGTGTCATCCGCAGTCGTTAGGGTTTTGAACTAGAAAGGGTAGTTGAGTTTCATTTGATCTTTGCGTTCCCAAGTAAATTCGGGTCCTCGTCTAGAATTCCACCAAACCTTCACTATAGGAATGCTGCTTCGTTTCATTCTCTTTACCTCTCGATCCATAATCTCCACAGGTTTCTCAATAAAATGAAGTTGATCATCGATTTGAACTTCATCGAGTGGTATAACTAGGGTTTCATCTGACAAGCATTTCTTTAGGTTTGACACGTGAAAAGTGTCATGAACACCACTAAGTTCCTGTGGTAGTTTGAGTTTGTAAGCTACGGGAGCAATCCTCGCTAGGATCTCGAACGGCCCGATATACCTAGGATTTAGCTTACCACGCCTACCATAATGAATAACTCCCTTCCAGGGTGAGACTTTTAGTAGCACTTTGTCTCCTACCTGAAATTCCAATGGTTTGCGTCTCACGTCAGCGTAACTTTTCTATTAGTCACTCTCAGCTTTAAGTCGATTCCGAATCTGAGCAATCTTTTCCGTTGTCTCGTGTATGATTTCCGGACCAGTAAGTTGGCTATCGCCTACTTCTGTCCAGCATAGAGGAGATTGACATTTCCTACCATATAGTGCCTCAAACGGTGCTGCTTTGATACTAGTGTGATAGCTATTATTGTAAGAAAACTTAGCTAGGGGTAGATGAGTATCCCAAAGGTTTCCAAAATCTATCACACAAGCTCTAAGCATGTCTTCCAATGTTTGAATGGTCCTTTCACTCTGAGCATCTGTTTGGGGGTGGTATGCGGTACTCATATCCAATCGTGTACCCAAGGCTTTTTGTAATGATTGCCAAAATCTAGAGGTGAATCGACTATCTCGGTCAGAGATAATGGAGATTGGCACACCATGTCTTGAGACAACCTCCTTAAGGTATATCCTGGTCAGCCTTTCCATTTTATCAGTTTCTTTAATTGGTAGGAAATGTGCAGACTTCGTTTGTCGGTCTACAATTACCCAAATCGTATCACACCCAGTGAATGTCTTGGGTAGTTTGGTTATGAAGTCCATGGAGATTTGTTCCTATTTCCATAGTGGAATTTCTGGTTGGTGCAGTAGTCCTGATTGCTTCTGATATTTAGCCTTAACCTTTGAACATGTAAGGCACTTGCTAACATAGGTGGCTATGTCGGGTTTCATGTTAGGCCACCATTATAACTCGTTCAGGTCCTGATAGATCTTATCAGAGCCCGGGTGGATGGAGTATCTGGATTTGTGTGACTCGTTCATCACAAGATCCTTAAAGTTTCCAAAATTTGGTACCCAAATTCGATTCATGAAGTAGCGAGCTCCATCAGTCTTGATCTCAAATTGTTTATCCATGCCGCGAAGAGATTCCTCCTTCAAAGTTTGTTCCTTTAGTGCTTCGGATTGAGCGTCTCGAATTTGAGTAGTCAGACTCATGTGGATCTTCATCCCCAATGCTCGCACTTGCAAGGTTTTGGTTCGTTCCTTCCTACTCAAGGTGTCTGCTACAACATTTGCCTTTCCTGGGTGATAGCGAATCTCGCAGTCATAGTCATTTAGTAACTCGATGCATCTGCGTTGCCTCATGTTCAATTCCTTTTAATCGAAGATGTGTTGAAGGCTTTTATGGTCAGTGAATATAGTGCACTTGGTACCATACAAATAATGTCTCCAAATTTTAAGTGCAAAAACGACAGCTCCTAATTCGAGGTCGTGAGTAGTGTAATTTTTCTCATGCACTTTCAATTGTCGAGAGGCATGAGCAATAATCTTATCGTGTTGCATCAAACACAGCCGCATCCTACATGTTTAGGTCGAGTTATGGTGTCTAAAACACAGATTATGAATCTGCCAGAATCTGTCTTACATGTTTTGTTACTTTTTAAGCTTTGCTTGAGCACCTTTGGATGAGTTAGTGAACATGGACGCATCATGGTAATGTATAGAAGATTAAGAATAAGGTGCTAACCTTAAACAAGCAGGGAGAAGGAGAAGATGATCTTGAAATGCATAAAAGGCTTGATCCCTTGAACTAAGAATCAAACAAGGAAAGGTGGAGAAGATGTTGTAGGATGCTTGAAATCTCCAAAAATCACTTGGTCTTCAATAATAGCACTTGAATCACCCAAGATTTGTAGAAAATGAGTTGAAAATAAAATAAAGTAGTGGTGGGGATGCCTTGGCCGAATTTTGAAGGGGAGAGTGAGGGAAGATGAGGTGAGGTGCGTGGGTTGTAAAATGAAGGGGTAACTCTTCTTATACTTGAGTTTCCTTCTTGAAGTCTTCTTTTTGGTAGGTAAAGGACCTTATCCATGTTCACAAGGCAAGGAATGGAGGCTCCATGTGTAGTAAGGGGGACATTCATCTTTATACAACTAAAAAGTGCTTTAACCAATATAGCAACTCTCAAAAGTCACAAAGTCAAAGGGATCCTTCTTAGGATTTTATGAAAAGGAGATGAAGTATGGAGGGGGTAAATGGACGGCCAAAGGGGATGGGGTGGGGGTTTGGTTTTCAATTTTGTGTAGTATAGGGTATTTGGGTGGTATTTGTTGCACTATCGGCATTTTTACATATTTTTATATTCTTACTTTTTACTTTTTAAAATAATAAAAATATTATAAGAGCTTGTATAATATAATATATTTTAATATTTATAGTATGTTAATGATACATTGTGTATCTAGTAGTCGCTTTAAAACTATTCTTTCTGGGTAGGATATCAAGTTACGCGATTAGGATTATTTATAAGTTTAAACGTTTCCAATGTATTTAATTTGGGATGTATAATACTTTGGAACACTTTAAATTATTTATTAGTATGAATATTTTAATTATCCCCAACGTTCGTGTGTGCCGGTTGTACCGCGTGTAAAAAAATGGTAATTACGTCGAATCATCGATGCATGAAATGTTATGCATGAAATTTTGCAATGTGTGAAATGACCTTAAATAGATAGAACTCAATTGAAACTCATGTAAAGTATGCATAATTATGAATTACTCGGGTCGGGTATTGACCTGAAATTTGCCGGTTGTCACACTCATGAAGTCACGTATTATTTGTACTCCTTGCAAGTTTACTAGTTTGTCATATGTACTTATTTTGATTATCTACCCGCTAATGTTCTCAAACAATGGTTTTGTTTTCTTAAATAATTAATACATGTGAACTCACCAACGTTATATTGACAATTGTAAGTATGTTTTTCAGGTAATTAAGGCATAACTTTAAAGAGTAATCAATGTAAAGAATCAATCATGCACCTGGATACACTTTTAAAAGATTTTGTTTTTACAACTCATTACATTTAGGACATATGGGTGAAACTTCAGTCAACTTAGATAAACAATTTGGTCTTTAAACATTTAAATGTAATACTAATTACCCGCAACCGATCATAATCTTGATTAGTTTTTCTTTATGGTGGTCATATTACAGCCTAAATTGCCCCATATGTTCAACCTTGGCTCCTTGAATCTGCATACCCCACAAACCCACACATATTCATAAACACACAACAATACTCTCCTCTGCTTACTTCTCTCTTGGTTCTCTCAAACTCCATGGAAAACTACCATCAAACAACACCCTTATCACCGCAAACCACCATCAATACCACTAGGAACCCTCCATCACCTTCTGAACTCGATATCTGCTTCAAATTATCAAGCTCTTGGCTAACTCATGTGAACTAAAGATGCTCTAGAAGTTATCTCACCATTAAAGCAAGAAAACTCACCTTAATAATCTTATTTTGATCTCCTTTGTTTATTAAAAATCATAAATACATATGATCTTATAACCCCCAAACTTAGGATCCTAAAACTAAGTAGATTTGGGATGTTGTGGATGATGAGATATGTAGCTTGGTTAATCCACACCAAAATCATTACTTTAAAAGCTTTAATCACACAAATCACTTGAAACCTTTATATTACACATGTGTAATTGAAATAAAAACCATATTCTCTATGACCCGTGAACTTGTAACCACCAACAAAATCTTGGAAGTTAATGATTTTGTAATAAACCATTATCATCATCACCATCATCAACAAATTTTAAAAAATTTATATTATGCACAAAATTAGGATTAATTTAAATATGTAAGTGTTTATTAGAGACAAATAGGAAAATTAACTATTAGAATGATTGTAATTGTGGGAATAAGTTTACAAGTTAATTAATATATATATATATATATATATATATATATATATATGTGTGTATATATATATATATATATATATATATATATATATATATATATATGAATTTCTATAAAATATGAAATCTGGATTATATGATGTTATATAGATTAATAAATTAAATTTATAAATTAAGCTAAAAATTCAAAATCATTTTTTAAAATCTAGAAAAACAAAATAACAAAATATTTATAATTTTATGATACCATAATAAACCAAATTTCATGACCTAATTCTTTTATTTGATAGGTTTTAAAATTTTAAGTAATAGTTAGGACAAAAGTTAGAAAACTAAGCTATAATTTATTTTAGGTCACTATAAAATTATAGGACACTTAGAATAAAATTTAATATATTATTTTAAAATTTTGATTTTTAAAAATAAGTTAAGTATTTTACTAAATAACCCTAAATGATTAAACTTTAGATCAATTATAATTATTAAAAATTTTAATAATTAATTCAAATATAAACCTACAGTATTCAAAATCAAAGATTTGAAAATTTAATTCAAGTTATTCTGGTAATATTAGATAAAGTTAATTAATATAACTAAAAATTATCAATTTAAATAAAATAACTAAATAAGATTTATTTAACTTTAAGATAATGGTAAATAAGATAAAATTTTAAATATTAATATATTAATAAAACTTTAATTATTAATAATAATATTTTATTTAAAATGATAGGCATTATGAGGATTAGTCGAGCTTTAGATCTAAGACGAGTAGTGATTGATATCGTGTGGTCGGTCGAAAATATACTTAAAAGAATGCCTAATTACCCTTAATAGTAAAAGGTAAGAAATGTGTCAAATCCAGAGGGAATCACAGGGAAGAGCTAGTAACAACTAACCTAAAAACATTAAACATGGAAAAAAAAGTTGTTTGATGTATTGAATTAAGAAATTATGAAATTAACAAAAGTAACGTAGAGGTTTTTTATGATCTTCGGGATAAAGCAACCCACTTTGGGATTCCAGTTTAACAAAGTTATGTTTCGTTAGTTATGAGAGGTCATTAATGGTGACTAATGGGTGATAAGATCTAAGTGATAATTATGGGTCAAAGCTTAGTGGACTTTTTTCACACAATCATCAATTCAAGTTATGTAATCCTAACTCTAAGAATCAAACACGTAAGGATTAAAGGAAATCAAGGTTATATGAAACCAAAATTAGGTTCAAACACAATAAAATCATTTAGCTAATCAAATCACAAATTGAATCCAAAAGAACTTAAAAGGTTCAAGATCCAATCCCAACATTAGGTTTCAAACTAAGGAAAACATAAACTTGCACAAATCCGTCACCCGAAATGAATCACAAATAGAATAGCCTTGCCTCATCATTGATTATTCAATGAAAATAAGATTAAGCATGTAGATTTTGATGATCTTGATGTTGGAAAGCCTTGGAATGATGAAAGATGGTCACTTTTTCATCAAAGATTGCTGTAGTAGAAGGTTATTTTCATTTTAGGGTTAATACCCTTTTAAATCCCTCAAGATTAGGTCAAAGTCTGTCAAAATGCGTGTCCCGACATTGGTGGCACCAACTTGGCTGAAATGTACTGATCAACGGTGGCTCTGACGGTGTCTCTGATGGCATAAGCGTCGGTGGCGCGTAGAATGGCGTCGGTGGCTCTGACGGTGTTTTTGAGCCACCCCCTACAACATCTTGATTTTCACTTGTAACTTTTCGATACTTTTCCATTGATAGGTTGTGGGTCCCATAACTCTATTTCTAGCTTAGATTATACTCGTTTTTAAGTTACCATGATCTTGCAACTTCTCTTTTGCATTTCTTCACCTCTCAAGTTTCGATTTCCATCCTGTTTCTTCCATATTCTTTGTGTTCTTTAAGTTTCACCTACAAAGACAAAAACCTTTCTAAAGTAACTATATTCCTTATGGATCACTACGTAAAACACGAGAATAACGCACTTAAACATTGACTTTTCACCACCCGATCACAATCTCCAAACTTACCTTTTGCTTGTCCTCAAGTAAAGCTTAATTGTAGTTTATAAACATATCATTACAAACACATTACCAATCACTTATCAATTCTCAGATTAGGTCTAAAATCATACCCAACTCACCTCTATTCTATCATGATCGGCATTCATACTCTTTAATAACAACTATCTAACCAAGCCTTACAAATTGTGCTGCTTTCCCACATTAATGCGATGCTATTTTTTCACCATTTACCCAAAGTACACATGAATTAAAAGGAATTTATGGGTTAAATTCAGCTTAGGTTTAGGTGCAGATTCACAAAATATTCACATAGGCTAAAATTTTAAGTCGATTAAGCTTTTTTTTTTGTTAAAATCACTTAAGATACCTCTTAATACTTTTGGGCAATTTTTTTTAACTCAATTGCATAAATCTCTCGCTTGGCAATCATTGCCACATTTTTCATTTTTTTCTTATATTTTTTCTCTCGGTTAGGGTAATTTTATCCCTTTTTTCAATATGGACACAATGTTCCTTGAGCTCATTCACCCAACTTCCCTTTCTTCGAACAATGTGACCTTTTTTAGCGTATATGGTGTCGTATATATTTTGAAAACGTCCGCATTGATTTATCAAAGCACGGGGCATGGCCTTCGGCCGAATATCAAGCAATTAACCATAAACTCGCTTAACCAACTCAATCCATAACAATGTTAACATGAAAAGGCAAACAAAGACAGATTAAAATTTTTGGTTGACTCAATGAAGAGGTTTAAAGGCTCAAACTTTGGCAACTAATGGATTATATAAAGGTTGGGAACACATAAACTGGTTTAACACAAGGTTAGTCCTAATGCTTTTATCATTTACGTGCATTCTTTAGTTCTTGATTAACATAGCACTAACACGCTTGAAGAGTTCGCCCATTAGTTTATTACTTAGCTAGACAATTTTATCTTTTTTTTCTAATAACCATAAGTGTATGACCATAACTAAGGATCCTAACCAATATTTTGACAAGTAACTAGCTAGTGATTTAAATTGCAAATTTCTGTCTTTACAAACAATCAACTTTACTTGAAGATTTGCAAATTTTCAATTTTTCAAACTTTTTCCAAAACTCTTAATAAATCCTCTCATCTTGACACTTGAGATGTACATTACCCCCCAATGTACTAATCAAATATTACTAATGGTGTGAAAACAAGAGAATATTTAACATCATACCTAATCTTATTATAATCAATAGCAAGCTATAATCATTCAGGGACTCACCATTCACAACCATAATTAAAATTAATTACAATATAACTATTTTTAATGATTCACAAGGAAAACAAATGCACCTGATTATGTCTTTGTGACAAGATCTTTGATTGGCTAGTGATCTTCAACATCTCATCCATTAGCAAAAAAGTTTTTATTTTTTCACTTTTGTATTCCTAACCCACAAAGTTAAACTAACAATACATCTCCTTCCCTACACTTAAAGCATCGCATTGTCCTTAAATGCTACTTTTAAGTGAAAAAAATTAGTTAACTTGTTTAATAGAAATTTGAAAAAAAAAATATCACCTTAAGCATAAAAGTTCTAAACTCACTTTTGTATGAATCATGGCTGCATTTAGCATATGCAACAAGACTTTTAAACCACCAGGTAGACCCGGGTGGACGAGTGTAATCTCATGAGGGTGTCTAGTGAACACACCCACAAAGTTTTTAGAAATAAAATAAAAAATTCATAACTAAATTGAAAATAAGACTAAAAACACAAAATACCTCGGGTTGCCTCCCAAGTAGCGTTAAGTTTTAGGTTTCAGCAGACCGTACCTGATATTTGTTATCGTGGTTTAAGTGCACATTTTCCTACCAAATTCCTAACAAACACTCGGTAGTTGACATGCATGTTTCGTAGTTGCTTCCCAATAATCAACAAGTTTGTTTAATAGTTGTTGCAGAGCCACTTCATAACGATTTTCCAATGTCTTGCAATGCCACCTTCTTTTTCTTTGTGCTTAAACCCTGTTCCCCAACTTTGTTGGTTGGAGTAATAAGCATGAGAAAAGGACCGGGATAAAATTGGATATTTTTAGGCATTGGCTACTTTAAAGGTGTTATATCTTCTATCAAATTTAAACGTACAAATTCATGCTCTTGAAGTCCCGCAACTTCTTCAACCACATCACCATCAACCACAATATCATTTTCCAACTCAAATTGTTCCCGTCTTAGTTGAGCCATATTCTCAACTAGTTAGCCAACTTGCTTAACCAATACCTTGAGTGATTAACACTTTTTTTGTCTTGTGTTTTCATTCCTACCAACATATTCAAAATTTCATAAAGGTTAGAGTTCATTGAATCTTGAGGTTCCTCATATTATAGCTGAGGATATTTAGGATAGTAGTCATCATACTTCTCCTGGTAACTTGATAATGTGACATCTTGGGGTCATGGTGGTTGAGATCCCATTGTTGGGCATATTTGTAATCTATATCTTCATGATAATATTCTTGATAATTTGATGGTGGAGGTGGTTCATAGTGTGGATAATATGAGTGGGTTTCTTCATATTTGTAATTTGTCCTCACATATCCCATTTATCGCTTGTATTCAGAACATCTTCTTTCTATGTATTCATAAGTGATATGTGTTCTCGAACATTAGAAAATCTTGAACCCAATGATAAAGACTTTTGCAACACATACATGGATCATTTTCCTGGTCCCAATCCATGATAATATCCAAATTATTAAGATTCTACTAAGCGTTCGAAGAAAGTAACTTGCACAAACAAACCAGAATACCCAGAGTGACATCGAACAAAAGACATAAAAAGTAAAAACAAGTAAAAGAATAAAAAATATTTTTGGTTCTATGGATTTCTAAGAAAGCAAATAAACTATTACTAACACTAAGCGTAATGATTCTCTAGCAATGGCGCCCTTTTGATCGATGACGTATAGTCGATCAAAAATATACTTAAAAGAGTTTCTAATCACCCTCAATAGTAAAAGGCAAGAAGGGTGTTAAATCCATAGGGAATCACAGGAAAGTGTTAGTAAAAACTAACCTAAAAACATTAAACATCGAAAAGAAACCTCTTTGATGGATTAAATTAAGAAATTGTGAAATTAACAAAAGTAAAGTTGAGGTTTTTAATAATCTTGGGAAAAAAGCAACCAACTTCAGGATTCCATTTTGGCAACGTTATGTTTCTTTAGTTAAACTTATTGAGAGGTCATTAATGATCACCTTATGCTTGATAAGATCTAATTGATAATTATAGATCAAAGCTTAATAGACTTCATTCACACAATCATCAATTCAAGTTATGTAGGGGTGTTCAAATTTGGATATCCGAAAATTTCGAATAGTGAATTTCGCTATCTGAATCCGCATCCGAAATTTTGGATATCCGAAATTTCGGATTTGGATATCCGTTCGGATATCCGAAATCCAAAAAAATGTATTATTTGATAAGTTTTATAAAAATGTAATAGTTTTTATTGAAATTATTTTGGATATCAGAAGTTTTTATTATAATATCCAAAATATTTGAAAACATACGAAATATTTAATTAATATGTAATATTTTTAATTTTTTATAAAAATATTTTGAAATTTTCGGATATCCGAAATATCCAAATATTCTCAAAATCACTATCCGAATACGAATCCGAAATTTAGAATATCTGAAATTTTAGATATCCGAATTTCGGATTTTTGGATATTTCGGATTCGGTTTCGGATATTTTTGAACACCCCTAAAGTTATGTAATCCTAATTCTAAGAATTAAACACATATTGATTAAAGGAAATCAAGGTTATATGAAAACAAATTAGGTTTAAACACAATCAAATTGTTTAGCTAATCAAATCATAAATTGAATTCAAGAGAATTTAAAAAGGTTAAAGCCCAATCCCAATATTAGGTTACAAACTAAATAAAACACAAACTTGCACAAACCTATCACTAAAAGTGAATCACGAATGGATTAGCCTTGCCTCATCATTGATTCTTCAAAGCAAATGAGATTGAGCATGTAGATTTTGATGATCCTCAGGTTGGAAAGCCTTGGAATGATGAAAGATAGTCAGTTTTTCGTTCAAGATTGTTGTGGTAGAATATTATTTTCATTTTAGGTTTAATCCCCTTCTAAAGCCAAAATTAGGTCAAAATCCATCAAAACGCATGTCCCAGGGTCGGTGGTGCCACCAATGGCGCCCCCAGCGCCAACTGGGATGAAATCTACAATCAATGGTGGCTCTAACGATGTTTCTGATGACAGCAGTATCGGTGGAGCCACTACCTAAAAAGATATAAACCTTTCAATAGTAATTATATCCCTTACGGATTAATGTGTAAAACACGGGAATAACATGTCACACCTCGACCGAAGGCGGAATCATCGGGGCGGACGAATGTGAATCGATTGCTCATAGCACATGGTAGTAAATGCGTTGAAATAAAATTAAATGTCATTTTCATTGATAATACTTATCAAATAATACATTATAATCAAATAATAATTCAAACAAACATGATGATATTTTTTTTAATTTTGACTAAGTCCAAGGCCTAAATGTGCATTTAGAAGTCCACTAATCCGCATTCCCGAAATCATGTGAAAAAGTAACGAGCCAGCTAACAAATTAGCTGGTGAGTAAATATAGGTTTGAATACATATATAGATTGATTAAATGATTGAAAATAATTCAATTGACATGACAATGTCAAGACTTATAATGCAATAGTGTAACATAAAAGACAAACCAACACAATCAAAACTAATGACTGAATTAACTCGGTTCGCAGACAAAGCCTTATAGAATGAATGATTCCGGTTACAATCACCATGCAATTAAACAAATAGGGTGAGTTTGTCAAACCAATAGATCTATCATTGTTATCGTGGTTGTATGAATTAATGATCATGTGATCGTGAATGCTTTAAAAAGAACAAAACATTGATGGTGAAGATGATGTTGATTAGATTATCATGGTTTTATTATACCTTTTTTTATGTTTTAAGTGGATCTAGGTTTACTTTTATTATTTTAATATTCATATGGACTAAAATGAATGAATTGCCCTCATAGACATAACACAAAAAATTAACGACCGTTAATGGATAAAATGAACGTGTAAGCTTTTTCAAAAGTAAATAACGTTTACTAAAATTTCCTTAGTTTAAGGATGAAACCTGAAATTTACTATTAATCTAAAGGATTAAAGTGTAAATTACTCTATTTGTTATTTAATTATTCAAATATATATTTTACAAGATATATTTAGACAACCTATTTAATTAATTCAAATGTATATAACTAGATAATTATTATCACATAACAATTATCTAATTAACTAAACAATCTAACTAATACAATATATATGTCGATATATACATATATTGTTATCTAATAATTATTATTATTTATTTGCAATTATATTTTAATTAATAGTTAACAATTATTTTTGTAAATCTGATTTACATATAAATAACCCCTCATAATCTCATAAATTGTCTATTCCACTAATAGACACCAGCATTTATTAGTTTAAAAAATAAACTATTGATTTTCACTATTACTCTCGAATCTGATTTGTTCCTTTTGATACGGTGGCCAATGTGTGGCCCTAAAGGATTAACCCCATTATCAATATTGACTTATTTCGATGCTTGAACATATAAGTTCCAACATTATCGACTTCGATGGAAGCTAGGATAGTCATCTGCAGTTAGTAAAATTCTCCTATAATAACAACTACCATGCAAGTATTGGTATGTTTTCGTATGAGATGTTTTACTGTAATAAATGTAGAACTCCCATGTGTTGGGGACATGTTGGGCAAAAGGAATTGGTAATTTAGAGGTTATCGATACGTAGATGGAATAGCTAGAGAAGATTAATGCCTTCATGAAAGCCGCAAAAGATAGACAACTATATTATATTGCCAAGAACAAATGCCAATAGAATTCAACATCGGTGATAAAGTGATGTTAAAGGTCTTGCCAATAAAAGGAACTTGTTAGAAGTAAACCCGAACAACATCAACTAAATTTAATGATCAAAAGTACGAATAGATATACAGCTTCTTTCGAATACGAATACACCGCCAAAACAAATGGTAGGGTTGTGATGTATAACCATAGATATAGATGCACCATTCCGGATAAGCAATCGTGTCTAAGATCACCACCTAATGTACCAAAATTGAGCTAGCAAAGACAAGTTAATCTAACTCTCACATTAAAGAGATAAACTACTAAAAACTCATTATTCTTCACATAAGCTCATTGTCTTTTATTTCATCACCGTAATCGTTTACATAAAAAGAACTTACAAGCCACGTTCAAACAATTGAAAAGTAGTTATCGGATCAAATAACCTTCAAAAGAGAAATTCAATAAACAAGCAAAATGTAGAAAATTAAACTAAAAGAAAGATATAGAAATAGAAACGTGGTGCATATATCTTCAACTTCCATCGTGATCCCCATAGGTACCCATTTTGACCCTGCTGACCCACCTTATTTCCCTCCCGCAAGCTAAAAACATCTTTGAATCTTTCTTTTCAGTTATGGGTAGCAATCTAGAAGATAGTGACCGAGCGCCCAAGGAGTTGTCTCCGTCATTCTCGCCGACATAATAAAAATGTAGTGAGCATTTTGAACTCGACATACATCATCCTCCCCATCTATAAAGAAAACTTTGTCCTCAAACTTGTCATAATATCACCAAGGTTTCACATATTATACATATTTGCAGTTGCGGTTAAAAGGATGGTCAATACAATCAGTCTTATAATGAGGAGAGTTTTAGAACACTTAACAGATCAAATGGGGAACCGGGTTTATGTAAATGATACTAAAAACACAAGTAACTGAGACAGAATTAAGAACAAGAACAGAGAAGTATGGTTTTCAAGGATGTTGTATATTGCTCTCAAGTTTTATTACAAGTGTTACAAAGCATAAAAAGAAATACAAGGACCTGAGATACTTTATACTACATCCTACAGCCATCAATACTTTGAAAGCCAGCTAGAAACACTAATCTAGACAACAAGATCAATGTAGAGCCAAAAGGCAGATTGCCTTTTGACTAGTGACTATGACATGCCATAGCTTACATCCTTTTATATTATAAAAAGGATAATAGGTACAAAGTAGGAAGTTACAGACCCAAGACCATAATCTACAGTTTACAAAATCATGGACATTTTTACCAACTTGTATAAGTTGGTAAGTCTTCAGAGTTGCAGCGGAAAGTAAGTCAGCTTTATGAAAAAGTAGATAAGAGAAAGCATGTCCTCTCTGTCTTCAAAAGAAACCAGTCTTCACTTCATTTGGCTTTGGAAGACTTTGTCTTTGAAGCTTCGGAAGACTTCATCTTTGGCTTCGGAAGATTTGGACTTTGGCTTCGAAAGATTTTACACTTAGAATATTTTCTGTGGAGAGTGTAAAACTTCCGAAGCAACTTCTACCTTGTACATTAGTGCATGCATGCAAGAAGCTCCTTGGTTGTTTTGGCTTCTTTGGTTGTATTAGCCTTCTAATATAACCTTACAAACTCCCCCTAGGCTTATGCTACCAAAACAGATACAGATGTTGACAATCCTTATTAGGATCAAGACCATACCTTTCTTCATCATCTGGTCAGGATCCCTCAGACTTTTATCATATCTTCTCATGTCATGGAGATCATGTAGAGGAAGACCAAGCATGTCTTGCTAGAAATAAACATCTTGACCTCTTTGATGTCTGATGACATACCACCTGTTTGGATTAGCAGCAAAAGTCCAGGACAAGGTGGGTCTTCCAGTTGCAAAAGGCTCCTCTTTGAGTTAGAGTTGGTTGAGCAGCCTCTTCTTGCACTACCTCGGGATGCTCTAACTTATCCTGAGGTGTAGAGGTGGATGCCTTGGTCTTCTTCTTGGAAACACTCTTCATGGCCATCCTTTACCTCTTCTTTGAAGTCTTTAACTGAGAGGACTGGTCTTTAGCACCAGGTTGTTCTATAGTGTCTCTTTCAGTTGGGTTCTCTTCTCTCACAGGTTCAGAAGGAGAGTGAAAAGGACCCTGTTGTGGATCAGAAGATGAAGTTGTGTTGTCTCAGGGGGTTTAACCTTGACAACCTTAGGTTGAGCTGAACTTGGTGGAGAATGCAAGTCAACAATCTCTCCTTTTGTAATCTTCTGCTTGATCAATCTAATGTGCTCATCCATAGTGGATAGAGACATTGGACCAAGCCTTCTTCCAGAGAGTCCATACAGTTTCAAGAAACTCATCATCCTTTGTCTGTCAGCAGACTTCTTTTGGCTCTTTTGGATGATGGCTCTTGACTTTGTTAAACTGGGGAGAGGGTAGGAGCATGCTTGTAGACCCTTTTCTGTCTTATTTCTTCCTTGTTCTTAAGGAGCAATGCTGCATCCTCTGCCTCCTTCCTCTCCTCGGACAATTTTTTATCAGCCAGTTCATTCGGTTCATCTAAGGGGAGAGAGAGTAGTTCATCCATATTGTAGTTTCTGGTCCCCAAGAAGTTTATCCTGGCTGCCCTCAACTTATCATCCTTAGTATTTGGCTTGGGGCAGCCCTGATGGCAGCTTCCATGAAGCTTGGAGACTCTCTTGAACTATCTCCCTTTAGCTTCCTCTTCCTCTCTCTTTCCTCCTCCTTAATCTCCTCAGAAATCAGTTTCCTTTTCCCTTTGTCACTCACAGGCCTTGGTGACTCAGGGTGGAGAGAGCTTTGGCCTTTATTGCTAGATTTAGCAGTAAAGCTCCAGCCAGAGAGAGGTTGTGAAGCACCTTCACCAGCTAGTGCCTCACTGAGGGTAATAGGTACTGAAAAAGTTCTTGTCTCAAGGTTTACAGGTTCAACTTCTAGGCCTTCAGTCAAGGCTTCCCCTTTGAAGCTAATCTTAGGGTCCACCTCAACATCCAGTTGACCAAAAGTCTTACCTGCTAGCCTATGTCTATATAGTCTCACCATCAGCTTGTATTCTTCAAACACCCTCTCTTGAATCCTATCTGCTAATCAGCTTGTCTGTTTTGACTTGGGTTGACAAGTGGAAGATCAATCAGATGGATGCTCTCATAGAAGCTCAGGTTGAAAAAGTTGAAAATTTCGTGTTGACCCTAAGATCTAAAGATGATTAGAGCTCTTCTATCTGTGTTATACCTCCATCCCATGATTGGATTCTCAGAGAGAGGATATGGGGTAGGCATAGCTCTAGGAATACCTTCCTCAAACAAACTTTGTATGAGTGAGTCCACATCCATGTAGACTTGGGCAAGTAAGTCCATATCCATGTAGACTTTATGGAGGTTGCTGAGTATGGACCATTGCAAGTGAGGGTGGTGAATCCTCTAAGTTCATACTCTGTGAAGAACTCCCAGGTTCTATGAGTTTGGACTTTCTCCCCCTTTTTGATAGCATCACCTTCTTGCATAAGTGAGCTTGGGGTTGGGTCTGTCATATCCATAGGTTCTTGTGGACCTGGTTGAGTTCTCCAGAGTGGTCTCTCAGCTAACTTGCCCTTGAGATTGGTGATCTCAAGTTGCTGGTCATTGACCCTCCTTTGTAAGACAGTCACCTGAGATTCTAGGTGACATATCTTTGAGACTAAATAGGTGTATCTTTTTGTCAGTTTTTGCACTTTTAGTTTCAGACTCCCCTTATCTTCATCAGAAGAATCACGGGGGGGGGGGGGGGTTGAGAGAATAGGACCAGGGTCTTCTTCCTCATCACCAGCACTTTGTCCTTAGCTGCTGGATTTCCCCTGCATCATGACAACTTCAAGTGAAGTGTCAAGAGGCTGGGTTGCCATGGTTGAGGTCTGAATGATGTAATCACTTGCTGAAGTGAGAGTCTCTTCCATATGGACCTCCTGAACAGGTTCAGGGGATCCACCTTAGTAGTAGGTGGATGATGTGGGCTAGACATGGGAGAAACAGGAGTAATCGTCTTTCTTTGAGTAGGGGTGGAGAAGAGAGACTCATGATACTCACTGAAGCCCATGTCTTCATTATCATAGAATTCAAGGTTTGGGATTGGTTGGTTTAGATCAAGAGGCTGGGGATGGTAACTGTCCCCTGAAGGTTGTTCACTAGAGTTTTGAGACTCTGAGTGAAGGCTTAAGGCTGTGAGGGTTGTGAGCTCATCAGGCTAAACATGAGAAACCTCAGCACTGATCATTAGTGAGATGGGAGTGGTTTTCTCCTCAGGAGAAGTGGGAGCTCTAGTGTCCACTTCCTCCTGTATGGGTGATGATATAGGGGCCTACACAAACTGAGTAGCATGTGCAGGGGTTTGTTTGGATTTTCTTTAGTAGGTGATGGTTATTTTTGGCTATATTGGTGGTTGGGAAGTAGAAGGTGTGGGTTCAACACTAGCTGGTGCTGCTACGTTGTCACCTTGAGCAATAAGCTCTAACATTTTTGGGACAAGGGTTGTTTCTAGCCCTGAGAAGCCAGCAGTTGGCTTCCTCATAGTCTTGAAGATGCTGGGCTTTATCTTCCTATTTGGAAAACCCAAGCCTTGGTCTTGGGCTTATCAAAGTGATTTGAAGACAATGTAACAGTAACTGATCCTATGTTCAAGCTTTGAGGATCATTAGCTGTTGTTGATGAAGAACTTTCAGTCACTTGATCTTTCTTCATCTTCCACACCATCTTTGAAAAATTGGACTTGACCTTCAACACCTCGGAAGTTTTGACAAACTTCGAAAGTTTTGGAGACTGGACCTTCGAAAGATCTTGTTTTCACTGTAGCAGGCTTCAGTACTTCGGAAGCATTGGTTTCTTCCGAGACCAAATTTCTTCCGAAGGCAAGTTTTCACTTGTCTTCTTTCACACCTTGGAGCTTTCGAAGGGAAAAGATTTTCCTTCCGAAGCTACTTCTTCTCAGAAGTTTTTCTCTTTGATCATGTGAATAGTACTTTTAGGATTGTAGATGTAATCCTTAGCAAGATAAGAAGTACTACCACACATGATGCAATCCATTTGCTCCCTTCTGAGAGTCTTCTTTTAAGATAAAGACTGAACTTGATCACTTTCCACCTCCATTTTTATCTTCACATATGATGCAGCAAGCTTCTTAGGGTGAGGCTTGCTCTTGGAACTAAATGGTTCAGGCTGTGTAGCAGTGATACACAGCTGATCAGCCTTCTTCTCTTTGCTGGGATGAGTTGGACATGAACTAGAACTCCTGGTACTAGAGTTCATAGTTGAGTCTTCAGCCTTCACCACTTCAAATCCTACAGAAATGAACACTTGTTTCTGCTTAGAGTTGAAAATGACCTTGATCTCTTGAGCCTTCATTGATTTTCTCTTTGCTTTCCTGGTCAAGTTCTTCCTCTAGGCTTGGTCATCCTAGATTCTTTTCTCTCCTCAGGACAATAGTGACCCTTTTTCAGGATAATCTTCTTCACTCATCTCAGAATCATCCTTCACTATCTCCTCTTCATCCTCTTCATCCTCTTCATCTATGGGGTCTATGAGGAGAAGCTCATCTTCACAAGTTCCACACCTTGGAGATCTTACAAACAATAGAGTGTGTGGAGAAGCTATCTCAGTAGATTCCAGTCCCTGCTTATTCTGATAACAAACTTTTATATGCAAGGGTGAGGATTTATGTTCTTGAAGGTCTCTTCTTCAAGAACACGTCTGCCCTGGCTTTGCTGATCACAAGCTCAGCCTGGCATTCAGTTAAATTAGTGATGAGATCTTTTATCTAAATCCTGTAGTTGGTATGTTCATGCTTAAGAGTTGAAATGGTTTTCTCAAAATCTTCCAAGACTTAATCGCTTTCGGAAGAAAATTGTCCTTTAAATACATGTAAGTACTTAGAAGCATATTTAAGCTTCGGAAGATATCTCAGAATTTCTTCTGAAGGTAAATTTCTTATAAGTAGTTATTTGACTTGAAGACATAATTTTCTTCCAAAGACAACTTGAAATCTGCTTTCGGAAGAAAATTGTCCTTCAAATACATATAGGTACTTAGAAGCATATTTAAGCTTCAGAAGATATCTCAGAATTTCTTCAGAAGGTAAGTTTCTTATAAGTACTTATTTGATTTGAAGACATAATTTTCTTCCGAAGACAACTTGAAGTCTTCTATTTTAAGTTTGTAATTATTTTCAGCTCTTTTGAAATCAACTTTTAAAAAATTTTAAGGACTCAAGATCAGTTCTCATCTCTAAGTTATAGGACCTATATCAGTTAACTTTAGCAATACATTCAGGTGTACAAAGATGTTCCAATACCTTGGCTTCTTCATGATCTGCCATCAGTGCTTGGTTTAGAGATGCATCCTCAACCTGAAAGCTCCAGTCAAAGCCTCCTTCTTCAACAGCAACTGCAGCTTGCTGCTTGGGCTTCTCATTCTAGGGAGCTCCATCAGTGTATTTGGTCTGGTTTGTGCTTGGCCACCATATATCTTTGGTGCCTTGCACTCTCTAGCAAAGTGTCCCATTTGGTTACAGTTGTACACTTCACTTTGCTTTTGTCCAGCCCAAACTTTCCACTGGTTGCATTGCTAGGAAACTTCCTCCTTGTCCTCTTGCAAAACTTCATGGCTCTATAAGTGAGAAGAGCCATTTGCTGGACTATTTCCATGTACTCCAAATCATCTGGATGGATACAGTCCAGGTCTTCAAGGGTAAAGAGAAATTTGCCTGTGCTTTCAACGGTAGACACAAAGGCTTGTGAAGAGCTTGTCTCTTGGAATAGGCTTTCTTGGATGTGGCTCTCTCTTGGTGTCTCCGGGAAGGTGATGAAAGGACCCTTTTGCGAGTTGTCAGGGTAGTAGATGAGATGATATTGTGGTTCTCTGCAATCCCTTTTAACCACATGAAGGGCTGAACTCTGCTGATTGTTGGAGTTACCGGATGGATTTTGCATGTTCATCTCCATTTGGTAGCCACTGAGGATACCATACATCTCAGTAAGAGTAAGGGTCTTAAGGTTCTCAATCCTCTTAATAACCACACAATAATATGTCCATTGTCTGGGAAGAGAGGGCATGAACTTCCTCACAATGTCCCTGTTCTCAAGAGTTACTCCAACATCCATTAGAGTATCCACAATCTCAACATACCTGAAGTATTGTTGAGTCATGGTTTCACCTGTTTTGAAGGTGAAGTTCTCAAACTGCTGTTTCAAGAGGTCCTTCTTGTTTTCTTTTGCTTCATTTGACCCCTCATACATCAGCTTCAGTGCATCCCATAGTTGCTTGGCAGTCTTGCACTTCTTGAAGCCTCTATAGATAGAGTTTGGAAGAGCAGTTTGGAGGCCGATCATGGCCTTCTGATCTATATCAATCTTCTTCCAGTCTTCATCAGAATAATCAGCCACTTCCTTTGGTATCATACCACCAGCAGCAACAACTGAAGAGGTGGATGGTACATGTGGTCCATAGACAACATATCCCTACATCCTGGAGTCTTGAGACTTGATGAAGCCTTCCATTCTTTGGCACCAAGTATCAAAGTCATCAGGAGTGATCAGTGGAGACTTTGTCATAGTATGGGTTTCCATATCAGCCTTTGTGATAGCTGCCATTTGAGTTGTTAAGTGTTTTGTGAAACTAAAGGGATTTAAGATGGTGAGACCTTACAATCAAGAGCCTAAAAAGCTCAGATACCAATTACAGGACCGGTTAAAAGGATGGTTAATACAATCAGTCCCATAATTAGGAGAGTTTTAGAACACTTAGCGGATCAAATGGGGAACGGGTTTATGTAAATGATACTAAAAACACAAGTAACCGAGACAGAACTAAGAACAAGAACAGAGAAGTATGGTTTTCAAGGATGTTGTATATTGCTCTTAAGTTCTATCACAAGTGTTACAAAGCATAAAAAGAAATACAAGGACCTGAGATACTTTATACTACATCCTACAGCCATCAATACTTTGAAAGCTAGCTGGAAACACTAATCTAGACAACAAGATCAATGTAGAGCCAAAAGGCAGATTGTCTTTTGACTAGTGACTATGACATGCCATAGCTCACATCCTTTTATATTATAAAAAGGATAATATGTACAAAGTAGGAAGTTACAGACCCAAGAGCATAATCTACAGTTTACAAAAGCATGGACCTTTTCACCAACTTGTATAAGTTGGTAAGTCTTCAGAGTTGCAGCGGAAAATAAGCCAGCTTTATGAAAAAATAGATCAAAGAAAGCATGTCCTCTCTGTCTTCGAAAGAAATCAGTCTTCACTTCATTTGGCTTCGGAAGACTTTGTCTTTAAAGCTTCAGAAGACTTCATCTTTGGCTTCGGAAGAATTTTTATGACACGTCTAACTTAAATTTTTCCACAAGCCACCAAACCTGATTAGCGTGTTTCCAATTTAATTACTACCCATCAATCCAACAACCCCGTTCGACACGTTTAGATAACCAAGTGATACGGGTTACATTTGAGTTACACGTTTTTAAGTGTCTACGAGTCAGAGTTGATGTCTTTAACACAAATAAAAATGCGAACAGTAACAGGGTCAAACAATTAACGCATAAACGTATAACCCACGAACCCGCTAACCCATTGGCCGGCGAATCGTGTTGAACAATCTAGAAGATAGTGACCGAGCGCCCAAGGAGTTGTCTCCGTCATTCTCGCCGACATAATAAAAATGTAGTGAGCATTTTGAACTCGACATACATCATCCTCCCCATCTATAAAGAAAACTTTGTCCTCAAACTTGTCATAATATCACCAAGGTTTCACATATTATACATATTTGCAGTTGCGGTTAAAAGGATGGTCAATACAATCAGTCTTACAATGAGGAGAGTTTTAGAACACTTAACAGATCAAATGGGGAACCGGGTTTATGTAAATGATACTAAAAACACAAGTAACTGAGATAGAACTAAGAACAAGAACAGAGAAGTATGGTTTTCAAGGATGTTGTATATTGCTCTCAAGTTTTATTACAAGTGTTACAAAGCATAAAAAGAAATACAAGGACCTGAGATACTTTATACTACATCCTACAGCCATCAATACTTTGAAAGCCAGCTAGAAACACTAATCTAGACAACAAGATCAATGTAGAGCCAAAAGGCAGATTGCCTTTTGACTAGTGACTATGACATGCCATAGCTCACATCCTTTTATATTATAAAAAGGATAATAGGTACAAAGTAGGAAGTTACAGACCCAAGACCATAATCTACAGTTTACAAAAGCATGGACCTTTTTACCAACTTGTATAAGTTGGTAAGTCTTCAGAGTTGCAGC
Source organism: Flaveria sonorensis (assembly GCA_025506505.1). Classification (NCBI taxonomy): domain Eukaryota; kingdom Viridiplantae; phylum Streptophyta; class Magnoliopsida; order Asterales; family Asteraceae; genus Flaveria; species Flaveria sonorensis. Next base: position 49,457,784 of record CM046435.1, read on the forward strand.
GGAAAGTAAGTCGGCTTTATGAAAAAGTAGATAAGAGAAAGCATGTCTTCTCTGTTTTCAAAAGAAACCAGTCTTCACTTCATTTGGCTTTGGAAGACTTTGTCTTTGAAGCTTCGGAAGACTTCATCTTTGGCTTCGGAAGAATTTTTATGACACGTCTAACTTAAATTTTTCCATAAGCCACCAAACCTGATTAGCGTGTTTCCAATTTAATTACTACCCATCAATCCAACAACCCCGTTCGACACGTTTAGATAACCAAGTGATACGGGTTACATTTGAGTTACATGTTTTTAAGTGTCTACGAGTCAGAGTTGATGTCTTTAACACAAATAAAAATGCGAAGAGTAACTGGGTCAAACAATTAACGCATAAACGTATAACCCACGAACCCGCTAACCCGACATGACTTCCTGGTGCCATCATACCCACCTCTACCCGTGTTGAACACGGTCTAGACTTTTGGTGCCTCTTGTTCAACCTTAATTTCTTCTTCAAATCCATTGATGTCTGCAATTTGACGCCATTCTCATTTCCTTAGGTTGCAATCACCATCACATTTCTTCAATTTTCGCCATTGTTACTCCACCTCCACCTCTACATCTGCTCGTATTATCTATATACCTTAATCTCACTCTCACCGACGACCTACGTCACCACCACCGTCTCAAGATCTACGCGTCTCAACATTGCAGGTTGTCACAGTATCGCCATTCACGTTTCATATTCATCTTTCGAGCTCAGATCCATCAATCTACAGAGGCAAAATCACACCGGTGCGTTTGATTGTGTTTTAGATGGGGGCTGTGCCTTCGACGCCGCGGTGGGGCGGCGATGTGTCGCCGGACACGGCGGAGTTTCTCGTCGGAACGTTTGTTGGCGGCAAATCGTTTCCACTGAGTTCTGATTACTGGCAGAAGCTATTGGAGCTCCCGTTCGATCTCCATTGGCCGGCGAATCGTGTTGAACAAGCTTGCCAGACATTCGGTTAGTTTAGTTTCAGCTGTGGTTGTGTGATATTGATGTAGCTTTGTGTTACAGCAGATGTGATGTATTTGATTTGGGGCCGGTGTGGTGTGAGTGAAGGGTTTAGAGGGATTATTGATTTGTGATTGTGAGTTTGTATGCTCTGAATGGTACCTTAAGATTGGGGGAATTCTATTTCGTTTACGAATTAGGGTAAAGGAGGTTGAAAATCTGATCTTGTGTATACAACTTGCGAAGGTTTTTGAAACATAATTTGCTAACGGTATTTTGGTATGATTATTTATTAGTTTAACTTAAACAGTCAGAATTTTGTGGCCTGGTGCAACAAAATATTAGTTTTATCATTAGTGGTTATGTGACAGTTAAATTTTATATTTGAATTTTGCTGGTGATTTACTGATAGATGCAAAACAACATGTGCTTAATCATTGATGGTTATATATGACACTTGAATTTTATATTTGAATCTTGCTGGTGCCTGGTGATTTACTGATAGGTGCAGCAAAATATGTGTTTAATCATTGATGGTTGAATATAACACTTAAATTTTATATTTGAATCAAGCTGGTGAATTACTTATAGGCGCAAGAAAAAATGCGATTAATCATTAATGGTTGTTTATGACACTTAAATTTTATATTTGAATTTTGCTGGTGATTTACTGATAGGTGCAACAAAATATGTGTTTAATCATTAATGGTTATATATGACCCTAGTCCCTTACATTTATATTTTGTTGATTTTACTGATAGGTGCAGCCAGTTAATCACACGATTGATAATTTGTTATAAGATTACATACTCTGTTAATTTTACTGATAAAGTGCAACCAGTTAATCACACAGTTGATAATTTGTTATAAGATTACATTATTCCACTGCTATTTTCCTTTGCTGCAGGAGTGCATGTTTTATTTAATTAATAGTCTTTTGTTTATTAAGCAAGATTTTTTTATAAGTTGATATTGATTTAGCTCAGTGCTGAAATATAAACTACACTTAGTGTCCACGTCATGCGAGAAATATTTATTGCACACTCTAAGATGTATATGTTGATAATTTATTTATTTCATTTTGCAGCACTGAACAATTGTTCTACAAGACACCTTGCAAAGATCTTATTTCACTTAACATGGTGTTTGCAAGAGTCACTTTCTAACCCAGACGTGCTATCTGCTGCTTCAATGAAGGCTGTAAATGCGTCTTACATAGCATCTGTTTTCTTGAAGTATTCAATTGAAAATTTAAAAAACGAGAACCTTGAAGATTTGTATTTGTCTCTAGTTGAGAGTGAAACAATACCCAACAATATCCGTAAAGGTAGTTATTATAATATTTTTATATACACCTCCGATCCGAAGTATAATTTTCTGATTCTTGCATTTTCTTTCTGTTGCTTTGCTGTTTTGTAGTATAATTTTTATTAATTAAATTGGTGTCTAATCTTATTTTGTTGAGCACAGATGAGAGCATCATAAACATGGTTATGCACGCTGTGCTTAGCTATATTGGCAGAGTGGATATAAGGTATATTTCATGTTATTACTATATTCATTATTAGGAGAAGGGTTTATGGTTTATTATCTAATTGTATATTTATGAATACTCAGTCCCAAGACGTATCTACTACATCATGAACTGCTGAACTTTATGCTCATTGCTATGTCTACTCAGCTTCTTTCTGGACCATCACCTGGACCAAATGATGTTCACCCTTTCATTGATGCAGCAATGAGTCAGGTAATATCTGTTATGAAAGCAATGATATGCTACAAACTGACGAGCCCTTTTCATTTAGTGAAATACAATACAATAATGAAAGAAACAATTTTTTTATAGAACTTTCTTTGTTTGCAGGAAAGTTCTTTGGTAGGTTTGGTTGTTCGTAAATTGCTGCTTAACTACATTTCACGCCCAAGATCCAAAAGCAGTGCATCTTATACTTTAATGTCTGAAGAAAATCAGCTTGGTGTACTGAAGAGAGTTGGTTCTGCTGCTGGTATTTTTGGCTTGGCCTCTTATAGTCTTATATAGTTAATTTTTGTAATTTGTCATTCAATCATTCCAAGTAATTTTTTTATAACATATAAATTGCTATATATAGAGGTGGCAATTTTAATTGGTGAAAAGTTAGCATCCCAACCTCTTTTCAAATTTGGTTCTTTATTGAGTACTGTTTTTAGGTAGTTGATAAATGGGATCCTCAAAAGTTGTATTTTGCTATCACATGCTAAGTGCATTATCCCTTAACTCGTTAAAAATCGACTGTGATGTTTTTTGTTGTGATTTTAATTTCCCATAATACAGTTTTGAGGAACACAGGTTTTACCCCTTATGATGGAGGATTCTTTTTTTTTTTTCAATATTCCTGATAGTATGTTAGGTATATTGATGCGATCCCATTAGGTTTTAATTCTTCTAAACTGATGTTTTAACGTTCCAAATTCCATTTCATATTTTCAAATTTACATGAGTATTTTTTAGCAACTTTGGTTTATATATGATGTATTTGATAAAATATTCTTTATATTTGACTTGCAGCAAATATAGTCTTGTTTCCACTTAGTTACTTTGTCAATTCGAGTGTTGAAGCTTCTAGAAGTCAACTGGCTGACAGCAGCATCAATATATTACTTATTCTCATTCATTATCGAAAATGTATTCTTGTGGAATCTGTGAAAAACAGCAATGTCAGTGTCACTTCCGAGTCTCTTCTGAAAGATGAAACATATTTTGCTGAAAACTCGTATTGCAAAGCCTTGGAAAATGTTAGGGATGTTGAGTGTAAGATCCTTGCATCTTTTGAATTTTTTAGATGTATTTTCTTGTTATTGTTTCTCTCTTTTTCTTTCTAGTTATTGCATTTTGAATTTTGTATTCTGTATTTCAGTTGATCGGGTGGATATTGAGGGAAATGCCCATAGTGATCCAGTTGTGAGACTGTCCTTCGCTTCTCTCTTTGATACACTTGGCATGTAAGAGCTCAGTTTACTTTGATTTGGTAGTAGCTATTGTATTTAGACACTCATATAGTGTATTCTTTACAAATGGGTAAACTTTAAAAACCTGGTAAAAAATGAAACGGGCCGAAGGTGACATGAAGTGGATATGAATGTTTACAATCTCTTAGTTTTTGTAAAATTAATTAATTTGATATCTTAATATTTCAGTTTTTAATTATAGTTTGATACATTTGTTATGTATAAAATGCCAGAAAAGGTGCCAAAAAATTGCAGACAGGTCAACCATATCCATATTAAAAATACTTGTTCTGGTTATACCTGTTACCCAACCGACCACCCCCAACCCAGAAAATAAACTTATATTTATCATGTAAATATTTATTTTCTGAGCTTCCTTTTTACTCAATTTTGTGATGACCAAACATCACTATTAATAAATAAGAAATTTTCTGCGGGTTGAGTTTACTAAAGCTCATGAGTGCATGTTGCTTTATATTGATCAGATGTTGTGTTGTTACCATTTTTAGTTACTTGACCCCTCACTAAGGGTCATAGCCTCTTAACCCATAAATCCATAATATCCATGACCCCTGACCAAGGACTTGAATCCTTAACCAAACACTTGCCACCTCTGATAAAACTGATTAACCACCGTAGGTGCTTGGCTGATGAAACTGCAGTTCTGCTACTGTATGCGTTGGTTCATGGGAATTCAGACTTTCTGGAATATGTTCTGGTCCGAACTGATATAGATACATTGGTATGAAGCAAACACAATATATTTACTAGTTTTTTTTTGTACGTTTCTTGTAAATCAATTCTTGTTGATTTTAATTTTGCAAAAAAGTAAAAGATTTAGCACTTGTTGTATTTAAACTTTTTATGCCATTTCTTTTGCCTAAGATTCTTTCTACTATTAAATGGCCAGTTGATGCCGTTGTTGGAGACACTTTATGATGCTTCAAGAAGAACATCAAATCAAATCTATATGGTGCTGATTATTCTGCTTATACTTAGTCAGGATTCTTCGTTTAATGCTAGCATACACAAGCTGGTAACTTCATATTATCTCCCTACCTCTGTGATATAAAGTCATTTTTAAAGTATCTGTTACTTGAGACAGTTATTCTGATGTACCAACATCTTGTTAGATTCTGCCTTCTGTTCCATGGTATCAAGAACGCCTTCTTCATCAAACATCTCTTGGTTCTCTCATGGTGATCATTCTAATTAGGATTGTGAAGTATAACATGTCTAAGATGCGGGTAAGACAATACATTCAAATCTAAAGAATATATTTTTCATATCATCATTAAATGTAATTTATACACACGCTATACATATGTTAGTTAATACTAATACACATATATATGATATACAAGTATGTATATAATCTATACATATACATACTTATATATGGTGTGCTTCTTTTAAATATGCTAAATAATTGAATTGGGCTCAAATGAAACTGGATGGTTGATACAAATATTCAAATATAATAAATATTTAATCAAATCAAATATATCCATCTTAATTTACATCTGTATAATATCAATCAAACAAGAGTACCAACTCTAATATATCGAATTCGAATATTACTTTATCGAAATTGGAATCGGCTGGTTGTCTATATTTTCATTTAGCTTCACACGCCTAGTCGCTAAATTAAGCTATCTGAATTCAGAAGTGTAATATATTAGAACCTTTTATACGTGAAGCATACGAGGGTTCTGAAATATATAACCAACTTTTCACATTTCTTTTATGGAACAGGATGTTTATCTACATACCAATTGTCTTGCAACTTTGGCTAACATGGCGCCACATGTGCATCGGCTAAGTTCATATGCATCACAACGTCTGGTTAGCCTTTTCGATATGTTGTCACGCAAGTAAGTCATCTCCCTTGTCTTTTATTGCGTCTTATATGAGCCCTAACTTCTCTTCATTCCCAAGTCTCTGGTTAATCCTTTTTAATGGGCATAATCTAATATCCAGATATGCAAAACTAGCAGAGCTAAAGAATAATAAAATGCAAATGAGTGATAGTGACCCCAAGGATGATGATAAACTTCCTGAAGATACGGTAGTTGGTTGTTACTATTTTAACTTCTTTCTTTATTATATAATCTACTGACTTATATCTATTGTTCCAGTCAGCAGAATTGCATATTTATACAGACTTTCTGAGGATTGTATTGGAAATACTCAATGCAATCCTGACTTACGCACTGCCGAGAAACCCAGAGGTACTTGGTGACTATTAATTTTCAGAGGTGGCAAGATGGGCGGGCTGGGCAGGATAGGTAAGGGTTGAAATGGGCCAGATTGGACCGGGTAGATCAACAAAACAACTTTTTTTCTCAATGTTCTAAAATATTAGAATAGTTAATGTGTTAATATGATCACAATAACATTATTGTAATAATTGTCTAAATTTTTTGAATAAATTTAATTGAAGTTGTATGAATTAAAATTGGGAGGTCATCTGTATTTTGTACACTACCAAAATAGCCATGTACACCACCAAACATGCAAAAATAATATGTTTACAGTTTGTACTGCGTGCAATATATATTCTATAAGTAGTGTGTATTGCAATGTTGGTGGTGTATTAGTCATCTCCCATCAAAATAGAATTTGGGATTTCTTCAACCTGTTCAACCCATTCCTCTTTCAGCTAATTTTATTCTGCCATGGTTGATATTTGATAAGACTAGCCCAAGTCGACTCATTACATTTGGACTTGCCAAATCAGTTATCTTTTGGTGGTGTTGGTGTTCATAAATGCTTACATTTTATGACATGTGCAATTATGCAATTATCTAAACGTGGCAGGTGATATATGCAATTATGCACAGACAGGAGGTTTTTCAACCTTTCCGGAATCATCCACGCTTCAATGAGTTGCTGGAGAACATATTTTCTGTATGTACCAAAATTCAGGACGTGAAATTTGTGATATAGTTGTTATGCCGGATTTAAATTATGGTAATTAAATGTGCATGATGCTGATGCTACTCCGTGGCTTTTTAGGTCTTGGACTTTTTTAATAGCCGTATGGATGCACAGAAGTTGGATGGAGAATGGTCAGTTGAGAAAGTACTTCAAGTAATCAACATAAATTGCAGATTTTGGCGAGGTGATGGCATGAAGGTAATCGTACATGTTTCTTCTTCTTGCCAAATAGTTTTATATAATTTGTTTGGTTTTATCTCTTTTAGCCTTAATATATTGAAGCTTCTGTTTCCATTCACAACCCAATCTACTTTTTCACAAGCATGTCATGTTTATACTAATTATTTCTAAAATCATCATCAAACGTTGAAACATCATATTGTCTTGTTATTACAACCAACTCTAAGGACTTTATATATGATTATATCACATAAAATTTCTTAACAAACATCCAAAAACCCTTTTAAAAGGTATGCAAACTTCCACAAATATCTATACAAAGAAAAACATAATCATTTACCTCTGTAGGTTTTACCACAAAAGTGAATAGATGCCATATTTGTGATGGGGCAAATATTAACCCCTCAAACTTGTATTTACCAGGCCAAAAAAATTAATATCAAGCATATCCATTCAAAATACTTAAAATTTCATATAACCATTTCATTAAATACAATTGTAATATGACCACTTTACCCTTCTATCCCCCTTACACTTCAAATCCTCATATCATAATGCAAGTTTAAAGGGAAGGATATAAATGTCAAATTTGAAGATGGATATTTATGATATTATGACTTTTAGCTGGTAAATAAGATATTATACCAAGTTTTTAAGGGATGTATTATGAAATTGTCCTTTCTAATAAGGGTAGTAGTAGATGTTATAATAATGTTGTAGCTCATTCTGCCTTTTCGAGTTATAGATGTTCACCCAACTACGATTCACATACGAGCAAGAAAGCCACCCTGAAGAGTTCTTCATTCCATATGTGTGGCAGTTAGTAATCTCTCGCAGGTATATATGATCTTGCTTCTTTTTTTTTCTTTCTGTGAAACAGTCAACATACGCAAACATCAGCCCAAAAGATTTGCATAGTAACAGTCAAAAATATATTGGTGCCCTTAACTTGCTTCTAACATTGACCTCTTAGAAAAAAGGTGAGTGTGCATTTGCACTTGTGTCATACTTCTCCGAGAAGCATTGCCCCATGAACTTTACTAGAGGTTATGATTCGACCCATTTACTAAGAACATGTAGATTCAGGCTATGTTTCATCTCTAACAGATCAAAGTAAAATAAGAGCACATATAAAGAAACGGATTTAAGGGGTATGAAATTACCAAGAGCATGTTCTTTATGCATAAAACTTCTTACATCTCTTTATTGAAGATTCCGATTATCATTGAAATGATATGTTTTCGGTGATCATATTGGCACACAAATTATATATAACAAACAAACATACCCAATAAAATCTCACACATAGCAAACCTATTGGTAGGATTTAGGAAGGATGGATGAGGGCAAACCTTTCCTCTATTGTAGGGTAGAGTGGTTGTTCCCGGTGACACAAATTGTATAGAAATTTCGAGTCTACCTAACCTAATCCAACCCAGTCATTTGGCCCATACCAAATTAGTAATGTGTTTCGACCTTTTAAATCGACGTGCACACTGTTTGCATTTGTGGTTTGAGAATCCACTTTGTTGTGCAGTGGTTTCAGTTTCAATCCAAGTAGCATAAACTTATTCCCGGTCGAGCTGCCTGTCGAGGTCCGTTTCTTTGTTTTTCTCCCTCTTAACTTTTATTAACAAAGATATGTGTTTGGGTTCAATGGTTTGACTTGTGATTGCAGGTTAGCTATGCTCCTGGGGAGACCAACACAGACCAAAATGTGCAGTTAAATGTGAAGGAGGCTATGGAGTCATCTGTTTAACAGAATACAATCGTTGTTATGTACATACATATAGAGAAAAGTAAACACTTACAAATAAATATATGTATATGCATCCTAAGTTTATAACACAAATTTTGATAAAAGCATTGGGGTGTTTGCAGCATTTTTTTATGACTAATTATCAATCAATAACCAAAATTTGAAGTATTGAAACTCTACTGTACTTTATAGAAAGTCACATAAGTGGTTATTCTCTTAGGTCCCCTACACCTTTATAGCTATTTTAAAGAGTATTTCTCCTACAACTATAGTCCTATATTTTTTTTGCATGCGTCTCAGATTATATTTCTATCAGTAGACTTAAATTGGTGTGATATGCAGCACTAAGTGATGCATCCGTTTTTCACTTATGCACCATTTGGTGATGGCTAATGAAAATCCGATACACATGATTTGAAATTGCATAGCAATCATGTTCTTTGTGCATCAAAGAGGAAATAACATGATATACTTTGAGATATCAAACCTTCAAGCTTCATGACAGAAGTGTGAAAACCACATTAAATGTTAAATGTGTTTGAAGTGTCCGGACATTGTCGTGCTAATTCTGTGGTCTCAACATGTCGGTGTGTGTTTAAATTGGTGTGATAGCGGCATTAGTGTTGTATCAATTTTTTCACTTGTGCACCATTTGGTGCTAGAAAGGGGTGATTAGCACCCAAAACTTTAAAGAGGACAATATAAACATTCATATAGTTGTTAAAAAGTTATATAATATTAAAATATGAAATTTATATGTAATCTGAAGTGACTTAAAGTATATTTTTTTTTAAAGTCACTCAACTTTTATTAGGTGTTTGAGTATAGCGAAGTGTTTTACATAATATTAAATTTTTAAAAGAGACTTAGATGAACTTGTGTGGATCATAGTTATTATTTGATAATTATTTTTCTTTAAAACGAGCACATTAATATATAAAGATTACACATAAGCTCATATAAATACACTAAGTACATGCCTTGACAAAACTGAGGTTGTTGGGCATCACCAGTCAAGCCTTTGCTGCTTTGCACATTCTTTGTGTTTTCTAATATGGGTTTGAAGAACGGCTTCGGGTTTTGAACCCCTAGAATGATTGAGTCGTTCTTGTCACGAACTTCTTGTTAAGTGGCATCCCACCTCAATAGATTTGAACTTAAACCATCCTTAGTCACACAAACTAGACAAACTTTAAAACCTTTAAAAACCTTTCTACCATTAGTAACACCTAAAAGGCTAAAAACTTTCCTACAAACTTTTTTAACCAATCCATTCCATTCTACAAACCTTCTTACATTTTCACACTATCATCTACTTCTATCTATTTCTCATGACCACTTTATATTTATTTTAATAATTGATTTTAGTTTTTCACCCTTGATAGTCACCTAGCCACTTTGAGCTTAACTAGCCAAGGCCCAACCAAAAGTTCGCTAAACTAGTGCGCACCACACGCACCACATTCACTTTGTCAGCACATCACCTCAAATCCACTTGCAAGCTAGCTACATAATAGTGAAATCCACTATGTCCAAGTCTAAGTTCTAACACCTCACCTACAAACCTTTTTAGTGTTAGACACACTAACACGTTGAGACTCCTAGGAAAAAAATAGTTTACTAAACTGGTACGCACCACATTTACCATGTCAAGACAATACCTCAAAAGTTTTTCAACGATGATAATCACCTAGCCGCTCCTGGCTCGACTTGCCACCCCAACCTCACAATTGGTGATCTTTAGTCTCTTGCCATGACAAGTCACATAAAAGTTTTTATACATGTACATATTATGTTATATAACCCTTTTACTAAACATGCTTAGGGACCAATGATCTTTTGATTTAGTGGTCAAGGGGCAGGTGGGAGACTTTACCTCTTTTGGAGGTTCAAGGTTCAAACCTTGACGTTTGCGAATATTTACTAACTTGGTGATACTAACCAACTAACAACTAATTTGCCGTTCAAAATAAAAAACATGCTTAGAGTGTTGGAGCTCACTAATATTAAAATATCAACATGTTATGACCTAGGGTATGTTTGGGATTGCTTATTTTGGTTGAAAAAGACTTTTTGTCAAAAGTACTTATTAACTTATGATTTTTCAAAAGTAGCTTTTAAAAAAATATTTGAATTAGCTTATAAACTAAAACAATGTAAAATGACAAAAAAAGACATACTTAAAAAAGACATACAAAAAACTGAAATGTCTTCTAGTGTTGATTGTAATCATCTTCTTTATTAGCAAATTTAGCTAGAAATGTTGTGAAGGTTAATGGTTAGGATTTTGTGACCAAAAATTGGTATGAAGGTCATTTTGTTAATGTAAAATGTAACATGTATTATGTATCTTAAGTTCTTAACGTAATAAAATTATCAGTGTTCCCCAAAAAGTATTATCCAATAGTTTGTGACCAATTGGTTAACTTTGAAGACCTAATATGATCTGTTTGTATGAAAAATAACCAAATGGTTCACTTGGTGCAATAATACAAAAGGTGCAAAAAATTCAAAGCAAATCATTTGTCAATTACCAAATGGTTAAATGGTTTAATAAAATGGGACCTAGCAAATGGTTCACTAAAATGGACCTAGCAAATGGTTCACCAAATTGATTTTTAGTGCATTGTTAATTACCAATGGAACTAAATTTCCAATGAACCAAATTTCATTTTTAATAGTTTGTCATTTACCAATGCAAATGGTTCCATTAATTGCCCAATTTTTATGGCTTGTCAATTACCAATGGAATCAAATTGAGGTTAAACAGAAAACAAATATCTAATACCAAACCAAGTAAACAGTTTGACTTTTAATGTCAAACTGCAGCCAGTCTATTCATTATGCAGAATCAAACATTTACTACAAATATAGGCAATTCCAAAATAGTTACTACAAACAGGATGTTCAAAACATTGACATCAAATAGCCATACATGTAATTGTTCCAAAATGATGACCATACATAACACCATCGACATACTATACTTAAAGATTACCATTGTTCTTTAGTAAATTAAAGCAAACAAACACCACAGATTGTTACACTAAGCATTATAAGTAGAGCGGTTGACCTGTGACCCTCCTTCCTGATCATTGCCTTTGCATGACCTCCGGTTATGACCCTTCCCCCCACACTTCTTACATGTCACTGTTTAGCCAGCTCTTGGCATCTTCCCTACCTTAGATGATCCTTCATTCAGTTCATTTGCACTCTTCTTTCTTGGTCTTCCAATCTATTTATGGTGTTTTAGTGGTAGCAGAGTTGTTGGACAAGTAGATGGTACCCACATTCTCTTGCCATTGATTGGGTCAACTGTATGAGCATAAACCTGCTTCTAAGTGTCTAGCTAGTAGACTTTAGATACCCATGTCTTTAGTAAGCCAACTTCTATCCTATTTGAGGCCATGTCCCACAACACAGCCACAACATGTTGACATGGCATTGCAATTAATTCCCATCTTCTATAAGTGCAAGTTTTTTCTCCCATGTCAACAACATACTGGTTTAGTGAAATTCCTTTAACTTGATACTTATTTACACCATTCCATATGACTGTCATATCAGCAGCTTCTACCTTGATCTTCTCAAACATTTTTGTAGCATTAGGTGTCAAGGGTCCCTTAGACTTTGAAATCAGTTTGTGCATACCCATAATCCTTTTCATCAAATATTCTCTAATAAATACCAGACATGTTATAACTGGTTTGTCCCTTCCATCAACTAACTGCTTGTTGAACACTTCATATAAGTTGTTTTAAAGCACGTCACTTATTGCCCTTCCTGTATAACACATATGTCAAATGTTCATAAATAGCAATAAATGTCAATAAAATGGAAAATATGTCCACATACAACTAAAATAGGACCTAGACCAGTGACTTGGTGGAATTTTTCTTAACCAATCATGTAGTGCTTGGTCAGTGGCCAACACTTACTTTATTGCTTCCTCAAAGTATGGCACAATAGTTGCAGTAGCACATTTCCATAACAAATTCTTAAACAATTCACCCCTCCATGTTGACTTCATATTTTCATGCATATGCCTTACACAAAACCTGCGTTCGGAACTTGGAAACAAGTGTTGTACTGCTTCTAACAACCCCTACAAATAACAACATATTAATGCACAAACTATCAGTAATGTACAATAGCATATCAATAAGTTAAAAAGAAAAACATACTTTCTGTCTATCACTAATAAAAGTGAAGTTTGAACTGGATGTAAGATCTAAGTCATTTCCTAGACATTCCAAGAACCAAAACCAAGAACTTTTCAGTTCAGATTCAACCAAGGCATATGCTACAAGATATATGCCATTGTTGGAGTCAAGTACTACTGCAGTCAACACCTGTCCTAGAAAAGGACCTTTCATGAAGCAACCATCTAATCCCAATAGAGGTCTCCCACGTAGCTTAAACACAGCCTTTAAAGCCCCCAAACAAATGTAGATTCTCTTGAACTGTCTAGTTGGATTATTAGGGTTTTGCTCATTCTCTACATCAATGGTCACAGTTGTTCCTAGGTTAGCCCGAATCAGTTCTTCAAAATAGTCTCTTAGAATTGCATATTGACCCCGATAGTCCCCTTCAATATTCTCCCTTACCATAGTTTATGCTTTAAAAATCTTCTGCGGAGACACTTAAACTTAATGCTTCTTCTGAAAAACATCCTAGAATGCTTTCAATGGAACTTTTGGGTTAACTGCAGCAGTAGATTCAAGTTCCCTAGCCAACCATGAAACTGTGCAAAGTCAGACAACCCTTGTTTGTAGGCATGTGTGTTCATTAATGTAAGTTTTCATAATCCAAGGTCCTTCTCTATTTAAGTTGGAGACACAAAGTGTCCAAGGACATGTGTTTTGATTCCTTTTACCTCTATTGTCAGATCTGGTGGTAGGTTTGGTCAATAAAGAACCAGCCTTGGACCCCCCCCCCCTTTTGGCCCTATCATTTGTCTTGGAACAATATTCTCCTTTGGATCCACTAGCCTTTGAAATCTTATTTTTACCCTTACCAGACCAACTTGTATTAAATTCTGGTTTATAACCATCACATTTAACTGAATACCTCACTGAATCATTCTTATGAACCTTCAGCTGCCTTCTACTATCCATAGCTAATTTTTTTTATCATTGCCTTGATTTCATCCCTGTTTGCAAATTTTTGGCCAATAAAGAACGGATCTTGTACAGGATCCTTTCTCCTGTTATGCCTCTTTCTTACTCTTCTCAAGGGTTTCTTCAATGGTGGGTCATTATTCATCTATTAAACTGTCAAATTCTTCCAGGTTAGCATCCAATCCAATATCATCCTCTTGACTATCTTCATATATTCTAAAGGCTTATCCCTTATCTCAATGTCCACATGATTTTTGAAGTCTTGCATATCAACCTCCACATCAGAAATCATATTATCTTCATCTACTATATAATCTGAATCCTTTTCATCATCTTCTTGAACTTCACCATCAACAGCTACACCATCTTCAACATCTGTATTCTCATCCTCACTATTCACAACCTGTTGTTGATCACCATCCTCAGCATCTATATTTTCATCATCAGTATTCACAACTTGACTTGGTCCCATATCAACTTGACAAAGTCCCACATCACCTAAACTATTTCCTCCTAAACTAGTTCATATGTTATCTTGACTTGTTTCAACATTGTACTCTAATACCAGTCTCCTGCAAGATTTGTACAAAATCTCTTGTTTGCTCCTAAGTGGTTTACTAGAACTCATAATAGGCTCTTCATCACCATTTACTTCCTCAATTTTAACTTTAGTAGTTGTAGGAGACATAAAATAGGTTTCAACTACTGTTTTCCTGTGCTTAGTATATACTTTTATAAGCCTATGCCTACCAGTATAATTCAGGAAATGCATGACAACAGAGTCATTTCCTAATGCCCTCAAACCAAAGTTTAAATCTTCATCAAACAATTTGAAATGGTTATAGATGATCTTGTTTTCTGGGTAACTTAACTCTTGCATCATGTGATTAAGCTCATGTACCGAAAGCTCATCTTTGTCAACAAAGTCAACATAGGTTACCTCACCATTGACATACATCCTATTAGGAAATTTTGTAAAGGTACCCCCATGATGTAACTTCAATGACAACAATGTAGGTTTCACTGTAAACATCAAACAAATAGCACCCAAAATTCAGCAATCTAGGGTTAACTTGAAACTATTGTAAGTAAGCAACAATAAAAGCATTGTCAAGAAAGAAAAACGCACCATAAAGTCAGTCAACGTCTAACTCTTGTCCCTTGGGACGAATGTGCCATAGTGACATCGCAATCCAAATCTAGGGTTACCTCTTCAGCTTCATTTTGAAAGGTTTGCATATGATTGACGATCTTCTAGTTCATATGATTGACAATCTTCTAGTTCATATGATTGACGATCTTCGTTTTTGATTTAAGGGTTTGAATGCTAGTAGACAAAACAATAGATTATATATCTTCCAATGGGTTAGGAGTAAAGGACATAATTGCCCCTTTTAACGTGAGAATTAACGGAGATAGAGACGGTGAGTAATTTGAAAAAAAAAATAGTTACTTCAGTGAGAGTTTTAACTATTTTTAAACTACTGAAACAAAATTATTAAAATAATCAAATCACGAGAAACAAAACAAAAATTAACTGAAGTTAATAAGTCAAAAAGTCACCCGCCCTTACGACAAGAACTACCCTTTTGACAAGAACTCTAGAAGAAAGAGACTTAAAATATGAATAGTTTGAGACCATTTTCGTAAACTATAAAAGCAGGTAAACATATCTCCATCAACACTCCCCAAGCAGAGTGTTCTGCCTCATATGTTCTTCATTTCTTTGGTACACAGATTTTCTTCATCAGGTAAATGTGTTTTCAATAAAACTTTATTAGTTTAGTTGTTATGATTATATCCTGAAGCATTTGCATAACTGTAATTAGCCCTAATTTCCAACTAATTTGTTCTACAACATTGTGTACAATATGTGGTAGTTCTTTCAGTATGAATCACTTGTAAACAAAGTTGCTTTGATATTCTTCTTTCTCGGTTTCACTTTGCTTTTGATTCCCGCACTGTTTAAGCTACGATTTGCTAACAATTAATATTAATAGCAACATCGATGTATCCCAATTAACAGCCTCATGATCATGGGCACCACCTGTTCGATGAAATGCCTGCCTTAACTGTTGACTTAGCTGCACTTGCACTGAAACCTATCGACAGTAACTAGAAAACTATGTTGGTTTTAGCATTCAGAAAGCATACAAAACACTGCTATATTGCCCTTAATAAACGCGTACTGAAATTCCTAGCTAATTATCATGTCAGATCTTAAAACTGTGAATGCTTCAGTCTCTCAATAGAACTAGTAACTTTTAGTTGGACTTATTTTGATCTGCTTCAAGATTTTTCATAGTGAATACACTTTTTTAGCTGTTAATATTTGGGAAAGATTGGTATTATTTAGGCTGTTAGCCCTTACCACTGTTCTTGGAACATTAATTTGTGACTGCATTATGTCTGCAGATCAAGGTACATGAATATCAGATGGCCACGGGTGTTAACACCTACATACCTTTCTCAGATCATTCAGAACCAAAAGAACCCAGTGAAAGCTCTCCACATTTTTAATGAAGCAAGAAACAGATATCCAAATTACCGTCACAATGGTCCTGTATATGCCACCATGATCAACATTCTTAGCACATCAAATCGAATTGTTGATATGAAACTAGTAATTGATCAGATGAAAGAGGATTCATGTGAGTGCCAAGATTTAGTCTTTGCAACTTCGATTAAGGCCTATGCAAAAGCTGGAATGCTGAATGAAGCCGTCTCTCTGTTTAGGAATCTTGATCAGTTCAACATTGTAAATTGGACAGAATCTTTTAACACCATGCTTAAGATAATGGTGAAAGAATCCAAATTTGAATCAGCCCGTCATCTTTTTTTGGAGAATTTTGGGAAGTGGGAAGTGAAATCACGAACCCGTTCATTAACTTGGCTAATTGATGTTCTTTGTGAAAAGAAACGATCTGATCTTGCGCTACAGGTCTTCCAAGAAATGAATAACCAGTACTGTTATCCGACCCGTGACACCTATCAAGTTCTAATGAAAGGATTATGTGAAGATGGAAGGATTAACGAAGCAATTCATTTATTATATTCAATGTTCTGGAAAATTTCAAGAAAAGGTAGCGGTGAAGATGTTTTGGTATATAAAACCCTTTTAGATACTTTATGTGCATATGGGCATGTTGATGAAGCAGCCGATATTCTAAATAAGGTCTTGAGAAAAGGTCTCAAAGCCCCTAAGAAGAAACGTATGCAGCTTGATTTTAACATGTGTCAAAATGGTAGAGACATAGAAAGTGCTAAAAGTTTAGTTAACAATGCCCTTATTAAAGGTGTTATTCCCAGTTATGAAAGTTATAACGCCATGGCGGTTCAACTTTATCAAGAGGGTGATTTAACTGGTGCTGAGAGAGTGGTTCAAGAAATGCATGACCAAGGGTTTAAACCACGGGTGCTAATTTATGAAGCTAAAGTGATGGCTTTATGCAAACAAAATATGATTAATGAGGCAGAAAAAGTCGTTGCAGAAGATATGGTGCAGGGAAACTGTGTTCCAACTGTTAAATTGTATAATATTTTGATTAAAGGTCTTTGTAGTGACGGGAGATCCACATGCGCTCTCGGGTGTTTAAAGACAATGAGTAGGCAGTTGGGTTGTGTTCCAAATAAGGAGACATATACTATACTGGTGGATGGTCTTTGTGATGATGGGAGTTATATTGAAGCAAGTCAAGTTTTGGAAAAAATGATGGTCAACTCTTATTGGCCAGATACTGATACTTTTAGTAAAGTTATTAGGGGTCTTTGCTTGATAGGTAGACCATATGAAGCAATTGTATGGGTGGAAGAGATGGTTAGCCAAGAAAAGATGCCCAAGCTTTGTGCATGGGATTCACTGGTTGGTTCTGTTATTAATGATACGGTTGGTGTTGAGGCTTTGAGTGAAATATTGGATTCATAAGAGAATTGTGTGTTTGTATAAAAGAATTCTTTATGTTCTTTTGGATGGCGGTTACTTCATACGCATCTCTGACTATAATTTTTCATCTATCATCTATTTTGAATCTTATAACCTTGGTTTTAAAAAGCGCGCCTGAGGCGCGCCTAGGCGCAAGGCGACTCTTGAGGCGAGGGTTGGGGCTTTTTGTAACACAAGGCGCATGCTGTACAAGAAGCGCAAGAAAAGCGCGATTTTTTGGGGAAAAATCCCCCTGAGGCGCGCGCTTTTTGTACAGGGGGTGTTTTTTTGCTTCAAAGTGCTATAAATGTTGCTAAAGAAGTTATACATACATGTAATTTATACATTAAACATATATAAACATTATTTATAGCTATATTTTGGGTGGGGATGCTAAAAACCTATAGGCTTATATTAAAAAAAACTATATAAACACTTAGCGCTTCACGTACGAAAAGCTCTCCGCTTTTGCGCTTCGGTTGTAGACCTTGTCGCCTCGGTGCGCTTCTCGGTTTTGAGGCGACTTCTCGCTTTTTAAAACCAAGCTTATAACTGATCATTCCTTGTTGTTATAGTGTTGCCTAGAGGTGGCACATCATTATTCATGTGCCACGTCAGCAGTAGCTGATTTACAGATATCGTTTTAACTTCTAATGAAGAATAGACAAGACGAGAATACAATCGAACTAAATCTTCTCATGTGAGAGCTAAGTGATTAGCATAAGAAGATCCCCACAGCTGCTTCACCAACTGAAATGCTCTCATCATCTGGAATTTCAAGAACTCCATAGTTGAAGATAATGGTGTTGCTTGTTCAAATACAAAGCTCGTTTATACTTTATACTCAAGAATTCAGGTATGCTCATCCAAACGCCACATAGAAGCACTCTACTTTCCTTATTTGCTTCTTGAATCGAACAACTCAGCTCACTATTTGACCACTGCATACATATATAAAGAACTGTGTAAATGATATTAAGTTGAGTGAAAATGGAGGAAAAAAACTAAAACTAGTGTACTTCTTTGACTCTTCCATGATTCTTGAAGTGACAAATGTAAACATAAACTTACCTATCAGAATCAAGCTAAGAACCAGAATGCATTTCGTCATCGTCATTATAGTGTATCCAAATTTTGCCATTGCTTTCCTCTTGATCTTTCTCCGGAAATCTCTCCTGAGCTTTGAATTTAGGCGCCGAGACACCCTGTGATGAGAAGTGTTGGAATTCAGGAGTGGAGATGGTTGACGAATTGAAAGAAAATTGGTTTAGAAGGAGATGGTTGACTTTTGAAGATGCTGAGAGACAGTTATGTGAGCATGTAGGCATCCATTCCACGTTGTATACACATCCAGTATTCAAATCAAATCACTAGTGTATTATAGTTTTATATCTAAAAATATCGAATATCATATAAAATGCTATAATGTTTGGAGAAGTTCTAAAACATATATTATTTGCTACAAAGATAATTAGGTTTTTTATAAGATCGTCAAATAGCACTCACAAAAATTAAGGATTGTGATGTGGCAGCCGTTATACGATTGTTTTCTTTGTTTACTTCATTTACAAGCTTTAATTTTAATATTATTTCATTTTTATAATTAATTTTGACGTATTTTGTTTTTCTTTTATAGCTTCTAAAATATGATAGTTGTATAAATTATGTATAGATCGTTACGACGCGCTTATTTTTATCTATGTTCTAGTATAAATCTCTTTCAAAACCAATCTGAGTCAAATATAATATATTTTTTGACTTTCTTGCATAACAATGTAACTTTTTAAAAATTTCAAATATACCGTTACGATGACATCATTTAAACGCGTGTTTTGATATAAATTTTATTCGAAACCCAACCCCACAATGAGCGTCCAAAATTCATTACTCATATACAATATAGTTTTTGTTGTTTCGCCACAACTAAATGCCTTCTTAGAAGAGATAACTTTATACAAATGTAACGTAACTTTCGTAATTGTAAATTGCGAATACCATTCACGACATGCTTAGTTTTACCTATTTTCACTGTATATTTCGTTGAAAACTGAACAATTACGATGCACGAACAAAACCTACTAGTTTAGATATGATTTTTAAAAATAATATTTGCCTAATGTAAGAAAAATGAGATGATGACATATGTCAAAGCTAGAAAATAGGGTTAAGGTGTATTTTGGTCTACTAACCATATAATCTAGTTTCCTTTCCCCTTTTAAGAATGTAGCACATTTTTACACTTTTTTCACCCCAAAACCTTATCAATAATTAATATCAAAATACAACCAAACCCTAGCGATCTCTCCTCGTCTTAAACCCCATAATTGCATGCAACAACTAATTAGTGATTAGAGGTGTTAACTTGAGCTGTAGGTGTTAATCGATAGTGTTTTAAGACAATGATTCGGTAGTCAACGATAGCGGTATTCAGATGTAATGAATAATGACGGTGGATGACATCGATCATCAATGATACTCAAATGCCATTCGTTATATCACACTCGGTTTGTCACTTAGATTGTTCAAGCATAAAACAACACATAGATTGTTGTTAAAACATAAAACAACACAAAACATATTATATTCACGAAAAATAGTACAGAACATTAAACTACGAAGCAAGTGTTGTTTATTGTTTTGACATAATACATTATACTAACAACACATGATCTTGGCCTTTTATTTCTCAATCAATGGCTAAGATGATAATGTTGGAAAGAAAAATATGAAAGGAGGGGTATGTAACCACTTTTGTTGACCTTTTTTAGATTCTTTCAATTTTTTTAAACGTTTATAAATTTTTCATGCTAGATTCTTTTTAAAACAAATTGCACCATAAAATCAAGCATTTTATCCTCTTTAAATTGAGTATAGTATTGTTATATTAAAAAAAAAACAGATGCAAAATTGTGTTGTATTTTAACGTTTTTGTATTGTATTTCATAAAAACAACACAGAATTGTGCTGCTTTGCGTCAAACAGCACAGTTTTATTTTTGCGTCAAACAGCACAAAACTGTGTTGTTTTGTTTCAAACAGCACAGTTTGGTGCTGTATTGCGTCAAACAGCACAGTTTGGTGCTGTATTGCGTTAAACAGCACAGTTTTGTGCTGTTTTGCGTCTAATATCACAGTTTTGTGCTGTTTTGTGTAAATGTTCTATGTTGTTTTGCTTCAAAACAATAAAATATCATGCGTTGTTTCTATGATTTATTATGTTTCTATGAGACATCTTTAGGCTTTAGTTGTATTTTGATATTAATTGTTGATAGGGTTTGTAGGTGAAAAAAGTACGTAAAAAAGATGTGCTACATTTTTCAAAGGAGAAAGTGAATTAAATTAAATATTTAATAGACCAAAATACCATTTAACCCTATTTTCTGATTTTGTCACATGTCACCACCTCATTTCTTCTTACTCTTCTTAGGCAAATATTATTTTATGTGAACCTCCTATATATACATATATATATATATATATATATATATATATATATATATATATATATATATATATATATATATATATATATATATGTATATATATATATGTATATATATATATGTATATATATATATATATATGTATATATATATATGTATATATATATATGTATATATATATATATATATATATATATATATATATATATGTATATATGTGTGTGTAAGGAGGTTTTGGTTCAAGTATCACTTTGAGCAAAAATAGACAGGGTTGAACCAGAAGGCTTTTCTAGCTATGGGTTCCTCCATAGAAGATTGGGAGCGTGGTCCCTGCTAGAATACAAATAAATGGGTCCGATAAAAATAACACGTATCTTTCGAAACAGGTCATTCAATAAAAAAGTTAGATGTTAAAATAATCGTTTTATTTTTTATATTTCTATCATCATCCTTAGCCCAGCTGGTTAAGATAACATGTAAATATTGGGAGGTTATGGGTTCAAGTCGAGGTTATGGGTTCAAGTCTCACTCTGCACAAAATACTCAGAGTTAAGCTAGGGTTTTTCTCAACAATAGATTTCCTCCTGAGAAGACTGGGTTTGATCCCAACTGAAAAACAAATAAATAAACCTGATTAATATAACACATGTTCTCCGATCAAAGTTTTACATTTGCGGATCAAAAAAAATATTTCCATCATCATGGCACGCACAGAAAGATATAAATTAGTCGACTTCCCGTTGAGCTTCAAAATTCAAACCACATCTTCTTCTTCTTCTTCCCCACATCGTACACCGGAGTAACAAACACCGATGATCAAACGCTAACAACAACCACCGTGATAACACCCAATTCCACCATGGAAGACGACACCTTCTGTTTCACCCCTTGCCGGAGAGACGCCAACTGCACCTGCAAAATCTGCCAAGCTAGCATCAATGCAACTCTTGATTTGCTCCCAATTAGCGCCCAAAGAAGCTCCATCACAAAGATCCCATCTTCAAAACCATCTCCACCTCAAACCCCAATCGTCTTCGATCCGGACACCATGTTAACTCCTGAATCTAACACTCCTCCTCAAATGGTGCATCCCACTGTTAATTCATTCAAGGCTGATTTGCCGTTGGAGATCAAGACGAATAAGAAGAAGATAGAATTTGGATGTGGGTTGATGATGATGTTGATGAAGTGTGTTTTGGTTCTGTGCTTGAGTTTGGTAGGGAAATTAGGGCTTTCAGTTGTTACTTCTAGAGTCATGGAAACCAAATTGTCGCCTGAAATGGTC
The DNA here is from genome assembly GCA_025506505.1 of Flaveria sonorensis. Lineage (NCBI taxonomy): Eukaryota > Viridiplantae > Streptophyta > Magnoliopsida > Asterales > Asteraceae > Flaveria > Flaveria sonorensis. The sequence continues at coordinate 49,480,398 of CM046435.1, forward strand.
AGGAATTTGAGTGAGAAATCGTTAGGGTTTCAGGATGTGAAAGAGCGATTAGGGTTTTTGAACAATGAGGTGCAGAATCTTCTTGGGGGTACTGAAGGTATCTCTACAGTTCCCAATTGGGAAATAGTTCAGGTGCCCTATAATTATAATTATTATATGCTTGTATGTGCATGATGTGTGAAACATCTGTGATTGATTAGTTTTGTTTGATTTGTTTAGGATGGTTTGATGTTGAGATCTCGTTGTCAGCTATACAAGTCTGCAATGGAAGAAGTGAGTGTTTGGGGATGGCCTTTGCAGACTGCTGGATTGCTCACAACTGATTTTGCTACGAGATCGTTCACTATCTTGTCGGGAAGAGTTACAGAGGTAAACTAGTTTAAGCTTTCCATTTTTTTTCATTTTGTATTTGTCTATAAAGCATTCAATATGGAGTTGCTATAATAATGGCTTAATCTATGGCAGTGGTCAAATGGAGAGTTGAGTGGTTTGATTCGAACAGCAAATACGTCATGGGAACAAGGGAAGTGGAGGTCTTCTGTATGGCGTTTAGATGTAGATACTTGGATTCTCGAGTACAAAAGAAGCTTTGTGTTTGACAACACAAGACCATTTTCATCAGCAATGGAGTTTTTGAGATTCAAGATGATGAGATCATTTCAATGGATGAAGCATCTATGGAAATTTTCTAATGCTAATCACTTAGCTCCCACATGAGAAGAGTCTGCCTGTGTTCTCTTTTGGCATCAATCTTCATTACAAGTTACAACTGAATGCTTTGTTAAAACCAACTAATGTTCTTAGTAATGAGTAATGACATGTTCAGTTTCTTTTTTCCTGAGAAAAAAGATAACCAAATCATCCTCTAATTAGTGTTCTTAATTTGGATATTAGAAAGTAAAATCTTTTAAATTAGGTTAATATTTGTCTCAGGGTTGGTACTTGGTATAAAAACAACTAAGAACATATTATTATTTTACAAGCAGGGAGTTATAATAAGTTGGATAGTAACCATACAACTAAAACATCAAAAACAAAAAGAAAAGACTACACAGTAACTAAAGAAAGATAACCCATGATCCATCCATCCATACATATTGGAGAGAAAAAAAAAGCAAAGTGCTTGTTGCTTTGCATGCATCATGGTTCAGGGTTGGGGGTGAGACATGGAAATGAAGGAATAGATTGCAAAATCAACTTCCTGCTGCTTCTTTGACCCATACTCGAGTGTGGTGGTGACACCCTCTTGCTGTTTGGCGAATGAGATTTTACACCACCGATCGGAGAACCGTTGTTATCTTCAAGAATATCAGGTATCTCATTTTCTCCCACTGTTTGTAGTTTGTTCATGCCACCTTTGAAATGATTCAACTTTCCAAATCTTTGGCTAGAGGATGATCCGATGGATAGAAATGATCTTGGTGGTTTGCCCTTTGAGGAGTTAGGTAATGGAATAGAATGCCTAGCAATATGAAAATAAATATATAATTAGCTATCTTTCAAATAGAGCATGATAAAAATTCAATAATCACAGGGACTAAATGTGTCAAGTTTGACTTGTTTAACTACAAATGGGCTGATTTGAGACTGGGGTTATGTTTGAACTCTAACATGTTTAACTACAAATGATTCAAACGAGTCAAACATATCAAAACAGAGTTATTATTGTAAAATACAGTCTTTTTACCTGCCAAAACGTGAAGGAGTTGCAGGAGTAGCAGAAACAGGCTCAGATTCATTGTACAATACCACCTGTAAGCTTCCATCACTCCCATTCCCTTCACACTCGTTGACTTCTAGCTCCATTTCCAAGCCTATACAAAAATTAAACCACCGTCAAATGACTTTCAAACTAGTAAACCGTCTAATAAATGCAATCAACTTCATTATATAACACAAATGAAAACTGTTTGCTTTTTAAAATATTAGTCCCATATGTTCACAAAAATGCGCACATACCATCCTTGCGACCAAATGTATTCTTACACCCTTCACATCTGCAGTTTATGGAGCATCCAACACCACCCTTTTTTCATAGAAACCATATAACCGGAATTAGACAATCGTACAACAGCAATGGTGGACCCATTTACTAATGAGCATTGAGCGGATTAATGTAGTTTTATTTGTAACATGCCAAACAGGTAAAGTAAAAAATATTAAATAGAACATGTCAAATAGATAGAGCAGGTCAAACAATTAAAAGATTTCCACAATTTTTTCACATGAGTTTATAAAAGTTAAAAAGATTTGAGAAAATTTTTTTTGGGTCAACCCAGAATGACCCGTACCATTACCTGTCTTGACTTGTAACAAACATTGTGTCACCACTTTACAACACTAACACCACACAAGTACAGCAAGAGGGAAGAACCTGATAGCATTCACAGTATTTCTTGAGGCAACCAGATTTTTTACAATTGCATCCTCTTTTATGCCGAGCAGAAGCTGGAGTGTTGCTAGATTCATCCTGTATGATAAAGTATAATCATGAGATATATATAACTAACTTTGGATCCACTATGGCTCTAATGTATTCTAAAGTTTGTGACCCTGACCTCTTGCGTAGAATCAGAGGTTTTAATAACTTTGGGAGCAAATGCAAGAGGATTGCGAGATTCAATCTGCTTGCGAGTTGCAAGCACTGTATCTTCATGTATCGGTTTGTTGAAACATTCTTGACATGCACATGGCTCCACACAGTACACGCCAGCAGCAAAGCATTCACAATAACTGAAATTGGCAATAACAACCACCATACTCAGTAAGTGCTCAAGCAAAACCACAAGTGATAGTGCAAACACATACATAAAACTAGGTCAGGTCGCTAGTCAAACGGACATGCGTTGAAAGGGTTGGTTATTCAGTACAGGTTGAAACAGCGCAGACCAGGTTGAAACAGCTCAGACAAGGTTGGGACCAGAAAGTGTTTGTTTGTCCATTAAACTAACTGTTTTTATAACCAAGAATGTGCCGTTTCTGATTACAAAAAAAACTGCTTCAATAAAAATCTAACTCAATTACACGACTTAGGAAATTGTTTGCTGCTTTTGGTGACTTTCAAGTTCCAACTCATTAGACACATTTGACCCATTCCCTTCTTTGCTAACTTTTTACTTGACTCATTCACCTGTTAGATAAAAACACAAAGCTTTTGAAAAGTAAAAAGTTGTTCTTATATTATCTTAAGGTTTGAAATCTGTTATGAAGTCAAATTGACAAATTCGTAAATAAATGGGTCAAATTTGCCACATCTACATAAAACCGTTAGTCTCCTAAGACTTTGCTTCTTCCATTCCGTCCCGTCTGAAAACTGAAACAGTTGTAGTACAATAATTTCATCATGCTTTAAATTGGGAAGATGAATGATCCAGATTCCAGACTAATAATAAATGCATACAGGTCTTTACAAGTAGCACAAATTTGTCAATGAAATCATGTGGAGATTAAGAAAACTTACAGCTTCAAGCACTTGGATTTTTTACAGTTACAACGCTTGCAAGCCTCAGCATCGCCCACATTTTCCACTCTGCGCCTGTAAAAAAAGTTCAATCAAAACATTAAACGCAGAATCAATGGTAATTAAAAACTATGATATAAGGAATGTTTGGATGTAGTTTCTAGAAGTGGTTATAAGTTACCCAACCCACTCACTTTGTCACCTCTATGCACATCCAAACAAACCCATAATCCTTATTATGCTTAACAAATAGAAATGGTTTACACCAACAATGATATAAGAGTTCAAGTAACTTGCCTCTTCTTTCTCGGGCTAGTTTGACTTTGACTTAACTCATCAGTACCTACAAATCCAAGTGCTTTAGAAGAATCTTCTGCAACATTTTGGGTGTGCCCTATTTCATTCTCAAAAGAGGGTGAGTCAGACAATTTTGTAATCGAGTCTTGACCAGAGCCCATGGAAGGATAAGCAGCAGATGAAGGTGCAATTATAAGTTGTCTAGCAGAGCCTGAGTTTTCATGCTTAACTACTTTGTGATCCACTAAATTTGAAGCAATAGCATTTAAATGCAAGCCAATTCCGGGTAATTTACATTTAGAGGAATCATTTCCAGTCCTCAATGGAGGTAACTTATTATTACTGGGAAGAACTGTTTGATTGGATTCTGATAAATTTACAGAATCGCCATTTGAGACATCTTCTAAGTGCTTTCTTCGAGACCCCATCATCTCAAAAACTAGACAACGTCTTCTCATGCCACGGTATAAATTACCACCCTACAGATTTACAAAAAGATTGCAATGCCAATTAATATACGTTTGTTAATAATCTTTGAGTTTAGTAAGTTATTTGGTTACAACCTGATAACATAACCTTCATTAAAGGTGGCATGATAGATGATACAGGCGGATCATATCAAGTTCAGATCAAAACAAGTAATTCTTGGTATTGGAGCAGGTCAGGTGGATTTACCCAAATAACCTTTTGCCCAGATTTTTTTTATAAATGATCGGTGTGTCAAATATGATTAAAAATAATATATTATTAAATTAATAATGGTCTAACTTTTACAATATAATGATTTAAAAGGTTTTATGATTGCCACCACTAGAATATAAGGAATATGAGTTTGCCACACATGAAGTAGACAATCTTAATAAATTCTCACCTCGTTATCCGTATCCTCCACAGGCTCTCCAACCTCAAAATTGTTTAAAGAAGTACTAGCAATCTTTACATGGTTTTCTGCTGTCAAACCTTCATTATTTTCTAAAGGATTATCAACATCACCATTAGCTTGTGCTTCCGCATTCATAACTGAAGTATTGAAAGTTGTAGAATCTAAAGTACTTTGACCAGGGCCCTTATAGGCCACAACGTCACTTGGTGAGTCAAAATTAAGCAGCTCTGAAGCATCAGATATCAAACTATCCCAATCACATGTGGTTAGTTCTTTACCATGGTGGATTTGATTTATCACTTCAATTGGACCATTTTCAGAGCCATTGTTGATGAATTGACCAGATGATGCTGATGGACCCACCAATTTTAATGTGTTCATTGTGACAGGGCTAACAGCTTCATAGTTCAGTTTTCTTGATTCAAGATTTGAGCACCGGTTTAACGGAACAGCAGAAGTTTCAGTAATGGGATTACTTGGATTGATATCGGTATTCTGTTTTGATGTGTTTTGACCAGCGGTTGAATTTGCTTCACTGGTTTCGGCTTTCTTTGAATCCTCAGAAGTAAGTTCCGGTTTTGACGGATCAGAAAACTGGTGCCTAAAAAGCCAAAATTTAACAAAATAAAAACATTTAGCAAAAACAAACTAAATGATTTGGCTCAGCAATGATCTCTTAATGGTGATAAAGTGGGTGATTCAAAACCGGTTGGGTAATAGGTCAAAACAGGTAGTTTTTGGTACCTGTCAAAATGGCCGGTTCGGGTTGACCCGAAAACTTCCATCCATAAAAATAAAGTTTTTAATAAATAATTAAGATGGTAAATATGATTACAAAAATAATATTATTTCTTTAATTATCTAACTTAAAAAAGAAACAATTTAAGAGGTTTTAGGGGTTGAAAGTACACTTTGGGTGACTTTGGACCCATTTGACAAGTTTTCTTTTACACTAATCATGTAACCCACTTGACCAAATACAAATGAAACATAACTTGAACTAACCCAAATTGGCACCTATAATCAATATAATTAGTCTCAATACCTTCTAAGGAATTTAGAATCTTTGAGGGTACTGACATGAGGTGAAGTGAAGACAGATGGAAGGGATGCAAAACTTATATTGCTGAATGTCTGAGTAAAGTGCACAGATTTAACTGGCTTGATAGGTGAAAGACTGTTAATATAATTGAAAACTGGGGAATCCTGCAAACAAACAACAAAATGCCTGAGTATGACTGGTTATCATGAATATTTAATTCTTCACATGTTTGGCAAAAACCAATAGTAATAATCAAATTGGAAATGAACATGTAAATCATTCAGAAAATGCACATCCAAACACTCTCAAAATACCAATTAGCCTAAATTTAACATGTAACAGTTACACTCTCCTCGTGAAATTCAATTTGGACTTGATAAACAAATCAAAACCATAATCTGTTTTTGACATACACTCTAAATTGATAATCAATTGAAATACAAAACCCTAACTTTAACGACAGGAGACACAATTCCTGATATCGCAAGACTGGGAACAAAATCAAAAAACCAAGAACACAATTGGAGGAACACAAGCCAGAAACTGCATAAATCTTCACAGATCTTATGAAGTAAAGTAGTAAACTTTCAAAAGACGTCAATTGAGACCAAAAACACATCTTGATTACTTCAATTTAAGACTGAATTTTTAAAAATCAGCAAATAGGCCCTAATCCTCAACAACAAGCAGATCCCTCACAAGTGACAATCAATCAGCCACAAAAACCCTAAAAAGGACCACCAATCAAAACTGAAATCAACCCAATTGAACACCAAACAATTCGCATAACAAGAAACCCAAATTCCTCAAACTGATTTGACACACAAAGCCCGAATTCCCCCAAAAATCAAAAATCAAACTTGATGTCAAACCAATGTCACAAAATTGAAAACCCAGAAAACCCCATGAAAATCAACAATCAAACCCTACACAAACATCAAAATCGGCGCATCGGATCACCAAAACACTTGAAACAACAGAAATGAAGAACCACAAAGACCCAATTCAATCACCTCGAATTTAGAAAGAGGGTTAGCGATCTGGGTCCTCTCAGGAGTATCCATGACAAGAGCCTTATCTTTTTCTTGATCTTTGTCATCACCCATCTTGTTGAAGGCCGATTGAGTGACGGCGGCTGCTGCTGCTGCTTTATTGTATTGATGTTTGTTTGATTATGTGGTGGAAGTAGAAGATGAGATGAGATGAGATTCAAGAAGAAGCGGGAAGGGCGGGAAGAAAGTTTTAGTTTTTATTTTTACTTGATGCTGATGAAAGAAGCAAAGAAACCCCACATACAGTCACACTACAGGCCCACCCAACAAGATAGATAAAGAATGCTTATAAAACTCATGTAAATGTGGGAAAGTAGTAAAAGGTAACGTATGTTAATCTTGATTTTGTGATTAAACGGTGTCAATGGTTATAAACTTATAAAACCCTTAATCTTTCAAGTTAAAATTTTTTTTTTATGTTTGAGTGGATTGTTGTTTTTCTGCTTGTGGTTTGATTATATTATTATTTTCAATCAAAATAGTTTCTTTTCTTGCAATTGGCTCTCCAAGGTTGAAAAAAATTTGTTATTTTCATTTAAAAATGTTAGCTTAATTATTTTAAAATGTTAAATATTTATCGTTAAAATGGTACTTACGTAAGTTTTCATATAAAAACAAAATTCTAACGTATGTTTACGTGCTTCTGATAAAATTTCATTTACAGAATTCATGTTTTTGAATGAAAATGTCAATATTTTCAAACCTTAGGGAGTCGGATACAAAAAAAAACTTTTTGAATAAAAATAACAAATATGACAAAACCATAAAAAGGAAAACGATAATTTACTTTTTTATGTTTTGTGATTAATTGCAAATGTTTTTCTTGAGCGGAAGAAAAATATAAAAATTATTAAAAAATAAATAATTGCATTTTATTTAATTGAAATATGGATAGTATGAGAAATGAGATGCGTAATGTTTTCATAAAATAAAAGATAAATTTAGAAAAACGGTTTTTGTTACATTATAAAGATGAAGATATGTAACCTATTATGAATGCTCCTAGGTGTTATCGCACTTTATGACTTGGGTTTGGGGTTAGAGTCGGATAGTGGTTGGGGAGAAGGGTGGTGCAACGCATCAATTTTAGGGTATCGATTTTGTGTTTCATAAGACAAAAGAGGTTTAGATATAGGAATTTTTATGGTGGTGTGCATGAGGTGAGATGGTGGTGATTTGTGGTGGTGGTTGTTAGAAGTTAGGGTGGTGGTGTGATGATGGTTTAAGGTGGTCTAAGATCTAATGTTTTAACAAAGTGGAGGATGAAATGTTAAATCTTTAGAGTTAGATAAATATTTAATTTAACATTGTGTTTTATTTGTTGATTGTAGTTCCAGGACCAGTTAATGGTTCACAACAGTTTTACAGTTGAAAATTATCAACTAAATACACTTACTAGATCAAATAGAAAACCAGGTAAGGAAACAATGAATAACAAGTAAGGAACACTCAAGAACACAAAGATTGATTTTTCAAGGATGAAGTATATTGCTATCAAATGTTTTACAAGTGTTACAAAACTTAGTCCTAAGACTGATACATGAGATAATATATATTACATCCCATAGCTGGCCATACTTTGAAGGCCAGCTGGACATTAATCTAGACAACAAGATCAATCTAGAGTCAAAAGTCAGATTGTCTTTTGACATATAACTATAACATGCCATAGCTCACATCCTATTGTATTACAATAAGGATAAAAGTACTAAAGTAGAAATTTATAGATAAAAGACCATGATGTACAGTTGACAAAAGTAAAAAGGTAATCACCAACTTATATAAGTTGGTGAGTCTTAAGAGCTGACAGCGGAAAGGTTTTCTGCTTTTGTCAAAAGTGTGTCAGAAGACACATGTCTTCTTAGTCTTTGGAAGAGTTCAGTCTTTAAGCTTCAAAAGACTTTATCTTCAAGCTTCGAAAGATTTCACTTTTGGCTTCGGAAGATTTCTGTCTTTGGCTTTAGAAGATTTGACGCTTAGCTATTTTTCTTTATACATTGTCAAATCTTCCGAAATATTTCCTTGTACTTTAATACATGCTGAAAGATCTTTAGTTAAAATAAGTCTTTAAGATAAAAGCACTTAATCTTACACAAGAACAACACCAAGTGTAATGAAATAAATTAAAGTAGATAGTGTGATTTGACATTTTACTTTATAAAGAGTACAACTTTTTATGGGTTTTAACAATATGAATTATTGATCCAAACAGGTTTTAAATTAGTCGATTTATATAATTTTTGAGCTTAAAGGGCTAGGATAGTAATTACTTATTTTACATATATATCAATTGAATGAATAACAATAAATATTAGATTTTTTAAGAACAAGTACATCAAAAATTGCATTCTATAAAATTTGAATTTTTGACCTTAATTATAGGATACATCCTTAACCATCATAATATCTTTTTGGTCTATATACAAAAATTGTTAGTGTATCCATTTAAGTTAAAAATTAATGTGGATAGTTCGTATATTTATGAAACGTATGGGCATTCAATTATAATGAGACTATCCTTCAAGTACTTATTTAATCATTTATGGATTAGACTTTTTTATATATATAATCAATATTATTAATTATCAGAAATGTGAAAGTTAAACAAAGAACGTGAGGATGAAAGTTTGATCATTGAACTTGAGATAAAAGGTCGTTCGTACAAGTTTCAAGAAGCCATTCACGTTAGTTTCAACCTTAAATAAATAAATCAGTAATGTCATATGATATATTAAATAACAATCCACTTGTTTTCTTGTGTAACGTCTTCTATCGCATTGACTATTATAACACACAATATCCCAAGTACTAATGTTAACTTGGTTCAACTTTCATTGTCGGAGTTTAATTTTTTACTAATAATATTTTTAGTACGAATTTTAACTTATTATATATAACATTAGTTTTATGATTTCGAAGTTATTATTATTATTATTTTATGTTTGTAATTTTTAGTAAAAAATAAAAGTAGTAAATCCAGTAAAAAAGGATTAATAAATTTAGTAATATTCGGGAAAAAGAAAGACAGGACAACACATCTAAGATCTTCCATTCGTCTCATAAAAGTGTAGTATATACTTTTCTGAGAATCTCGCAAATTAAATATTTTATATTTGACCTTTATTATATTATAAGAAAATTAGTTTTAACGAGGTGTCTTTGTTTAAAAGGTATTATCACCTAAACTGTGAAGGTTGTTTTTTAAAATTCATAAATAATAATAATATTATTATTGTTACTGTTGTTGTTATTATTATTGATATTATTATTATTGTTAACATTGTGGGAATCATAATTAAATGTTATAAGTGAATCTTAGTGAAATAGCATACCTCATGATTGTAGGTTTTAATCATAAAAAGTCACATGATTTTTGAAGTAAACTAAATATTTGTGCTGCGTGCTTCCCTTAATATTATTTGTTTTGAGTGCTTCTTTAAATATTATAAAAATAGGTAGCTTAGATTTTAATAATATAAACTATTACAATTGATCGATAATAATCAATATTATTAATTTGGTCAGTAACAATTTTAACTTTCATTTTATTACCACCAATAATCCCAGTATTATAATTATTAGAAATTTACTCTTGATTTCGACTCGATTTCGTTCACAATAATGAATATGAACGAAATGAAAAAACATACAAGCTAAATTGAGCCTAAAATAAGTACAAATCGAGTGTGAATATATTATAATTATACTACCGGAACTGCTGTTGGTAATAAAAATAAAAGTTGAGATCATTACCGGCTAATCAATAGTATGAATATTATCGGCCAATGAGTAATGGTTTGAATTATTAAAATTCAATTTACATAAAACATAACATAGCAAATGTTTGCCATGTACTCTAACTACATAAAAATTTGGTTTTTCCAACTACACAAAAAGCTATAGAAATTAATTTCAGTGCCAACATAATCAATATAAATAATAATAAAACTTATAAATTAAATATCCGTTAATTTACACATAGGAGGTTAGAGATTAAACATGCAAATTGTTGTAACTTCAACAGGATGGTCTATCCATGAATCTCACAAGTTTGTTATGTGGTTCTAAAATTTAGGGTTTTGGTATTGACCAAGATTATGTTAACAAAATACTAGGTCACTATATTTTATTAAGTCAACCTTTTAAATAAAAATTTTTGAACCAAAAATGGTAAATAATGTTTAGGTGATAATACCTTTTAAACAGATTTTGATAACTACAATTCTAAAACTCTAAAAGTTGTGGTGAAGAGAGTGACATCCAACAATCACATTTTTTTCTGAGCGTCAAATGTGCGACCCTACTTCGGAGGACATGTGTTATCTTAATGGGGTCCATATATCCGATTCTCAGCCGAGATCGCAACCCCAACCCCTTCATTATGAAACCTTCAAATTTATATTTTCTTTAGTTGAGAAAACACTATGGCTCAACTCTAAGCATTTTGCTCAGAGTGAGTCTTGAACCCATAACCTTCAAATATTCACATATCATGAGCACATCACCTTAATTAGTTGAGCTAAGTATCATTGGTATCCAACAATCACATGATTATAATTCCTTATGATTATAACATCTTTGATTCTTTTACAATTTTGCATTTCATTTATTGAAAATTATGAAATTTAATAGTTTTTTAATTCACACGATGAGCTTTTGAAAATTATGATACATCGGGAAGAAAATATAAATTTCGAGAGGCGTTTAATTGATGAGAAAAAAAACATTGAAGTCAATAGTTGTTGAGGAAAAAGATGCCTTTTCCAATATAACAAGTATACCAACTTGTGACGATATACTAATTGATTAATTGAAAGCAACAACCAGTTCAAATCCACAGTCTAATAACATGATTTGATGGGTTATATATATTTATGGAAAAGTCATGAAGAAATTTTTGTTTATATGTTATAGACATGTCAAAAACTAATTATATAGTTATATAGTTAAGTGTCACATGACATGGTGTCCTTTATTCTATCAACTTGTGTTTAAGTTCGGTGTGAGCATCTCTTCTTTCACATATCACTGTTTCTGTATTGCATTAGTTAATAAAGAATGTGACGAGCTATTATAATGTCTGATTGAATAAAAGGTGACATCTGAATAATTCGATATCTTTCTAAAACTTACTCATTGAAAAACTACATGAACTATTAAAGAGTTTTTTATAAATAAAACAAACAAACTCTACCTCTAACCAATAACACTTAAAACCCTTTAATGCATTCACCTCTAACCAATACACACTTAAAATCCCTTAATGCATTTGTATGCGGATCTACCACATGACCCCTTCATAAGTATGCCGCGTATCACTCTTGTGGTCACATAGGGAATCAACAAGGACAAACATTTATAGGCTACAAAATATGTGAATTTTGTTCAAGAATTTCAATCCAAACCATTATATAATCAAAAATTCACATATAGGATCGTTAGAGGTTTGTAGAGAACCCGCTCATACGATATCCTATATGAAAGATTATAAGTGCCTAATATGACAATCATGTGACCTGCCCGATCCATACGAGTATCCCGCTGGGTACTTGGGAATTTAAACCAACCGCATGACTAAATGATTTGGATACACACATGATGACTGAGTCATTTTGATGTCATGTTTCCACTTGTAGTAGTCATGCATGCAAGTCGGAGAAAATAAGATCCACATTTTCATTGTTCCAGTAGTTTATAACTTGGAATTATGAGCAAGCAATTTTGTCTTGCGAGTATATATCTACATTGATAATATTTATATAAGGATGAAAGGAGGACAAAATTGACATTTTAAACAAAATTCATGACACTTAGACATTTAATTTATTTGTAAACTTTTTTATATATCAAAATTACTCTCAAAGCATGGTGTGCAAGTAATTTAAGCATATTAAGCATTTATTAATAAGTTTAATCAATTTTTTATCATTGTAATCCTTAATCAATTCCATTAATATTGACAACAATAATTTATTAATTATTTTATAAGTATTATTTATATAAATTGTTATTTGAGTTTATATAAGTTATTATTTATAAAATTTAAAACAATATCATGTTTTAAATGTAAAAACATCTTTATAACCTATACATACATATATATATATATATATATATATATATATATATATATATATATATACTAGTTTTAGTAAACCCGTGTAATACACTGGCTAAAAATATGAAAACAACATAATTTATAAATGTATAAATATTTCGTATGATTAAGTTACTTATTACTATAACAATAAAAAAATAAAAGGTTACATTTATAAGTTATAAATATTCGAATACTTTTTTGAATAATATAACATACAACTGACCCATGTAAAATTAAAAACCAATTGTCTTAAAATCACATTAACATAAAATATATAAATATATCAATAAACATTTTTTTTATTTTAGTTTTTTTTTTTAAATTAAATCTTAATTGGCTATAATAATATGTGTAGTTCAAAACAATAATTACACAATAAAATTTATTATATAAAACATTAAATTCAAAACAAAATAAATTATTACTATTAATTGAGTTTATTAACATAAAAAACTTGACTAAATAATATATTAGTTTAGGCGGGAAAATTTTTTTGAGGAGTAACATCAGAGCGTCATGTGTCATCCTAGTTACTCTTTTATTAAATACTATAGACTATAGATTGGTAAATCCCAAATCATTAATATCTTTTTTTACCACATCTCTTAGCTTATTTATCAAATTATCTTTCTCCAAATCTATAATTTAAAACAATTGAAAATCATGTATACAAACTTTCAAAAACCGTGAGGTGAAACCCTATAAATGTCAACACACCCGTCGCAACACGCGGGTTCACACGCTAGTATTGTAATATGCATTTGGATGGAAGATAATCAAAGAATTGAATCAGAAGTTTGTCCTATATCATCTTGTTTTATTCGAGCCTAACCCACTTTACGCGTCTATCATTTGAGAAACTGATCATGTTGAATCGGTCCACAACATTTGATGCTTTCATACTCATTCCATCATGCCTCACGAACTCCACTCTCATGGAAACAAAGATTCCTATACAATCACAGTTCTATTACCATGCCAATAGTGGGATTTATCATGACCCTGTTGCAGATTGATTTTATTGCAACTATTAACATATGTGTTACATATTTAAATGCGACAATTAATTATGTGCCACGGGAAACTCCCACCCCTAAAAATATATATTTTTGTTGCTAAAGAAATCGGTTTGGTAGAATGGAAGGAAGTTATACTATGGTTAATTCCTAGAACTTTTCAAGGTTTAAACCCCTCATGCCCAACAATAGAGGTGTACAAACCGTTTTTTTTTTTCTCCAAACCAATTCGGTTTTTAAAACTAGACCGGTTTTTGGTTATGTGATAAAACCGTTTTTTTTTTTCAAACCAGTTTTTTAATTGGATACTCGAACCTCTCAAACCAGTTTGGATTAATTTTGAAACCATCGGAAAAATCGGTTTTTTCCGTTCTAATCAGTTTTTTCTTCTTTGAACTGGTTTTGAGTGTCGGGCTACCAAACTGGCAGTTCGAATCGGGCTGGGCTAAATCCGATATTTTTTAAACCATACTGGTTTTTCCCCGAACTGGTTTTTTGCTCACCTCTACCCAACACCATTCACCTTTATTATTTACTCTGGTTAATCCCTGAAATTTTCTAAGGACCACATGACTTGTCCTGTGCAAGTAGAAACAAATGAATCTCCTTCCTTGCATTTCTTCCACTAAAACCAACACTTTTTACCCGACCTCATTTCTATCGACATAAAGCAACTTTACCTTACCTGTAAAGATTTCACATTTTATAACAAACATATGTCATAAACTAGCAACACATGTTAATCTTTAATTGGTTTAATATTATAAGAGTTAATTACACAAACAGTCATTATGTTTAGGAGAAGTAAAAGATTTGGGTACTAAGTAAAAAGAGTAACGGGTTAAATCCTAACTTTCAGTTTTGTTACAAGCTTAGGCGTTAAGGCTAATCTTTCATCCTAATTTACTAGAAAAATTAGCAGAAGTAACAAGTTAAGTTTGGATAATAACAAGTCACCCTAATTTAACATAAAAATTAAAGAAAATTAACTTTATACCCAAACTCGTTAACCGAAAATGTCAAGGATATATATATGTGTGGTATGAGCAATACTGATTTTTTTTATTTAACCATGGAATTAACGTTGAATGGAAAATGATTTTTTTTGTTTGTTTTTAAAAATATTTCTAAATGTCAAAATTAAGTATAATATTTGTGAATATAGCTTTGTTGGCTATGAGTTGGGATTTTTTAACATACAACTCTAGAGAAAGTTAAAAAAAAACACACCTCACACCACTAAACAAACCAATGAAAGGATATGCATTCATTGAAGATCACGAGGGTCATGCATGCAAACGCATTCGGTCATCAATGACACTAATTTATGATTGAATTTAATACCTGCTAAAGTTCACATTACAAATTATGAATTTGACCCGACCCGACCCCACCCGATTAAAAACCTTGACTTTCAGTTGAGGTAACCTATTTGCGAAACGATCCATGATGGTGAAGAAGAGGAGCGACCCCTTGGTCACCCATGAAATTTTGAACCTTGATTCGATTTCTCGAAAACCCGACTTGTAACCGAAGGCATGACTAGACCTAAAAAGCAAAAGAGCGAGTTAGAATTACCTCAAGCAAGGGCGGACGTATTCATAATGGATGTGTCACTCGACACCCATGATTAAAAATAAATTTTTAGCTATGTATATGCTTTAATCTTGAGCGCCCCTGAAGAAATTTTGACGACCCCCATGAAATTTTTTTATAACTAACGACATACAAAATGTACTTTATTATAAATATAAACCAAAATGTTATAAAAACTTTTTAACTAAAATAAATCTACAATAAATTAGTTGGTAAACTGGACTATTATTCATATTCTTTATATGTTATAAACCAAATAAATTGAACCCAGTAATATTAAACTAATTTAGCCCATTAACTTAAGAATATGACCTGGTAAAGCGGGGTGTTCGTGGTTCGGTTTAATACCATGAAACCGTTCAAACCGGTTATCGATTTGGTTTCACGATTGGTTTTAAAAGATTCAAACCATAACAAACAGTAAGGTTTACAATTTATACCGGAAACTCAAACCTGACGTATAAAACCGGACCGGACCGCTTGATTAATATATATTTTATTTTTTAACATTTTATATTAGGTATAATTGATTATTTTATTGTGCATTTAACCATAATTAATATACTACAACATTGTGTACAGTGCTTTTCATACAGCAATTTTTAGATAGCAATTTCTTTAAGGTTTGCTTCACTAAAAATGCAGATTGATTGAGGTATATTAAGATCATAATGAGATTAGTTAAAATCCTTTAAATATGTGATTATTTTAACAATACGTATGAACAGTCTTAGAAATGAACTTTAAAACTTAATGTTAATAGAAACTGTGAAATCAAACCTTGTCGTGTTCTAGTTTGGATGACTCGTATAAAGGCCCACCGTGCCTAAACTGTGAAGCTAAACCGGAATCAAACCGTTAGTAATGGTTTAGTTTTGTTTGGTTTAATTTTCAATAGTTCAGCTTTGGTTTTAGATAATAAAAAACAACTACTAATAGTTTGACTTGCTTTTTGAATTAAAAACCATCAAAACCAGACCGTGAATACCCCTAACCAAATTTTGACTCTTAATACCAAATTGTTTTAACATTTATCAAAATGCTTAAGTATTTTATGTACATTGTTTTGTCCATTAACTTCAACTAGTTGTTCAATGGATTATAACGTTTATTAAAGTTAACATGAGAGATGTTTTTTTCCCTCCAACCAAGGATGTGATCTGATTTGTATAATCGGATTGGTGGTAAGAATTTGAGCGATAATGATATTTGTTATTTAAAAAATCCCTTGCTTAAGAATGTTATATATAGATGGGGTTATTGGATTTTAATAATCACAATTTTCATTTATTGGTCGAGATTAATCCTAACTCAGAAAATATTTACAAACACTCTCAACTTTGAGCTTATTTTCTTCCAATGACCTCTTACTAACTGAGAGTTAACCACCATTAGTTTTTTTCATGAAATGGGGCAAACTTTGAGTCATTATTCAACACCGCCACCCAACTTCTATCATGTTTATTTTTCGGTGTCTAGCCTCCATCTTCAGCTGAAATCTACCTCCTACGAGTCAAGTGTTTCAAATCAGAATGTGAAATTGACGGGTTTCAGGGTGCATAAGTTTTAAATTGACGGACCTGATGGTTGATTTCAACTTTCTGCTTAGTGTTTTGGTAATATAAGTAGTCCACGCCATCAAAAAACTAATGGTGTTAACTCTCAGTTAGTAAGGGATCATTGAAGGAAAATAAATTCAAAGTTAGAAGTGTCTGCAAACAATTCTTGAGTTGGAATTAATCCCGACAAATAATGAAAGTTAAGATTATTAAAATTCAATAACCCTATATAGATGATGTAATAGCTAGATTTCAAAGAATGAAAACCCGTTAAGAGCAGCTGTCCCGTTGTATATATACTATCATTTTCAGTGACGATGAGAGTATTTTTATTATGTATTTGATTTTTAAATTGGTTTATATATTTGTTGCGTGACATCAATCAAACCTGATCCAAAGAGGACTGAAAATTTTAATTGTTAATGATAGACCTTAAAATCTCACCCTCATGAAAAAAATTCCTGGTAGGTCACTTACATCAAGACTTCAAAAACACCTTCTTTAGATCCCACATAAAGTGTTGATTTTTTTTAAATCAATTTTAAACACAAACAATTATAACTATATGCATATAAGAAGCATTGATTACTTATTAATTTACGTTCTTCTCGATGAGGGGCTTCGAAACAAGCTAAGTTGCGTCCAAATTGAAGTTAAAATGAATAAAACATCGATAATCAACATATGATGTTCAAAATGGAACTTCTCCGAAGAAATTTGGTGAAATTTTATCCCAAATAGATGAGTGAACATGAATTTGTAATTATAAGAAAAGATATTCGGTAAGATCCCCTCTTGGGTTTTACTCTCCCACTTACGTGTTTAAAGTGTGATTGAAATGTTTTAAAAAATTCAAACTCGTGCAAGTTCAAGACTAGGTGGAGTATTGGTAATCTTAGTCCCATATTCAATTGTAAGACCTTGTTCTTTACCCGTTGCTTATCGCTTACCCATTATCTTTCGGGTATTGAGTATACAAATTAATTTGTTGGAAATTAGAGGATGTGATTCCCAATTACATTCCTTACTATTTTTAATCTTTATATAATTTATCACCAAGGATTAGAAATAGGGGTGTGCCAAAAACCGAAATAACCGAACCGTAACCAAAATAACTGACGCAACCGAACCGAAATAACCGAAACCGCTAAGAAACCGATGGTTTGGTTTGATGATTTTTAGAAACCGAATTTTTCGGTTCGGTTTTGGTTTTTCTTGTAACAAAACAAAAAAAAACGAACCGAAACCATACAATCAAACTTTATATTTAGAGGTGTAATCATACACTTATAAACATTAGTAGGCTATTAGTTACTTATTTAACTTATGTTATTTAAAAGAAAATAAATATTTAGGTTTCAAGAATGATCTTAAACTTCTTTTGTTTAAATTAATAGATTAAAATGTTTTATTGAATTTTATGTTCTTATATTTTATGGATTGCATTGAATTTTATTGTCAACTAATTTATAAGAATATATAGATTATATTTAAACATCAACACAATTATGTAAGGCCAAAGTTTTTAGTTTAAATTCATTACTTTAAAATATTTTTTTATTTAGAAACTTGAAGCCCAAATGGTAAAACCGAAAAAAACCGAAACCGAAGTGAAAACCGAAAACCAAAAAAACCGAAACCGAACGGTTTTAAAAACCCAGAAACCGAAATATCGGTTTTTGGTTTCGGTTTTAGGCTAAAACCGAACCAAACCAACCATGCACACCCCTAATTAGAAATACAGAAACTAAAATGTTTAATGAGTTAGTATATTATTATTATTACCAAGTAGAAAATAAAAAAAGAAAAAAAAATGCATACAAGTATGATTCGGGTAAACAGGCATGTATGCTTCTCACTTCTCGATTATCAACTAATATCTTATCTGTCTCTTATAAAATATTTTACAACTCTCATACCCAAATACACGTATTTGATATTTCAGGTTTCAAGTTCGTTTGTCATGCGTCAAGGGTTAAGCTGGTGAATTAGTCGAGCTCAAACAAGAGAAACTAGTTCAGAACAAAGATTTTATCGGCAGCGATTTTAAGGAAAATGTTGGGAGAGATGACGATGACTGGCGAAAATGACAAACTTGTTGTTTGCAAGGGAGTGGGTGTCTATACTTAAAGATGATGGTTAGATTCAGCAAGTTACACAGATTAGTTGGATCAAGACAGGCAGTCGTTACCTATAGGTCATGGATTCATAGCAGTTATAACGAAAGCTTGCATCTTGGTTCTCTTAGTTATCACACATCGTAAAACAACCAACCATATCAGCCTCAAACAGGCCAAATTTGTTCAGCAGACTGTTTGAATGGTGCTGTTGGTTTATCAGTCTTCTAACTTAGAATAAGGTCTTGATTCAATACTAAAACCTCTATAAATTAGAAGACTTGATCTGGGTTATCAGTTGCGAATTTAGTCATGTCAGGTCGTTCAATGCTATTTTAATCATGATCTGATTACCATTCAACTCGCCCATGTTGCAACCCTGATGATCTACACAAATAAAACTAATAATCTTCTAGATAGATATAAATCAGATTCATAAATGACTTCACCTGGGCTCTAATACCCCGGAAAGAGATAACAGAATAACGTACACGAAAAGCATTAACGCATTAACGACTAATACTCATACAGCCTAATGACTCTAGCCGAAGACAAGCAAGCAATCAGACTACTAAGCTTCTGTGGTCGTAGAATTTGAGAAATCAACCAGTGTTTGGTAAAGTTGGTCGGCTGTTGGACGATCACTTGGATCGGCCTTCGTACACTTTCGATAAATATCAATTAAAAATCTAAGGATTTTTTCTTTTTCGTCTTCTTCAGTCTCGGGTTTAGTCGATTCAGTATCTTCTGCTGAACCCAAAGCCTCTTGTTCATCCGTCAGTAGTGGTCGTTTGCCCATCTGTCCAAAAAATTAACAAGATAATTATTACCAATTCTTGGGCATTTGTAATTTTCAAGGATATAATATAATTCCAGTTTAAATATGTTAAAAGTATTCAATAGCAGAAGCTGTCAAAGTGATATTGAGGATGCATACTTTGATCCCTTAATTTAATAACTGATTGATCAGTTTTTATATTTTCTTCAATGGGTCAAACGGGTTTAAAAGTCACCCAAGGCGAATATTTGAAGGGGAAAAAAAAGATCATCAATTGATGTGGTAATCGTCTAAGTTTACACTGTAGCTGTGTTGTCTAGCACAAAAGTGGTCTAAATTATATTGGTCTAAAATATACCAATATATATGTGAATTCATACAAGGAGCACAAGCTATAATTGAGCTTAGCTCATATTACCCTACACAAGTACACAAATTCAACACAGAATTAAGGAGAGAAATATACTCAGCATTCGAATGAAGGGATGCACATACCAAAAGAAGCTCATGAATCTCAGACTCATGCAACCCAGCGTAAGGTAATTGCAAAGTCAATAATTCCAAAAGTAGGCATCCAAAAGACCATAAATCAACTTCCTGTAGTAAACAACAAATAATATATTAGGTAACAGCAACAAGTCGAACAAGTACAATTTATTACAATCTTATAATCTTAGTCACACCAGATTTATTAGCACCATCATAGCATATATTACTTCCAGAACTTATTGAAACAACATTCTATTGAATTAGCAAAAACATACCAGTCCATATGAACACCGCTCATGAATTGTCCGATAGACCTCAGGAGCCATCCAACGAGGTGTTCCCACACAAACATCAGGTGGCGGTATCCCCATATGGCCAATACAACAAGTATGCAAAGAAGAACGTAAAGGAACTGCTCTATCAAAATCACAGAGCTTAACAACAGGTTTTCCATCAGATTTTTCATCATCTAAATCCATTAAAATATTTTCACTCTTCAGGTCACGATGGATCACATCTTTTGAATGGAGCTCAGATAATGCCCAAGCAACATCTTTAGCAATTTGCAAAGCCAATTCCACATGAACATGCTTCTCACCAGATCTTGCAAGCTTTTCTATATAGTGCTGTCATAGACAAAAAGATTAAAATAATGTATAATTAGATAAGGAAGGTTGTGATTAGAGGTAACAAAATGGGAATATCAGACACATTATTTAACAAGTCGATATGGGAAAAATTTTGTGCAAGCCAAACAAATCAGGTTGAGTGCGTGTCATAAATGATCGCACTATTACACTATAACAATAATAGATTAACAGTTTAGATGATATGCCTTAGCCCTTAAGAGGTTATATGGATTAAATTTTACTTTGAAAAACTTCTAATCAACCCATTTGATCAAGTCCCTTTTAAGCTAGCTTTTTTAGTTATAGCTGTTTGATCTGAAAAAGAAAAGACATATCCCAATTCTACTCGTTCGTAACTAAATGTGAAGAAATCGACACCTCAAGATGAGCTGACCAAAGAACCAGATAAAAGTGCTTTAGAATATTAATGATACTCACCTTTAATGATCCCCCTTTTACATGCTCCATAAAAATGGCAGACTGCAATATGCGTTTCTCTGGGGTTCCATCTGGCGATAGTAACCATTTGGTAGATATTTGATGGCCTAAAATTTCTACAATACAAGGATGCTTCAAAACACTTAGAAGTCTCACCTCCCCTAAGCAGTTATATTCAAAATTCATAACTTCATCTGCAGAGCTCCCATTCAATTCCAAGGTGCGCACCTGCCACATATATTTCCTGATTAACATTTTTCCTGATAAAAATAGTACAACAAAAAACCCAAGTCTGTATATGCTGATATGACTCTGGAGTATTGCAAGCAAAACAGGCAGGTCAGACGAGTTGAGTAATGGGTCAAAGCAGGTAGTTTTTAATTTGGTACGGGTAAGGTTAGGTTGACCCAGAACAGTCTAATTTTTTAGCGCTCCTTTACAAAAAAATAGAGTCAATCAAATATTATAACAAAAACTATCTTATTTTAATAACCTGAGTTCTTAAATAAACATGATTCAAGAATTTTTATGCATTTAAATACATATTCAGTGACGTTTAACCCGTTGGACATATATCCTTTTAAGCTACCATATTAATCCATATGGAATACATCTCAAATCAAACCACATATAAGCAAAAAGGCGAAATTTCCACCCCTACCATGAAGTTCCATCATCTACCATAACATGCATTGCAGTGAACACTAAAACTACACTCCCATCTTTCCTCTCAGCATTAGGAGTAATGGATATTGAAAAAGAACTAATTGCGCAAAACACATTAAAACAAAGTGAAAAATGAATGATTAAAGCATGTATTAAGACCTTAGCAGCAGCTTCAACAGATCCAAGGTTGCACTGGATGAGGGTCGAAGAACCTCCTTTCTTAACTTTCTCACATGAAGAAAGAGCAGGAAAAGAACAGTTCACATCAGGACTTGCATCACCATTGATCCGGCTCAAAGGGACGTACCTGAAAAAGAAACAAACAGGGTAAATATGCAACCATATACTGCCATGTAAATGCCAGCTAGACGCGCACACGTATAAAAAATAATCTCTATTTTGCAGTAATGATTAATGGTTAGCCTGTAATAGAATTGAAACAGAATAACCATCAGCATCTCCGCCAACAAGGAAAATCTGTTCTGTTTACGCTTCATTAGTGAACTGACAAAATGGCACATATTCACTTCACAAACTTTGAAAAGTTTGCAGTTCGATAATTAATTATAGTCTTTCATAGCGTAATTTACAAATTTTAGCTATTAAAAAATCAGGCCCCCAGCATAAGATTTCAAAAAAGATAAGAAAGTGAATCCACCTGACTTAAACTTCTGTCACATTACCCAACCCGCCCATCTCGCCACTTTTGACAGATATGACGACTATTTTTCTAATACATCTGATTATTTTAATGTGATCTTCACTTAGATTATTTGGTTCTATGTGAACATGTTGTCATGCATTGCTAGTTAATGTGGTGTGTCCTAGTAAAAGCATTCATCTTGCACAGTCATGTAAATATGTAATAAAGTTTTTTATATGTGATAAAAGTTTTTTACATTTGCTACTTACACAAGATTAAATTGGAGAGTTTAGATACCCATTATAATGAATATGTATTCTTCTATGTATATATACACACACACATGCAATCTTATGATAGCATACAAGACATACCTGTAACAATATTCCGGGTCAGTCTCTTCCCTTATATCATGAGGCCGACATGCATCCACTATCATTCGAACCTCTGAATCACCCCTCTTAACAACAATTACGTTCCAGGCATGAGGTGCAAAATCCAAATACCCCCTCACAAGTTCACATGGTACCCGAGGCTCCACTCGGTCACAAAGGTACTAAATTTCAAATAAAGGAGAAAACAAAACAAGTATTCATCAGTACAAAGTAAATAGAATGACATAAACCATAGATATGAACCCAAACTACATGAGACATAAGTCTAGTAGATTTGGTTACCTTCATGAGTAATGCTCTATGTCTACAAACACCAAATTGTAGAGTCCCAATAGGGACGACAATAGATTTTCTCCTTGATTTTACCAACTTAATAGATTTTTCACAAAGGCCAAGAAGAACAGTATCCTCTGCAGTGTTTATACTCTGTTTTGAAGATTTTATAATGTTGCTGTGATTCCCAGTCGGGCAAGTGCAGACAAATGGCTTGTTATAGTTTGATCCAGATATAGACTTCCGTGCCCTATCAACCAATCCACTTTTGTCGGTCCCTCCAAAATGATTCGACACAAACAGAGCAAGCAAAGAAGCTATCTGCAACTTATCAAGTTCAGTAGTCCCATAGATTTGTTTTAAATGAACCAACAATGCTTTAGCACATAGTGTTACAGCATCCAATGCTTCATCCCTTTCCCTGAATAAATTGAAACATCATCAGTCTTACAATGATAATTGTTCATGTGAAACAATTATTTCGTGTATAACAGATATCGAGATCAATAAAATACCTATCCAAGAGAATAACTTCACGTGAACCACGATGCAAGTTTTTGTCATAATCACTAAGAGGCAAAAAAGGACGATCTCGCCCTGCATCATAAAACCCATCTGGTAGATGGTCCTCAATACTACAAAAGGACATTGTACTATATTTAGAAGACATATCTAAATGTATGTCAATTGGTCTCCTTGACTTGCTGGGTTTAGGATTAAGATCCTTATCAGAATGCCTTTTTGACTGTGTATTACTACAAAAATTGTCCAACGCGTGACTAGCCTTTGAAGAAGATCCCAATGCATCATCGTTTTCAGTACAATCATCTTCTACCTCTTTACCCTCGGCACAATTTTCATTAACATGTTCTGAACTATCATCATCTACAACAAGTCCTTTGTCATCCGAAAAATTTTCTGGAAGAGATTCTGATGAAATGCCAGTTTTGCCAGATTCACGACTTTTGGTTGCAATTTGAGTTGAAACACGAGCAGATTTGTCACCTTTCCCATTCCTGTTGCAGTTTAAACGCTTTTGGCGAGCTCTCCGTTGCAAAACACGATGCCCCTTTCTGTGTTTTGCTGCTGGTATACTTCTATTTGATGATGATCCGGTTTTATAAAGAGATAAGGAATCAGCAGTGTCTGGTTCACAGTTGATCATTAATGTAAATTTCACATCAAAATTCATTTATAGAAAAGAAATTCTACTTAAAGTACTGACAAGAAGAAAGAGAATGACGGTGCTTACCAATTATAGTATCATCAGGAAGATCTGTGATAGTACTTTCAAGTACATCCATCTCTTCATTGGTCATGTCCTCATCATTCCCCTCTAGATCACAGCTTATCCAATGTGGTATTTGAGAAAAATTTGAAAGCTTGTTGTACTAAAGCAGAGCACATAATAACACGATAAGTCACCCTAGGATAATATACAAATAATGAAATAAACAACATTCATAAACATAAAACTGATGAAGAAACAAATTAAGTCATCCTCAAAAAGCAAATCCTTGCTGATGTGTTGAACTCAATATATCAAAAACAATATTGGAATGATTATAAATCTCATTTATGTCTTGGTGATAATTCATGATTTCATTCCATTCCCATATCACATCCATACAATATTCCGAACAAAGAAAGCTTAGTTTCTACACAGCTTAGACTATAAGGAGCAACTCATAAGTCATAACAGCTTTGCAGTTTGCACTAATGTAAAAGAGAGTTTTTATAATAAACCCTAATATCAAAACATATCCTGGAAATCATAGTAAAAGTTGGAACATGTTACTCCTAAGGACAACACTAAAGTTGTCATGATAAACATCAAGACTCAAGTATGCCCCTGCAAACCTATACAAAATGTCAAACACCAGAATAAAGTATCTACTGATACAATTATAAAATACATTACCTCAGAGAACATCAAGTCACATAAAGCATTTATTAGTGGCCTAGAAACAAGTCGTATACAAAAACAAATTATCATTGTTCTTCAGGTGCAATATTTTGTATACGTAAAAGCATATAGCATTCATTAAATAAAAATTTCACACATTCATTGTTTTTAATAGCTTCAACTATAACTAGTTTCAAGATAAGATAACTTGGAGCTGGATTAATTTGATTATATGTACCTGAAGATTTAGTCTCCGAAGGTTATGCATCAAGTCAAGTTTAAGAGACTCCAAAGATGTCAGTCTGTTGTTTGAAAGGTCCAGGTGTTCTAATCTTTGAAGAGATGACAGGTTTGAAGGTACTCCGACCAACTTATTGTTAGCAACTTTTAATGTTATCAATGCACTCAAATTAGTAATTTCTTCAGGTAAATTTTTCATTTTATTGTGTGAGAGATCTAGGTACTCCAAACAAGTAAGACATCCAATTTCTGAAGGCAAATATCTGCATATATTCAACAAAAATTTCATTAGTTGCTTTGAATTAATAATACGGTTAATCTGTTATTATCTTAAACAAACAATTAAAGCAACCGAGAATTTTTTTGAAGCTTCTTATGGAAACATACAAAGGAATACTGGAATATTGTTACAAGTTAGAACATAGTCAGTACCACCTCAATTATAATGAGATACTACTACTGTCCTGGAAACTCAAGCCAATTTGCAGCCTTGGTTTCAAACTTTTAATTAGTGTGAGCGAGGCGATCAGAAAAACACCTTAGGTCCTACGGCTACGCTTCATATAAATGTGGGTCAATTTTGGTCAAAACTAGGGTGTGGAAGAGGCTGATATGTAAAAATGATGAAAAGGATGAAGAGAATATGAATGGTTTACTTGATAGAAAAGGTTGAAAAGTAAAAAATATGAGAGAGATGAAGTCTTGGTTGTACATAGAATTATGGCTCTACGGGAAGCTCTCTTTGCATTCGGCTTTCAGGACCTAAACGCCTTGAAGCGCATTGCCCTTCTTAAAACCAAGTTTGCAGTTTCATCTATCTCAGTTTGCATGTATTGAGAATAAGATCATGTAATCAACATATCTCCTTACCTTAAGCTCAAAAACAATAGAATCATCCACTTTCTCATGTCACCCTTTAAGTAGGTGCTATTAACATAAGCATGTTATCCATATAGACTGTTGCTCAACATAAACTATAAAGTCTAAACCAATCTCAAGTCCATAATACAATGTTGTTGTAAAGAACTAAAGAACAAGATGCAGGCTAAGGAAACATGAGTGGAAGTGTTCAGAATACATGAATCAGCACATACATCTATGCAACATTAATAACAAAAAAGAAGTATCAAAGTAACTAAACCCTTCCATTTAAAGTTTCCTTATCACCAATGTCTGCCCCAATCAAAACAGACATTATTTTACTTTAGGTCCCATTGATTTGTGTCTTAAAAAGATGAGGCACTCCTAAGTTAGTTACCTTTATCCCAGAAGCAACCCGCCTTTATTTTTTAAGCTTGGACATTTTTTCTAAACTAAAAAACAGTCCTGCAGGTTGTTGCCTACCATCACCTCATGACGCCATCATATAGGCACACCTAATTGATCAAGGCGAGATGGCATTGCCTTGTTCTCCTTGACCATGAGACTACTACGAAACCACAAGAAAAGCAAACTATATAACTACACGTCCTTACAACTAAAATCAGAATTTCCACTAGCAATATCCAGAGCTAAGTCTTCTGGTTCACATTAATATTCTGGACTATGTTCACAGCCAAATATTCAGGAACAAGTCAGTAGTTGAAAAACTGTGATGACCTTATGAAATCATAAACCTATTCGACACAACAAAAATAACTGAACACAATCAATGTAAAGTGGAAGAATAAAGCAACTTAGAGCAGTGAATAAGGACAATATTAGTCAAAATAAGTACATAGTTGTAAGTTTCAGAAACAAAGCTACATTCCTAGTCTTCTCCTCTGAAGGCTAAAGTCATTCAAGTTATAAACAGACAAATCATTCCCGTAATTCATTATCAAACATCTTTAAACTTAAATGTGATAGAATCATTAGAAGTGGATATAACAAAACATTAGAAGGGGATAGAATCACATTCACCTGATAGAAAAGTGACAAACAGACAGCTTGGTCAACCGCACAAGCCCCATGATATCAGCCAACAATGGGAATGCTGAAGGCCTAGGAGGCGCCTTACTAAGCTCCAACTCCTTCAAAGCCTTCAACTTCTGCAGAGGCAAACCAGTCAACCCCGGTAACGATATCTTCACTTGCAATCTCTCAAGATTCACCAAGTTCCCAAACTCCGACGGAAACAAATTAACATCATTCCCAAAGAACTTAAGGGTTTTCAACTTCCCCAAACCCCCAACCGACCGAGGAATCAAATTAAACGTATTCTTATACACATACAAACCCTCAATCGCCCCATTACCACCATCACTACCCCTAACATCATCCAAAACCTGCAGATCCAAGGTCTTTCCAGAAGCGTCAATTGCGGATTCAACGTTTGAGTTCTCCTCCAACTCTTCTTCGATGTTCTCTGTCACCGTAGCGGTGCAATCGTTGTTGCTAGTTGGAACAACTACTGTTTCGTCTGAATTTGATGTCTGCATCGTGAGATTTTTCTAGGGTTTGGGGTGCGAATTGAAGAAAGAGTTATGAATTGAGATGATGCATTGGTGGTAGTTGGTTGTGGTGATTGTGTGGAGAATGTGAACACTTTGGTGGTGAATGATCGAGGGTGGATGAGGGTTGATGGGATTCGGCTATGGGAGTTAAGAACCCTAAAATCTGCAGAAGATGAAGGTATTTGTACAGTAGGGGTGGGTGTTTAGGTAATTTACGTAGTTGTCTTCGAACAAATTTGAAATTATGTGTTTTATTTGTGTTTGATAAACTTTAACGAAACTTCCCCCTCACGTTGTAATTTCTTTTTTTTCAAATGTTTTCCAAAATTACAATTTGTATTTCTTAACTAGTTTAAAAATCCGTCAATTATACGAGTTAAATGAAAATATTAAATTAATAATTATTTAATAATATTTAAAAATTATAAAATAATATTTTAAAATACATAAAAGTAAGAAATCATGACAGCGGAAAAATACATGAAAGTAATAAATCATGGCAGCGGAATAGTTAAACAAAAACCATTTCATGCATTAATAATAAATTTTGCCAAGAAATACATCGTTATTACAAGTTTTAAAAGAACATTTAGTTGTATTACAAGACAAAAATATCATTTCTGCATAACACGGATGCAGTCTTTAGTTGCCAAGTAGCTTCAACCTCGTGCCACCCCCAGCAACATCATTACCTGTCAATAGATATGTATATAAAAAGTCAGCATTGCTTAGTGAGTTCTAGTTTTAATAATATAGAAGATATACATTTGTAAGCTTCACTTGGTGTTCATCCATCGTTATACATAACCATTCATTAAGAGATTCATTATCTTTCTTTCTTTCATTATTTTTCTCTTTCATTAACTAGGATTGCACAAAGCAAAAGCCTATATTGTTAGTTGGCAACAAATGTCAAACCCCTATCAATACACATTTATAAGTGGTAGCTAAACCCTGACAGTTGACCCACACTGCTAGGCACGAAGCCTGCATGAATACTGGTCTTATTTATTTATTAGTCAATCACAAGGATTAGACCCCAGATGTGCATCCTTTGGGCTGAAATAGCCGCACATCAGTTGAGCAACCGACACCCAAGGTCGTGAACCTCCATTTGTTTTGCTTGCAAGGATTTTCATAAGGGCCCGGGGGTACCAACTTCTGTCACACCCCGAATATCGCAGCGGAAAGTCACGTGGCGTGGTGTTAACGGAAGTTGGATTTATTCCAACGGTCATAATCAAACTTTAATATTTAATAAGCTCACTACTCTTATATAGCAAGAAATTCAAGCTTAATTACAATAACATGTTTAGTTTATGAAACGATAAGTTTTGTTATTACAAATTCTGAACAGTAGTCAACCCAAAACGTTTGGCCTTCCTAGCACATTTCCATCATTTCTAACCAAGCGTACCTACAACCCTGAAAAGCATGAAAAATATTGGTCAACATAAAGTTGGTGAGCAATCGAGTTTTACAACATTTGATTTTTCCAAGAAAAATGATATGATGTAGCGAGATATAATATACTCAACATAGACTAGCTATGTACTATGATTAATTCAGGTCATAAGTCCATTATCAAGCCAAGAAACACGTCGTTGCCCCACAACAGTCCAAACATATAAACTCCCTCGCTACAACCTGACCAGCGCGACTGGTCTTTAGAGCTCAACAGTATACATCTATACTATTGACTCAACTTATACCATTATAATATATATTAATCTCGTTTTACCCATCATGTATAAAAATAATTGAACAATCATGCTTTTCCCCCAAAACAGTTTAAATAAAACAATATTTAAAATGGGGCCGAAGAACTCACCTTCATATGCGATTAAATATCAGATCTATAGCGTCTTGCATCGATCTTATCAAGATCCTAAACGTGAAAGACTTACTTTTAAAATCGAAAAGCTTGTTTATAAGAATGTTGTTCTCCCAATTTATTTGACTTTTAACGGTAAAAACGTACTTAAAATTATTGCAAGTGTTTTTTTTTAAATCTTTTTATGATTTTGAGAGGGTTATTATTTATTAAATATTTTTCTTATAGGAAAAGAGAATTAATATGTTTAATAAGTCATTTAACACGCATAATTTAACTTACTAATACCTAATAATACCATTAGTCCATTCTAATTCTATATTTGTTTCTTACAAAGACTATCACAATTTCCTAAACTAACAATTTATGACGTGAAACTCCAATTAATTATCTATCAGTATTCTAGCGATTTTACCCAAGACTTTCACCATTCTATATATATATATATATATTTAAATCTGAAATATATTATCTTTTCTTTGTTAAAAATATAGAATATATATATATATATATATATATATATATATATATATATATATATATTTTTTTTGAATAAGCCGATACTATTTTTAATTTGTGAATTATATTGATAAATTTTAAAACACGTTAACTTGTGTTAATTGTTTTGTAAATTACATATTTACTTTTATTAATCGTAAATTGCTAAAATATATCGTTTTTTTAGGTTGCTTATAAATTTTATTTTATAAAAGTCTTGGAGTCTTAAAATGTCATTTTAGTCAAGTTAGTTTGTCACAACGTTCCGTTAGTTTTAGGTAAGGTCTTAAGGTTCTCTACTTATTTTTGTCAATCAAATCTTTTCCCTTATGTGAAGTTTTTCTAACGTGTTTTTATTGCCGATTTTGTATCAATAATCCAACTTAGTCATCTAACCTAAACATCTTTTTATTTTGTCCAACAATCCTCATTTATTCAAGAGTTCTTATTATGTCCAACCTTGTTAATCCATCCATAACTTCTAACTTATCATCCTTATGATATATATTAGACCAATCTTTCCATCTACACATACGACATACATACGCAATCATAAACATACATCTACACTCATTCTCATAAGCCCAAACCATATTTAAAACAAGATTTCATCAAACTAAAGCTATTTCAGCATGCATTTTCAGATTATAACTCATTTCAAAACCCATTTTCATCAAAACGTAAATTTTTATGAACATCTAAGCGGGTGAACTAGGGTTCATCAAGATCTCCATCTTGATCACCCATGCATGAAGTGATAAAGACAAGTTAACCCAAACAAGTATACCTTAAGCCTAAACCAACGATCTCTAGTGCTAGCACACGAATCTTCGAAACCCGGTTACGCCTTCAAGCTCCTACCTCAACTTTACTCGAAAACTCTCTCGTTCTTGACTCGAATGGAACAAAAGAAAGGTTCTTTATAGTGGTGGTGGTGGTGTGATTTCGAAAAAAGAGGGTATTAGTGGTGATGTTCGCGGTGCCCGAAGGGGTGGGGGTAAGGCGACCTACGGTGGTGGGGTGACAGGTTGATGGTGGTCACGGTGAGGTGCAGTCACGGTGGAGTGGCTGCGGTGTAGCTGGCGGTTGCGGTGATGGTGCGGTGGCAGGTGGCAGTTGGCGGATGTGGGAATGGTGGTGGCTGCTGGTGGTCTCGGCGGTGGAAGGGGGCGGTGGATGGTGGCTTCGATGGTGAATGGCAGCTGCGGTTGGTGATGGCAGACGGTGGTGCGGCGACGGTTGGTGGCTGTGGTGGTCTCCGGCGGTGGATAGGAGGGTGGAGGTGGAGTGGTTCTCGGTTGGGGGAGCCGATGGGGGAGGGGGGAAGAGGGAAGGGGTAGAAGGTGAAGAGTTGTGTTAGTGTGTGTGTAAAGATTGTGTGTGTAGTGTGTTTTTAAACACTCATGCTAGCATGAGTTGTCATTCATGCATAAGACCCACCTATTATTATTATTATTAACATCATTATTATTATTATTATTTATCTCAAACGGTTAACTTACAACAAGGTTTGGTAGAAACGTCGATGTGAGTTTCAGATGGTTAATCGCAACAGATAATAATAAATAAATATTATTATTAGACTGAGTCGAACTAGTGTTGACCTGATTTTGACTAGGTGCCATACATTCATTAAGTTCCACTGTCTTTCTTTTATTCCTTTGTAACCACTTGTTTATGAATAATACTTGTAAGGTATCCGGTCATTAAAATCACATAACATGAAATATTCATAATCATAACGGTAGCCCATAAACAAATAAAGCATTAGAAACACTAAACAAACATAATCTCCCATTAAAATATAAGTACCAGTCACTTAATTTCCATTCCCAAAATTTCAGAATAAACTTAAGTGTCCACAGCGCATGAAATAGGTATACAACGGATGACTTAAATGTTAAGTGTCCACAACGGACAGCCAAAGTCCACAGCGGTCGACCAAAGTTCACAGCGGATGAATCAAACACTTAACTATCCACAACGGACAGTCAATGTTCACAGCGGATGGCTAAGGAATACTAAGGCATTATAGCGGATGGCTAAGTTTCACAGCGGATGAGTTAAGCACTTAAGTGTCCACAACGGACGTGCATGAATACCTTAAGTGTCCACAGCGGATAGTCAATGTCCACAGCGGATGACTAAGGAATACTAAGGCATTACAGCGGATGACTAAGTTTCACAGTGGATGAGTTACGCACTTAAGTGTCCACAACGGACGTGCATGAATACCTTAAGTGTCCACGGCGGACAAACAATGTCCACAGCGGACGACATGAATAATCCTCCTAAGTGTCCACAGCGGACATTCTAACATTGTTCAAGTGTCCACAGCGGACAGTTAGTGTTCATAGCGGACAACATGGATAATCCTTCTAAGTGTCCACAGCGGACATTCAAAGCCCACAGCGGACAATCATCCAAATACTTATGTTCTGCTTATGCAAATTCTAGTTCCATACAACACTTCTAATCGCATACTTAGCATAGATTTATTAGATTCATACACTAGAACGTAACAAACAACCATTTAACTTCATAAAATCTTTTAAAACATACATCTTTCGAAAACATCCATATTTTTCATAGAAAAACATAGTTTGGTTTATGAAACATCAGTTTAATATACATATCAGCCCCAAACAAGTAGAAAACATATAAAAGAGGGGATCTAGAACTCACCTTAAACAGCTTTCAAGCAGAACACAACAACCCGAGTGCAACTTGGAGTTCTAACACCTAAACACACGTAAACATACAAGCTCAACACATAGAAACACATAAAAAATCGGTCCTGAAGCTTGAACCCGACTGAAACCGAGAAGGAAACAACTTAAAATCTTACCTTTTGAAGATTTCTTCTACTTTCTCTCTCTAGAACCGGTAGGAGTTTCTTTCTCTCTCTCTAGCAGAAAGTTAGTGCATGGGGAGAGAATATGGGCGGCCTTACTTTCTTTTTAAACCTCATTATGGGCAGGTTTGTCCCTTGTACACTTTTAACTCTCGTTTTTTAAAATAAACTCCCGTTTGCTCCCTTACTTCTCTTTTCTTTTCTTTTTCTAAAATTTCCGGGTGTTACACATGAGCAACCCCTTCGATCGTGACTCAATATTAAATAGCACCATCGATCTTAGTCAAAGCCAATAACAACTCACTTGTAAACTAACACACCATGACGGGGGTACCATCCTAAATACAACATTACACTAGGTGTTAACCCAAACCCCATAAACTAAAGAGACGTAACAATAGTGACCCACAAGTGTTGTTCTCATGGGTAATTCCCCAGCCGTGACTCAAATGTGAAAATCCTAGTCATAACTCACCTAAGGAAGCATATAAAAGTATTGTAACTACAAGTAAGAGCATATAATACAACATAATCTAACCACAAGCAGAAAGATAGGGGAAGCCCTCAGTCGTGACCGACATAAGAGTACCCCCCTCCCCTTACAAGCCGTACTTACACATATGATAGGGGAAGTACGGGTCCAAAACTTAGATCCTTTAGACGAAATAACAAAGGAAAAAATGACATTACCAGAAAAAAGAAGCCAATGATAACAAATGACAAAGTCAACTATATGGACAATATACCTTAACACCATGTAGGAATCCTTTGCACAAAACAAGATTAAAACTCTCTGATCAAGGGAGTTCAACTTGAATTATTGACTATAGACTACTCATAATAGATTCTCAATCTAGAGACTCACTTCTACAAATCCTATAAATACCATCTTGCACACCAGGTAAAAGGCACCCATGGAATCACTCTCTCACTCTAAATCTCTTGAATTCTTTAACTCAACCTCTCAAACTCATACTCCTAATCTATACCTATATACATTTATGTTTATGTTTAATACATACTGAACGTATACTGACTGGAGCGTTAGAATGCCCTCGAAGCTTAAGCTTCGGAGCTCTCTAACGAGTTTCTTATGGTTGCAACTCATATGCATTAGAAGAAGAAAGATGAGCTTACATCACCCATTAGACGAATCTGGACTAGATGAGTCACCCTCTTGCATTGCTTTTCTTTGACTCGCCTCTAGGTGATGAAGTTGTAGTAACACTACAAGAGATCTCTTTTTACAGTACAAGTTTATTTGAAAAAAAATTTTAGGTGCGATGTGAGACTCATTGTTTATGGTTATTTTCTCATTTATGCGTGTGCGTACATAAAGTGCATCTTTTGTTAACACACTATTATTGTGTTAACTCATTAACTCAATCATATTGAGTGTTGGGTTTTTAGTAGGGTGATCCAATGGTTGTTGTTATATACATCTAAATTAATAAAAAAATGTTGCATAAGTACCACAAGGGGAAGATGGTAATTTTACCACTCTGTAAGTCTTAGACATATAACCATCATTTCTTTACTCTCATTTCTTTTTTAAACACTCAACCACCGAATTAAAATACCTCTCTCTATCTCCCTCTCTCTTATCAAGATCTACATCGTTTTTCTTTTAAAATACCTCTCTCTATGTTAGGTTCTTGTAGATCGGTTCACCTTCTTCACCGTTTGTTATCGCACTTTTTTCACCACCTGACGTTGCTCCTTCTTTATAAACAAAACCATAGCCACTGAAAGCCCCTGTGTTATACTCCCTTTCGACCATACACGTTACTCACCTTCACCAGTCACCACACACTATCACAATACCACCACCACCAACTGGTCACCATCGTCACAACACCACCTCCTCCCATCACTCACCTTCATCAGTCGCCACACACCTTCATCAGTCGCCACACACCTTCAACTTATTCTACATATCAACCTTCTACCGGAGCTTCACCAGAAACCTATAATCTTAAACTCCAATCATAAACATTTTATATAGGTATGTCTTAAATTAGCTTAAATTGATTCAAGTTAAAGGTCATGTTTTTTTTTAATTTTCACAAATTGTTAATGGGTGGTGTTCTCTTTGTGTCTAAAATTAGCTTAAATAACTACCATTTAAGCATGTTATTCTAGAAAAGTGTTCTTAATACTTTTTTTTTTGTTTTCTAGTTGGATTAAAGTAGATAAATACGGTGATTTGAACATGTGGCTCAGCATTATGTCAAAGTGGTAGACCATTTAAACTACATCGGATTCTTGCACCGATGTAACACACTTCTTGCATCAATGAAAATAATTCTTACGTCGATGTAGTACCCTTTGTTATATTAATATTATATCGTGTTATGTCAATACTTGTTGCATACCATACTGTCACGTCTCTCGAGAATAAATCAATCCTTTAAAGAAATTGTTTCTAGAATGACATAATGAATAAATGAAAAGTAATATAGTTGGTAATGAAGAAGCAGTTGGTGATGCCCATGGAACAAGGGATGAGTCTAATGCTGATGTGGGTGATGATCTTGGAAAAAGGAAGAAGTCAAATGTTAACGTGGTTGAATCTAATGTTAATGTGGATCACAGTGATGCTAATATGAACTAGTCAAATGGTATCATGGGTGAAACATATGTTATTGCGGGTGACTCAAATGTTGTTGTGATACAAACACAAGGTATGAGTCTAGTAAACTAATAAAACCCTATTTTCTTTGTTGACCAATTTTCTTAGTAGTCACACATTATAAAGAGATTTTCATACATTATAATTATTACTGATACTAAAAACCAACTCATGTTGCTGCAATTGTTTTTATTGTCTTTAGATTGTTTCCATAAATCTTTTTGTCTTCGTATTGGCCCCAATACATGTTTTTTTTTTTTTTTTTTTGCAATATATACTTAAACTGTGTTATTTTAAAAATCATATAACATCAACTATAGCTCGCTTGCGATGTGATAATAATCATTTACATGTATATGAGTTTACTTAATTGTGTTATGGATTCATGGAATGGCTTAAATTATACAAATTAATTATAATTCATTTACTAGTATCAGTAGTCAATATGATGCCATCGACAACTTAAATATATTTTTCAACTTCTTTTAACAAAGCTAATGGTGGCGGAGTTACTTAAAAACGTCTCTTTTGATAGTTACTTTTTTATATATAAATAATCAATAACATTATCTTTTTTACTTGTACGGTTCGAAATACTATTCCATAAGAAAAAGTAATCTTTAACTGACTTTATTTATGGTCTGGTATCACAAATCAAATATATTTCATTACACTTTTGTTGCGTAATTATCAACATCTTCCTCTTTCATGTATGGGTTCGCGTCAAGTTTACACGTTAGCTTTTTCACGAGTTTATGTCTCCGTTGCAACGCACGGATCATAGAAACTCGTTTGGACTGCTAAACAACTCAATATGACTACTAACTTATCTGTTACGTTGCTAACTAGATCTTGATCCAGAGGATATAAAGACAAAGTCCCCTAATCGTCAAACGACTCAAACCTGTTATGGGTTCACTTGCATCACTACATGCGTTCAAATGCTCTCTCTCTTGAACCCAAGTAAACGTTTCAAATCACCACACACCCAATGGGGTCTTCGTTGCGGCATTTAATCAAACAACTGCAGTGCAACAAGACCCACCTTCGTTTTCCCCTCATTTCCCCCATATCCATCAGACCCCTATCATCATCACCACCAACAACAAAGCCCCCTGAACTATACGCTTCGTTTTTCTGCACACTAATCCACCTCTTCATTTCTCGCAATCGCCTCGTTAAAGCCGCAGAGGCCTTCAATGCCATGCGAAATCACAATCTTGTTCCCAAAAGTTTGAGCTTTTGGAACCGAATTCTTCGAGAATTCAACGATTGTGGGATGGTTTCACAGGTATGGTTTGTTTATTCGGAGATGATTGATTGTGGGGTTAATCCTGATGTAAAGACTCGTAATATAGTTCTTCAATCTTTGTGTAAAGTGGGTAGGGTTGAATTAGCGTTAGATTTACTTCGAGATAGAAGTTTTGGTGAATGTGATGTTGTTAGTTATAATACTGTGATTTGGGGGTTTTGTAGATATGGGTTTGTCGAACAGGGATTTGGGTTGTGTTCTGAGATGATGAAAAAGGGGGTTGATTTTGATGACTTTACTTGTAATATTTTGGTTAAGGGTTTTATAGATGTCGGTTTGTTCGGATATGTGGATTGGGTTGTTGATCAGTTTGGTTATAGAGGTAGGGGTTATGTAGATGTAGTTGGTTTCAATACTTTGATTCATGGGTATTTTAAAGCTGTCAATGTGGATGTTGCTGTTGAGATGTTGCATAGGATGAGGAAAGAAGAATCTTTACCAGATATTGTTACTTATAATACTTTGATTGACATGTTCTGCAAGATGAAGTATTTTGATCAGGCGAAGAGTATTTTTGATGAGATTATGGCGCCTGAAAGAAACAGTGGGTCTGTTGTTGAGGGTACCGTTGGTGGTGATGATAATATTGGAAAAGATGTCATCTTGATGCCGAATGTCGTCACTTATACTTCACTAATCAATGGGTATGTTAAGCATGAAGGACTTGAGGAAGCAGTTAGTTTGTATGATAAAATGCTAATGGATGGTTTATCGCCTGATGTAGTCACTTATAGTTCGGTTATCTATGGTCTTTGCAAGCATGGGAGAACCGATGATGCTCCGGCACTTTTCAAGGAAATGAAAAGGGTGGGTGTCGACCCTAACTATGTAACGTACTCTGTGTTACTAGATTTTTTTCTTAAAAGAAAGAATCCGGCAGTTTCCCTTGGACTCCAGGGTCAAATGGTAGTGAAAGGAATTCCATTTGATGTTGTTGTATTCACCATTTTGATGGATGGGTTATTTAAAAGTGGAAAACATAATGAAGCCGAGATGATGTTTAACAATCTTATAGATTCTGGTTTTGTTCCAAACTGTATCACCTATTCTGCGTTGATTGATGGACGCTTCAAATCAAGAGATTTGGATGGCGTCGAGTCAGCATTACAAGAAATGGAGTATAAAAATATCTCTCCAAATGTCATTACATACACTATTTTGATCAACGGATTATTAAAACTCAAAATGCTTGATGCAGCTGTTGGTACCTTGAAAAAGATGGTGGGTGAGAGAGTTATGCCAAATATCTTCACTTACAGTAGCCTAATTGATGGCTATTTTAAGGCCGGGAAACAAGAAATGGCTATTAGCTTTTATGAAGAAATGAAGTTGAGTGGGTTGGAGGAAAACAACTTTATACTTGATGTCTTTGTCAATAATTATAAAAGAAAAGGGAAAATGGATGAAGCTGGTATCTTTTTTGAAAAGATGACATCCAAAGGACTGTTGCTCGACTCTACTAATTATACATCACTAATGGATGGTTATTTTAAAGCTGGTGAGGAGTCAGCTGCTCTTAAAATGGCTGAAGAGATGACTCGAAAAGAAATACAGTTTGATATTGTTGCTTATAATGTTTTAGCAAATGGATTATTAGGGATGGGGAAGTACGAAGTGCAATCTGTTTATTCAAGCATAAAAGAACTTGGTTTGACGCCAAATCTTGAGACATTTAACACTATTATTGCTGCTTATTGCAGAAAGGGTAAAGTGGAAGATGCTTTAAACTTGTGGAAAGAGATAAAGAGCCTTGGGTTAAAGCCGAATGAGATTACTATCAATGTTATGATTTGGGGCCTCTGTGAAGCAGGGAAGATTGGTAAAGCCATGGATTTGTTGAATGAAGTGACAAGTTTGGGGTTTTACCCCAACTCCACTAATCACAGAGTCATCATGAATGCAGCTTCAATAAGTAAAAATGGGGATCACATTTTATTAATGCATGAACGTCTTTTGGCTATAGGCCTTAAACCGAGCCAAAATGTCTATAATGCCCTTATCACGGCGTTATGCAGACTCGGTATGACTAGAAAAGCCGCATCAGCATTACAGGATATGAAAAATAATGGTTTTTCTGCTGATGTTATAACTTATAATATCTTAATTAATGGATATTGCAAAAGTTCTCATGTAAAGAAAGCTCTTCAAACATTTTCACATATGTTGGTTGAAGGAATTTCTCCAACTATGACAACTTATCATACACTTCTTAGAGGTCTTTCAAAGGGTGGTTTAATGCATGATGCTTTAAAAATACTTAATGACATGATGGAACGTGGATTTGAACTTGACTCTAATGCGTATGACATATTGGTTTGCGGGTATGCTAGAATGGGGAATAAGAAGGAAGCTATCAGGGTTTATTGTGAAATGATATCCAAAGGTTTTGTTCCTCAAACTGGTACTTATAATGTTCTTATTAGTGAGTTTGCCAAAGTAGGAATGATGAGTCAGGCAAGAGAGCTTATGAATGAGATGCAAGTCAGAGGGGTTTCTCCTACTTCTTCAACTTATGACATACTAATAAGTGGGTGGTGCAAATTATCAATGCGAGTTGAGCTGGAGAGGGTGTTGAGAAAGTCTTATGCATCGAAAGCAAAAGTGTTGTTTAATGAGATGAATGAAAAAGGTTTTAAACCATGTGAAACAACTGTTAAATATATCACGTTGGTTCGAAGGCGACGAAGAAAGAAGAAAAAAAGCTGACAGTTGTAGGAACCAAATTTGAAGGATAAGTAATATTTTAGTTGAAGAGAAGCTTCCAAGTTTAAGAAGGAAAACATGGTATAAAGAGGGCATAGGGGTCTTGATGAAATCATGGGACCCAAGCTTGGAACACTAAAACATCAGGTTAGTTGGTCAAGTTTGAGTTTCTATGTGCTTCATTATTTTCCTTTCTTCTTTGGCATGCTCAACTCCCTCCCTCCCACCCACCCACACATACTCTTACCGACACACACCCAGGGGTGGGGTGGGTAATGCCGAATTATATATTATAACAAGTTATATATGAAATAGAAGGGTAAACACATAGAATATATAGCAGAAACAAAATTCATTATATAAGAAAAATAGTCTTCCTTCTATTTGTAAAAAGGTAAATTATAAGCTTTGCTTAGTCTTAATCCTTCGTTGACATTTCACATTGTAATAGCACTTTCCTGTTTTTTAATCTTTCTGGCTTTTATCTTGCTCATGGATTTTCATTTTTACAGAATAACTTTTTCCTAATTAATATTGTTGTTTAAAACCATGGTGATACTAGATATAATATTACATTTTGCCCTATTTGGCTTTTAGTTGTAATAAAACCTCTTATGTTTGTTAGGGAAAAAGAAGCTAATTACAACATCGCATTCGGTGTTATCAATATGATATATACCAGTAAAGTTTTTGCATTTATTATTTAAAGAATGTCATCAAGAAGTAGATACTGAGATACAATAAGGATTTTCATCAATGATGTTGTGAACTGCGCCTAAATGATGGAATGGAAATAGGAACTTTGGGAAGTTAGATTGCATGGTTTTGAGGTTTTTGTCTTTAATTGGAATAATATTTATGACGATGATACCAGTTAACAAATCATGCAGCATCTGGTAGGTGCTAATAGGAACTGTGACGGACATTAGTGTGCTTCTATTCTCAATTTCATGTGAAAGAATCAATGTGGCATGTTGCTTATTGTTGTTTGTTAATTATATTTTCTATGCATAATCTTTATGGATATTTGAAATTGACCTCTGTTTTCAGGGATGATGAGAATCGGGTTTGTATAGCAGGACAGGGCTGGACAAACACACGTTGACTGATGAGCAATATAGCATAACAATGCTTCAGTTAGTCAATTTTAGAGCGAGCTTGCACGCGAATGTGGATGTGCATTGCACAGGCAGGTCATTCTTCATGACAGGTCCGCACAAGTTCAAGTTGATGTAATAATCGGGTCATAAAGCCATCTGAACCAGGTTGGCAGAAAGTTATGAAAAATATTATTGGCATTGTTGTAAACGGTTTATTCTTTTTCATTTAAATAACGAAATAAAAAAGGAGTTTTATATCAAAATCTTTACATGCATAGACTACTCTCTTCAGCCTTTCACATCCAATTTATGCATAAGATTTAGTGGTGGTGCCACTGTAGTAAACGTATAAAGTAGGTCCTTTGTACATATAGAATTTGTGGCGTTGACGTAGAGAAACTTATAAAGGAATTGTTGATCGTATCTTTAAATTTGTAGTGTTGTGGTTTGTGAATGATACAATATGTAGTTTTTTTTTGGTAAAAGATGATGGTACCCTGATAAATTTTATACTCGAGACCTGTAAACCAATCTTATACTCGAGACCACACCTGGTGTCCTGGTCCAAGCCTCTATAAAGCAGAAATCTATACAATTAAAATGAAATTACCCTATTAACATACCATAAAACAAAACTGATGATAAACATTGAAATTAATCAAGTCTTGACTCTTGATCTTCCGCTTCCAAAGCATCAGGTCTTTATTATTCATCATGAGCCTCTTCCAAACCAAATCAACATTCTTTAACATTCTCCTGCACATCCCATAAAAAATCACTGAAATTATGGTATAAGCTAAAACTTATATGATTATTGTTATTACAAAGTGATGGGTAGACTAACCAAAACATTCTCCATTCACAAAAAATCATATAAACACATAATTTTAAAAACGAAAAAGTCGAGCCAAAATCAAGCCGGCCCGAGTTTAAACTAGCCAAGCGAAGCTAGCTTGGTTTTATGAAAATTTTGAGTCGAGCTAGGTCGGGTTGTAAACGAGCTGCTTTCTAGCGAGTTATTCCGAGCGAACTTCAGGCTGTTTGAACAACCCTAATGTTAAGGGTGGCTGATTGTGGAATTTTGACTACGTTATAGTAGCGAGTGTGGTCATCGTGTTCTTTACCAATGGCTTCGTCGATAACAACAGTGTTCATTGATTGATAACTGCGTTTGGGTTAAAGAAGATAGAGAAAGGGTTAAGAGAGAAAATTCTAGAGAGAGAAATACAATAAAAAGTAGAGAAAATTAGATTTTAATTAAAGAGTAAAATGGTTAAATGTCCATTTAAAAGATAAATCTGTTAGCGATTGACGGAAATTATTATGAAATATGACCATAAAGGATATATTCTGGTATTACTTTAGTTTAAGGGTGAAACTTTTAACTTAGTATAAACATAAAGAAGGAAAAATATAATTTGTTTTATTTTTTTAGACAAGTTTAGGTCATTATAAACCATTAAGAGCTTAATTATATTTGTGTAATCGTACTCATGAGATGTATTTATATTACAATCTTAGCTCCAAGTATGTTGATTTATTGTTGGTTAAAACTTTTGTGCAGAAGTAGGGCGATCATCAATGATCTTTAGTTTAACTGGTTAAGATACGATACCCATGACATGTAAATATTAAGAGGTCATGAGTTTAAATCTCACTCTAAGCAAAATGTTTAGAGTTGAACCAAAAGGGTTTTTCAGCAATGGGTTTCTTCTGAGGAGGTTGGGGGTGTGATCCCTGCTTAGAAACGAATAA
Source organism: Flaveria sonorensis (assembly GCA_025506505.1). Taxonomy (NCBI): domain Eukaryota; kingdom Viridiplantae; phylum Streptophyta; class Magnoliopsida; order Asterales; family Asteraceae; genus Flaveria; species Flaveria sonorensis. The sequence continues at coordinate 49,523,100 of CM046435.1, forward strand.
ATAAGCCCGATTAAAATAACACACATGCTTCAAAGTAGGTCACACATTTACCTTTCAAAAGAAAAGAAAAAAAAGTATGGCGGTCAATTCAAGGTTCGACAGTGACATCAACCTTGGTGTTTCTAAATGATAATATGTTGGTTGATGTTTGACAGCCCTTGACAATTGTAACAAAATCTGATTGCGTCATCTAACTTCTTTGCTCTTTTGTTGCCTCCAAACTCACCGATTATGACCAGTCACACACACTAAATTCGGGGAAATAATTTAATGTGATGAAACTTCACAATCAAACACACATTAATTGCATGAAATCAAGTTGAAAGATATGATTGTGAAAACCATAAAGTGTGCTTTGTAATGTCATTTATTCAGTAAATTGTTACAAACAAAAAATGAACCAGTATTTATACTTGGAACAACTAAACAACGAATATAAAAAAAATTCGTTCGAAATATATATTTCACTTGAAATACATTTTTGTCTATTAATAGCATATATTCCGGTCAAACAAAACTTCGACACTTGATATGTCTGACTTTTGTATGCATTAGTCTTATTTTTTATCCAACATCTTTTGTATTTGATTGTAGTTATTGATGGCCGTGAGGCTTATTTAATAAAAACTTAGGTACCTTTGGGTAATATTTGACCTATATTTTGAATTCTAATATCATCAAATCAAAATTGGTGATATAGATACACCGACACTTTATGTTTCTAAACAGTGTGGTTTTGGACTTCGAAAAATCACATTAAAGGTTAGGAAAGTAATGTGACACTTCAAGTAGTATATAAAATGATTTCTTAACTATTTAACTTTTTACCAAAAAAAAAAGTTTAATGGTTGTTATGAAACAACAACCTACTAGCAACTAATATATATAGTATATAAACATTTGAATAATATGATCATAGTGAGAAAATAATATGAAGAGTAAAACTCTTTCATATTAATATAAAATGTTACATACAAATGTTACTGTTTATAGGGCTATAATATTAATACAAACATAATGACTTTGAAAGTTACAAAGTGATATTGATAACCACATTAATAAAATATTTATAACAATGGTGAAGTAAAACTCTTAAATTTATGCAACTAGGTAGTATCTACCAGCGTTTCGCGACGGTGGTTCGTAACGATATATTTCCATATTAAAGAGCTTAGAAACGAAGGGTCGTCGTGACTGCACACAATCGCTTGCCACACCGTCAAACATGACATCTTTATTCACCATCGTTGTCTGTCGATGGTTGATGCTAACTATTACTACTAACACAACTTGCATAACCAAGAGGCGACCGGTTATACTCGACGGAACCCTGACAAACCCCATCTCTCCTGAGACTCCTTCCTTATAAACTCGAGCAAAGATTAAAACAAAAAATACTAAAACTTTGTGGCCAAAATAAAATCATGACAAACCCACTATTCATAATATTATGTAATAATTGACGGAAAGAGATCATGAGTTTAATAATCAACCTATTCGTTTGTGTGATTTATTGAAAGTTGGCCTAAAATTACAAATAAAATGCCCTAACGTGGACCTCACACATGTGACATGCCAATTTTTCTTGAAAGATAACCGATCATATATTCCGGAACCATTCATGTTATCTGTAAGTAGAAACTAGCTTTAGACTTGTACGATAATAAACTGAAAATTGATTCATGTATTTAAACAACACAACATAGTACACCGAAAAATCAATAGGTTTATAACGTTAAAAACAAACAAATAGATTAATTATTATAGGATTTAAGACAAGATAAACATGCACAAAATTAAAGCATATTATTATTATACCTTAGATTGAACAATTAGGTAATCAACACCTCAAATGAAATGTACCTTTTAACCTTTCCAACCTTGCAATGGAATTCATAGGTAGTCATCATTAATGGTTAAGCGCTAAGCAGATGCAACATAGCAAAATACTATATAATCACAACCCAACATGTTATGTGTTATAACAAAATTAAACTTTACAAACGTTTGTGGGATAACTAACATTTACCTTAAGGATGTGACTCCGATGGCAATGAATCAGAATCGAACTAATTACTGCTTCAATGGCAATGAACCAAAATCGTCGTGCAATCTCTTTTAGGTCCGTTTTTCAGTGTCTAGTCTCCATCGTCACTTGGAATCTACCTTTAACGAATCAAGAGGTGAAAATTAACGGGTTTCGGGGTGCAAAAATTGAAACTATTAAAATCTAATAACCCAATATGTGTACCATAAAATGCATTTAGTCCGACTGAAATTTCCATGATATAAAAGATTAGAGTACAACCCTTCTGTGGATTCATGTATCGCTTGAATTTTTGAATAAAAAGTGTTGAGTACCGACTGAAATTTCCATGATATTTGTGTTCTTCATCACCTCCGTCGTCTCGAACTTCAAATGCTGATTCTAATTTTGAGTAGAGATGTAGCCGTTCTGTTAAACGAATCAAGAGGTTGAGATAAGAAGGGTAATATTTGGACCATAAAATGCCACTTGGTCCGTGCTACAAGGTTCACGTGATGACGCAAGTGTTTTCTTTCATCTTCACATCACAGTAGTAGTAGTTGAGTCTCCATTGAAATCATCTGGATAAACCCCAGCACCTTCAAGGCTTCAACCAGCTTCAATCATCTGGATAGTTCTGATCCATGAACTATGTCCGATGTTCCTATGCCACCGGATGTCCTGGCTCAAATCCTCTCATGGCTCCCGGTGACCTCCCTCCTCCGCTTCAGGTCAGTCTCCAAACCCTTCAAAACCCTAATCGACAGCCCCTTCGTCATCAACCTCCACCTCAATCACTCCCTCCAAACCAACTCCAACTCCAATCTCATCTTCGGCGGCGACAGAAGCCTCTGTTACCTCAACCTAGACTCATCCCCCAACGTCGTTCACAAGATTCACAACCCTCTGTACTTCGCGATCTTCGAGACCGTGATTTTGGGCGCCTGTAACGGCGTCGTGTGTTTGTGCACCACAGAGCCCGATAACGAAATCGCGTTTTGGAATCCGGTGGTGAGGAAGTTTAAGAAGACGCGATTAGCCCCCGCCAAGTGTGTCCAAGGGTTTGGTAGGGGGATTTGCATCAAGGGTTTCGGGTATGATCATGTGCACGGTGAGTATAAGGTTGTGAGATTGGTGCAGTATTGTAGTGTGTTTAAGGAGCTTGTGCATTCGAAGATTGAGGTTTTCAGCTTGAGGACTGAGGAGTGGAGGGAGATTGGGGATTTTCCCTACCATTTGTGTAACAGGAGGTATTTGAATGTGTTTGCCAATGGGGCTTTGCATTGGCTGGTGAGTCGGAAGCCGGAGGTGAAGGTTGAGGTGTTGATCGCCGCGCTTGATTTGACGACGGAGGAGGTGCGGTTGGTGCCTCGGCCGGACTTTGTGAATGAGAAGGTGCAGGTGAATCTTGGGATGCTTGGGGGGTGTCTTGCTATGGTGTGTAGTTATCCCAAGAGTAGTGTTGATGTATGGGTTATGAAGAGTTATGGGGTTAAGGAGTCTTGGAGTAAGTTGATATCCACTGCGGATGTCGTGCTTGTTAGGGAGTTGGATGTGTTGAGACCGATTGTGTATTCCAAGAGTGGCCGTGAGGTGCTTTTGGAGAAGAACTTCGAGAGGCTTTATTGGTATGATCTTGAGAGTAAGACTGTTAGAAGGTTAAAGGTTGCTGGTATGCCGAGGTGGTTTGTTTCTGAAATGTTTACGGGGAGTCTTGTTCAGGTGAACATTGGTAGTGCTTCTCGAAATGTTAAAAAGAAAGAGGGAGATGAGAGCAAGAATAATAGAAAGAAAGATGACTTTTTGTCAAAGGGCTTCAGACTTGTGTTATAAGGGAAAGAGTAAGTCAAATGACTTTATCTGCAAACAAGCATTTGCATATATCGTATTTATCTCTAAGTAATTAGTTGATACCCATAGTCGCATCTACCTTGGTTGATCATGTCTTTCTAGTGCTAACCATATACTTCAATCTGGAAAAAAGGGGGTTAATAGATTTAAATACTCCCAACTATTGGGAATTGGCAGCTGCCACCCCCAAGTATCATTTTGGCGAATATAACTCCCAAGTAAACACTTCGGTGTCTGTATCACCCGCCGTTTGTCATAACCCTAACGACGTTTACTTGTGTGGCAGCTGACGTGGTTAATCAACTACAGCTCCATGACAAATCAGAACTCCACCTCAAATCCATCCAATCCCGCTCCTCCTCTAGCGTCATCCGCCTCTCCGACAGCCTCCTTCGCCGCATCATCACCACCAAACCCCGATCCTTCAACCTCATCATCTTCTTCGACACCCTACAGCTCCATGACAAATCAGAACTCCACCTCAAATCCCTCAAATCCGAATTCTTCCTTCTATCGAAATCCTTCACCATCAACAACCAAAACTCGCAATCTGCATCGAAGCTCTTTTTCTGCGATATCGAATTCGGTGAATCGCAAGCAACTTTCGCCTAATTCGGCGTCAACGCGCTACCGCATATCCGCCTCCTTCCGCCGACGCTGTGACGTTGAAGTCCGATTCGATCGCCATGGACACCGGAGATTTCGCCGGATTAGCGGATTCCATGGCGGCGTTTATTCAATCGAAGACGAAACTCACCGTAGGTCACATTCATCGTCCTCCCATTCTCTCGAAAACTCATTAGGGTTGTTGATTGTTGTTTTTATCATCTCGTTCATCGTCAGCTGCCACACAAGCAAGGCCTGTACACGTATGCGTGCCACATCATCAGAAAGTTAACGTCGTTAGGGTTATGATAGACGGTGGGTGATACAGACACCAAAGTGTTTACTTGGGAGTTATATTCGCCAAAATGATACTTGGGGGTGGCAGCGGCCAATTCCCAATAGTTGGGAGTATTTAAATCCATTAACCCAAAAAAGGGCACAGAGTTTTGCTTATGAGTAAATTTGGATAAAAATACAATTTTTAAGTGTATATAAATTCTTTAAGTTTTAAAGCTAACTTTAGAGGGAACCAGGAAAACAAACCTGGCGCCTTTTCTATTAAAGAAATGCTGCCAAGATAAATGCTATGGTTCCTCTTTTGTTCAGGTTTCAATGCAAATGGATCTCTTGGCTCTTAATCATTATAAAATATTAATAACTTTCATTTTATTCATAGAATATCCTTTGTTTTGTCTACGTTGTAATATAAAATTTTTATAGTTGACTATTAGTTATTAGTTAATCACTCCACTAGAAATTTGTGCTTATGTTTCATTTAATATGGGGATGGATATAAGAACCAAGAAAATAGGTATATGATACTGCTAAATGTCTGAAAATCAATGTAGATTTAGAGCATGAAAAGAAATTGAATGACTTAAAGCAGATGTGATCTGTTTCCTGAGGATATTAAGAAACAACAATTGGTGGTTACATCACCACACTCTGTTTATTAAGGTTTTGCTCAACTAAAAACCTATTTGTGGATGTAGGAGACGAGATATACTTTTATTGTTTTACTTTTAAGTTTTAATACACATACACCTGTCGCTAGTAGTGTTTTATTAATGCCCAAATTCTTTTTAATGTTAATTTTGGCTTGAACTTGACTTTGTTGGCAATTTCAGAATGCCTCATATAACTATAATATGTTTAGTGGCTTAGTGCTGAAATACATACTTCTTTAGTAGTATCTATGCCCCCTCTAACTGGAGGATAGCCAGTGATGTTTGAATCAACCTTTTGGTTCTTTTTTCATGTCCGGTGTTCAGTTTTCATAAGATTTCATCATATTTATTGGAATACAACTTTTAACAGCTGAGATCACGCCATTCATCTGTTGCTTTTTAGCAAGTTGCAGTTGAATGATTACATTTGCTTGACTCTTACAATGTTTTGATGGTTCTTCAGGCTAGCAACTTAACCTGAGAAATACTGAGTGTCTGAGTTTTTGTTGCAGGATTGACAACAGCTTCAAATGGAATCACATTTATGTGCTTAACATAGATTAGGGCGTGGGTTGGCTTTTGATAGTTGATACTTCAACTTTGACCACATGTTTAAATCCTAGCTAGCTTGTTTGTTCAAAGGATCGTTTGTTCGAGTAAACAGCTTTTACTGAAGTATTAGCCTCGACAACATAATAATACACTTCTGCTCGGTTTCTGTATACATGTTGAATGTTGTAATCCTTAACAATACAGGATAATGCCAGTTGTATGTTATATGGGTATGAAATAGATATTCTATTCGGCGGAGGAACCAGGAATTTTTTCCTAGGGGGTCATTATTTTTCGGTGATTTGATTTTTAACGAAACAATATAAAATTTTCCGGGTTGTCGTGTCGGGTCGGAATATAATTGAAGTGCATTGAAAATCTTCCTACCCTAATAAAAAAGTAAATGTATGTGTCACGTGTCAGCATTACATTCATTCTCATCAATTTTTTCGCTTCTCTCTCTTATTAAATAACTACATTAATTACTAATAATATAACTTATTTTTATATTATAATTAGTTTTTTAATAAATTAAGAAAGAAATATTTTTATTAATGTTATTTCTGTAGAAATACTTTTTTATAAAAAGAATTTTTTTTCAAAAAATCAAACTATTTTTATGTAATATTTTAAAATTAGTTTTTCTAAAGTAAATTTTATTATAAAACAAAAATAGTTAAAATAGAGAGTTATAGTAAGGACATTTTTAATAATGAAAATTTTTTAAAACGTTATTATGAAACAAAATGTTTAATTTATCTTTGAAAAAATAAAAAAAAATTAAAAAGTTCATATTATTGTTTTATTACTTATAGTTATTACTCATACGTAATTTCAATGATATCATGTCCTAGGATATCGTTTTATAATTTTTATTCTATTTAATATTTTATTTGTTCAAGTCGTGTAATACACGACTTTACTAAATATTCTTACTCTAATAAAAGGGTAAATGTGTGTGTCACGTGACAGCACCACATTCATTCTTATCAAATTTTTCCCGCTTCTCTCTTTTATTAAATAACTACATTAATTACTAATAATATTATTTATTTTTATATTATAATTAGTTTTTTAATAAATTAAGATAGAGATATTTTATTAATGTTATTTCTACAGAAATAGTTTTATAAAAAGATTTTTTTTAAAAATATTAATGTTATTTCTACAGAAATAGTTTTATAAAAAGAATTTTTTTTCCAAAAAATAAACTATTTATATGTAATATTTTAAAATTTGTTTTTCTAAAGTAAGTTTTTTTTATAAAACAAAAATAGTTAAAATAGGGATTTATAGTAAGGACATTTTTAAAAATGAAAATTTTTTAAAACGTTATTATGAAACAAAATGTTTAATTTATCTTTGAAAAAACAAAAAAAATTTAAAAAGTTAATATTATTGTTTTATTACTTATAGTTATTACTCATACGTAATTCCAATGATATCATGTCTTAGTATATCGATTTATAATTTTCATTCTATTTAATATTTTATTTGTTCAACCCGTGTAATACACGGGTTTTCTAAAGCTAGTGTTAACAAAAATAGAATACCAAAAAATTTGTTATATACTACAGAACAGTAGTTTATCGAACATTCATGTTTGTTTATTTAATTAACGAACCTAAAAATTTGTTATAAACGAACGTTTTCTTTTAACAATGAAAATCTCTTATTTGAAGCTCACTGAATCGTCAATACCCTGTAGAAATGGTGAAATGCAGCTTGTGATAAAGGCCTTTAAGAGGGTTGAAGACAAAAAAAACCGATGAAAGATGATTCAAACATGGTTCTAAGGTTTAAATCTAGATGCTAAACTCAATCAAACAAATTAACTAACAAGTATTCAAGTAACAAGTAACAACAATAAAAAGAAATGTAAATCTAGCCATCTAGGTGCTGAAAGCACCTACAATTTAAATGATATTTATGGTGTTTTATGTTGTTTTGTATTTTGGGCTAATTTGTTGTGTTTTGGTTTCAGGCTGCTGCTACGTATTGGGTTGTTGAGGTTGATATTGAAGCTGCTGTTGGGTACCGGTTGAGCTAGGGTTTTCCTAGTTAGTTGTTGCAAGAGCCTTCCAGAAAGAACAACACAAATACTCTTTCTCTCTGTAGCTCGACTAAGTGCTCTGATTCGTCTCATCACTCGAGTTTCCATTGCCTTTTGTTATTCCGATTATTTAGTTGATAATCGGATTGGTCTTAAGTTGTTGTTCGTTCGAATATTCAAGCTTGTTGGTCTCTGGTTGCTTTTGTGTTCTTATTGTTTAGGCGTGAATCTGAGAAATCATAATAATTTTGTCACTAGGGTTTAAATCTTCAAATCCAAACAAAAATTAAATTAACAAAGAAAGTTAGAAGCTAACTTTGAAAAAATGAAATAAAAATCGCAGCGATGATGGTCTGATGGCTGGATTCACCGGAGTTCAAAAATGCAGCGGTGATGGACTGATGGTCGATTGGGGAAGCCGGGAAGGGCCGAAGGGGGTACAGAGGTCGAGCAGCCGAGCAGAGAGTGATTGTGTGGGTGGGTAGGGTTTTGAGTTAGCGTTAAAATGTATAAATTTAAGGGTAAAAATGTAAATTTACCTATTAAAAAGGATTTTTAAAAAACAGACCTTTGTAAGGGTCGAACTCAGGACCTAAGGGACGAGAGAGGGATATTAGCACACGGGTAACCACTGAGCCAATATGAAATATTTGTTATATTTTGAAATTAATAATATTAATGGGTTCACATCCTAAAAACCTATGAGTTCACATAATTTTTCGGTATTATACGATACACTACCCACTCAAAAATCAATGGGGTCACTTGACCCTGTGCACGTAGCTGTAGTTCCGCCCCTGATTCTATTTGCAATTTGTATGAATTAGCTGATTAGGATAATGATTGTTTGATTATATTCAATTGTTGACTAGAAACTGAATAAGTTTTCAACCTTCTCAACTCCTTTTTTCTGTAGTGATTTTGCCTTTCTTTACATCTTATCATTCGATCCTTGTGGTACATTCATATCGTAAGTATAGTCTTAAGCTTTAAGAAATTATAGGTGTGGTGGTACTAACTGTTTATCAAATTGTAACAACGGTGGTTCTTGATATGGATGGACGTTTAGTTTTTTTAGTTAGTTGGGTGTAAAATGAGTAAATTGCTTCTAATATTAACATAAAAATAATAATTATAATTTAATTAATATTTAGATATTTAATAATAAGAATAATACTATGTAATATGAATCACCTGCACCCCATCTTCATGTCACCCCATATTGTTCGGTCTCCCTTCTCTTCTTTCCTGAGACTCCACAACCATCCTCACTACTTCACACCACCTTCACTGTCACACTCCACCAACATCGGTTGATACAAGATCAAAGATGAAAGATCATTTGTATCACCATTAAGGGTGTAAACGAGCTGAGCTGAGCCGAACCCAAGCTCGCTTAGGCTCGAGCTTGGCTCGTTTTGGTTTTAAAAAAGATCATGCTCGAGCTTGGATTGGGCTCGGCTCGTTTATTGTTAAATTATTAGATTTTTATTTTTGTATAATTACTTTTATATTTATTTATAATCATACTTTTTTATATAACATAATATATATTATTTAATTATTTTATCATAATAATATATATAATAATATGATTTATGTAAATATATATTTAATATGTAAATAAAAATATATATAAAAAAAAACTCATTTAGGCTCGCGAGCCAACTCGAGCTTGATATCTGAAGCTCGGTCTCGAGCTTGTTTGGTAAACGAGCCATAATGTGAGGCTCGAGCTTGTTTAAACTTGGCTTGATTTGAGCTTTTTTCGAGGCGATCTTGAGTTTGTGAGCCGGCTTGATTCATTTACACCCCTAATCACCATCATCCATTAAACTATTTGTAACATCGTTATCATCATAGTGTTCAATTCACATTCTTCTCTTATTAGTCACCATAGCACAATCGATGCCACCATAACCAATGGAATTAATGCAAAAAACATGATGAAATTAGACCTATATGGAAGGTAGGTTTATATTAGTATGTAGGTTCTAACTGATTTAGGGGTTCAAATGAAAAAGTGTACATACACATGTGCAACCTGTAACCCTGATAAATTAGGTCAAACACCAAAGAATCATCCTTAATTTCAGATGATGATGATGTTGTCCTTTCGATGGGTCTGGATTATCCAGGATATTAGGGTTTCAGTATAGCCTTGACAACTTTGATGGAGAAAGAAGGAAGACAAACAACAATTAACTTTTGGAAAGTGAGATTGGTTGATTGAAGTCTAATTCTTTCTAGAAATTGGCAAAAAAGGTAGCGATGGCAAGAAAGACAAGGTAGGGGTCAGATATGGTTGGTGCAATGGTACTGGCCACTGGGGTTTAGATTCGATAGGTGTCACAATGGTGGTGTCAGATATTCTGCTCCATGGTGGTGGCTAGGCGATTGCGACTTGGGGGGGGGGGGGGAGATGATGGAAAAGATGGAAGGTCGATGGTGTTAAGTTTTCACTAGCGGTGGTGGTCAAGCGATGGTGGTAGGGACGATATGGTGGTTGTTGTACGGGTGTTTGGGGTTTTAAAGGGAGATGAAGAAATGACAACATCAATGAAAACGATAACAAAAACAACAACAGACACATTTGCAACCTCATCAGTGATAGTAGCAACACCAACACCACTAGTAGCAACAACAAATTAATACCAGAAATAAAGCTCATCCATATCAAGGAGCATCAATTTATGATTTAATAAACATTCAAGACCGCATCTATAATTTCTTAAAGTTCTAGACCATACTTGTAATATGAATATACGATAATGATCATTCGTGTAAATAACTCTATTATTTTTTCACATTAATTGTTTCGGTTTATTGAACGTTATAGCAAAAGTATTACACAAAAAGTTTAAGGGTTAAACATAAAACCAGTAAAAGGTTTGATGATTAAATTAAATATCAACTTTTATTATCATTAACACTTAGTCCTGTGGGAAAATGTAAGATATTTATTTTACACCATAAACTCAGAGTTGTAAGATAAAAAATAATGATAAGTAAACAAATAAACATATTGTTGGATTGGATTATTGACTAATAAGACTTTTCTAGTGATGAGCAAATGACAAATACGGAATGTAAGTCAACTTTCTTACTTAACAAACACAAATACTTTGAGTAATAATAAAGACACAAAAAGTTTTCTTTTAAAGTATTCACTTAATTAATCTTTTCTGAGTACAAAGTGTAACAATCAGCAGATAACAAGTGGGCTAGTAAACTAACCTCAAAACTATACATGTGAGAGGTATTTATACTAAGAAAGTTAAACACAAAAAAAATCACTTTACATCTATTCCTGGTTTAGAAAAACATATATACAACATAGACAGATAATTGACACATCAGACTAGGTTGTCCTCCAAAAGGAAGAACACAACAACAGTTAATGTACTTCGGTACAGACAGACTTGTCTAGTGTAATAGTTGATCAGCAGCTAATCAAGTTGAGTGCTGACAAGCAGTCAATCAGCAGTTTATCACTTTCAGTGCTGATCGGCAGTGGTTCAGCACTTGGCAGAATTCGAGAGTTGACAGTCAGTGCCGAATCCTTAAGTTTTCGGTAGCTTCATCCTCTTCATAGATTAACACATATATTATGGCATCTCAGCCAAATTAAGGTCTAGAAGGGGTGGTGACAGAGATAGACCTTCTCTTGGCCCAATAATGATAAAACAAATTAGGAAAGTAAGCATACGCATCGAACATAAACTAATGTCAGGTTACATATAGAGCTTAAATCCCTTAATGCTAGAGGCGCTCTATAACATATTGGCATATAACTAAGTACAATCACCCCCAACACTAGATATAAAACATGGGAAGTAACTAACACCTACACGTATAACTAAAGGTAACCTAAGTGATTATGTCCTCAGAGAAGTATGAGTCCAACAAATCCTGTTTAATATGATATTCCCATGTCAGTTTTGGTGTACCACTGCCCTCTTCCCGTCCCTTTTGAGAGTTTCCACTCTCTTCATCCATGTTTTCATTTGTCTTATGTGCATGCTCGAACCACCTTAGTCTTCATTCCTTCATATTCTATGAGATACATACCACCCCTAATCTGACCTTGAAACCTCATTCGTTATCATGTTCGACCTTGTATTCCCACACATCCACTTCAACATCCTCATCTCTCCTACCTTCAAATTTCATGCATGTGTCTTTTTTACCGACTAATATTTGCTCTCAGTGTCCCGTCACTCTTAATAAATGATCCTAAAAACTTAAACCTAGTAATTTGTTGTACAACTTGGTCTCATCAACCTCATTCCTCCTCCCTGATAGTCTTACCGAAGTTAGAACAACGGTACACGGTTTTAAACAAAATAACGTGTAAGTCTTCACTCTTTAAGGCTACTCTCCACTACTCGAGTCTCTTATCTAGACCTACCTTACTTTCCACCACCGGCACAATGTCACCCGCGAAAATCAAACACCATGGTAGTGTATGTTGGATCGTCCTCAACAACTCATCTAAGAGACTAACACTGTTGTAAATATAAAAACAGACTCAATATTGGTCCTTGATACAAGCCCACCTCTATAGGGAAAGAGGTTGTGTCTTCCATTGGTGTCTTCATGGTCGGTGTAGTACTATCAAATGTATCCTTTATAAAAAGACATTTTTTAAACATTTTTGAAAAAGATGTTTAAATGGTTATTAAAACATTTGTTTTAGATTTGAACAACTAATATCGAAAAATAGCGGCCCATATTAAATATCAAGTGTCATTTGAAGGACATATTCAACATAATACTGCTAATAATGTTTTTATTTATTTATTTTGTAGCATATATGTTTTCCGTGACATTAACCGACACTTATTCATAACTAAAATTAAATAATGAATTTTCATATATCTTAATTTTTTAAATTAAATTCATATAAACTGAATCTATTAAAAACCTAAATATAAATAAATCTATTCAGCGAAATAAATTTTAGTCGTACATAGAGTGAATTCTGTGTAAATGTTACAACTAAAATGTGTCGCTTTAGAAAGCTTTTTCCTTGCATCCATCATCCATATGTAGCCTTGTCTCTACTCTCTACCAAACAACCCACTTCCAAATTTCTAATCCATTAAAACAATTCAATTCTCACGAAGAAGACGGGCATTTTGCTTACATAAACTTCTAACAATTTGCACATTATTAATCGACCAGCTATGGAGGATGCAAAAGAGATTCACAAAGACTGCTCAATAACGATTAGAAAATTAACATTGCCATATGGTTTCTTCTCTTCCCCCGGTGAAATTATAGAAAAAATTTTCAAACTCAAGCTCGGCTTGGGCTCTGCTCGTTTATTATTTAAATTTTATTTTTTAATACTTTTACATCCAGTTATATACATACATATATGTCTGTAATTATATATTTCATATATAACATTACGCATACTACTTAATTGTTTTTATCATAGTATATATTATAATAATTATTTTATAAATATACTTAATATATAAGTTAAAAATATATTAATAAAAAAATCGTTTAGGCTCGCGAGTCGGTTTGAGCTAGATATGTAAAGGGTTTGGGCTCGTAATTTAATGAACATTTTTTAGGCTTGGGCGCGATAAGGCTCAGCTCGTTTAGAGCTTTTCATCGATCTGATCTCAAGTAGCTCGTGAGCGGCTCGGCTTGTTTGCACCCCTTGATGAAATTCAATACGTTCACCAAAGGTCACCAATCTTCGTATAGCACGCTCACAACCGCTTCTCCAGTTGTTTTATGTTTTGAGAATTGACATGCATCTGATTTGGTAATATTTCTGATATGTATGTATGTATTTTATGGTTTGAACTAGGAATTTAGCCCACGCGACGCGATTGTGATCTTCTATACATGCATTGTTATGGTGATATCACAATGATTAAGTATATATGACTAAATATCTATGGTGTTTGGTTAGAAAATAATTATGTTGTACCGATATACCGTAGATAAAAACAAGAACATCATAACAATATATTCAGAACGTTATTAAATAAGGTGTATAATTAGTTTAAAACGTAACACTTTATGTTAAAATAGTAGTATAAGTCACATATAATAAGAGTAATCAAAATAGTAAAATTTTACCAGCCCTCTACCACAACGAAAACATATAGTACCAAAAATCACTTTATTCGCAAGTCAGTTTTGCATAATTTATATTAAAATACAAATAAAAAAGGTTAATGTAACGACACGTTCAAAATCACTAAGTAGTAGAAATATTTAGTGAATAGGTAGACACTTTAGTTAAAGAAAAAGAAAGGGGGAAACAAAAGAAGAAAATGTTCAAAAGAAATAGATAATTTAAGGGGGGAGGGTGTGTTTGGTGGTTGCTGATATATTTATATCTATATTTGATATGAACACAATAGTAATTTTCTTAAACTTTAAAACAACTAAAATTAATTTTTAAGTATAGCGTCAAATGCTCTACGAAAGAGCTATTAAATTGCCCTCATTTTATAAGCTTATTACATATAATACATTGTAAATTATTCACTTCACTACATTAAGTATTATATTATTATATAAAATATATACATAATTTTTAGACAATATGTTTAGTTTATGTTTAGATGGTATTTAATATTTATAATTCAAGAGGGTATCTAAATGTAATATCCTTCTCTATATATAGAGCTCCTTTGTAATTCTTAATTAACTCAATAAACACACCGTTTATCTTGTTATCAGAGCAAAGAAAACCTAAACCCTAATTAACCCTAATTGCCGTCAACCACCAATCTACCATCGGCAACTGTTTTTCTCCTCTGCAACCCTAATTCCGACCACCCTCATCCTCCATGGCAACCATTATTGCTCTTACTACTGTAGAGAAAACAGCACATAACTCTCACAAATTCGCCTTCACCCTCTCTCCTACTAACTACGGGTATTGGAAGGCAATGCTTGAACCATTCTTAATCTCCAATCATCTATATGGCTATTTCGATGGCACCATTAAATGTCCATCTCAACATACTGTTGCTACAGCAGAAACACCTGCAGTCGAGAACCCTGGATACCAGCATTGGATTTCCAATGATGCGCATGTCAGGATGCTTATCATCTCTACAATTTCAAAGTCATCTTTCCAACACGTACAAGGATCAACCTCTCGAGATCTATGGCTTGCACTGGAATGTGCCTATTCTCCAAACACAGCATCTCGTGAGTATACACTCAAAACGCAGCTTCTTAAAATCGAGATGAAGGGAGATGAAACCCCGGTTAATTATCTAAGTCGTGCACAAGAATATGCTACTGCCCTTTCCAACATTGGC
Source organism: Flaveria sonorensis (assembly GCA_025506505.1). NCBI lineage: Eukaryota > Viridiplantae > Streptophyta > Magnoliopsida > Asterales > Asteraceae > Flaveria > Flaveria sonorensis. Next base: position 49,538,439 of record CM046435.1, read on the forward strand.
GAGCCCATGAAGGACAAGGACCTTGTTATGCTTGCCGTCTCTGGTCTTAGGGACGAATACAACGGCCTGAAAGCGAATCTGTTGGCTCGTCATCCACCCATCACTTTTCATGAACTACATGGGCTGCTTAGTGATCATGATTATCTTCTCAGCAAAATAGCAATGCCCACTGCCTCAAACCCGCAAGCCTTTACTGCTCTCTCTTCAAGCTCGGTCCCCACTCTTACCAGCATTCAATCGCAGCTTCAGAACCTTCAATTATTGGCAGCACAAATGGGTTACCAATTGCACCCGATTGCCCCTCCTACTACACCACCACAAGCAGCCTTTGTAGCTCGTTCCTCTAACTCGAATCGAGGTCGTAGAGGCAATTTTCGAAGCACCTTTCGAGGCACAACGAGCAATCGAACCAGAGAATCTGCTAGAAATTCTCGGCAGTTTGCTTGGGCCTCCACACAAAATATGGTGTATGGTCACTGCAATCGATGTGGCATAGGTCATCTCCCGTCTCAATGTCCGAACCAATCTGCCTCCTCAACTCGGCAGCCACCTCAAGCCCACTTTACATCCTTTTTGACAATGGCTCAACTGCAGGAACAACCTAGTTCCCTGATACAAGTGCTACAAACCATACAACTCCAGACTTATCAAGCTTGGACAACTCCGAGGTCTATAACGGTCATGACACTCTCCATGTTGGTAACGGTATGCCCCTTCCCATCCTTCCATTGGCTCATCCAAAATACACTCACCTCACAAAACCTTTAATCTCTCTAATGTTCTCCATGTACCCGAAATTCAAAAGAATCTGCTATCTGTCCAACAATTTTGTTTAGACAATAATGTTTTCTTTGAGTTTCATTCTTCTTTTTTTGTTGTAAAGGACGAGTCTACACTCACTACCCTCCTCATGGGTCCAAGTGACAATGGTCTCTACTCCATCCGCCTTCCTCACTTCAAGTCACACCCGAAGCTTGCATTTTCAGCCATCAAAGCATCATCCTTCATCTGCATCAATGTTTGGGCCATCCCCATGACCGTGTCTTCAAAACAATTATTTCTAGTTGTTCTTTATGATTATCTAATAAATTATGTTCCTCCTTATGTACTGCTTGTTAGTTGGGAAAGTCTTCAAAATTATCATTGTCTTCTTCCAAGTTTCGAAGTAATAATATTTTAGACTTAATATATTGTGATGCTTGGGGTCCTTCACCCACTCTTTCTATTGATGGATCTCGATTTTTCATGTTGTGTGTTGACCATCATACTCGTTATATGTGGTTCTATCCATTGGCAAACAAATCTGATGTTTATTCTAATTTTAAAATTTTTGTTACCATGGTAGAAAAGCAATTTAATTCCAAAATAAAGAGTGTACAAACCGACTGGGGAGGTGAGTTTTGAAATCTGTCTCCTTTCTTCACCTCTCTTGGCATCATTCATCGACGCACTTGTCCACACACTAGCGAACAAAATGGCTTTGTGGAGCGTCGTCATAGACATGTGGTAGAAACCAGCCTCACCCTTCTTTCCCAATCTAATCTCCCTCGTCGGTTTTGGAACTATGCATTTGACACAGCTGTTTATCTTATTAATCGGTTGCCCTCACGCATCTCTTCCAACAAATCCCCATTTCAACATGTCTTCAACCGTAGACCCGACTACTCCTTTCTACGTGTCTTTGGCTGTGAGTGCTTCCCTCACCTCCGCCCATACAAACGACATAAAATGGACTTCCGTACTACACCTTGTGTCTTTCTTGGCTATAGTCCTTTTCATCATGGTTATCGGTGCTTTGACGCACAAACTGAACGTGTCTATGTTGCCAGACATATACGCTTCAACGAACATGTCTTTCCATTCAAATTTCCCCTAAATCCCCACCATCACACCCATCGTCTCTTTACACTTCGACCTACCCTCTCCACCTCCTATTTTCACATCCTCCCCACCCAACCAATCACAACCTTCACCTCAGCCCTCTGCTCCACCTGACCTCCCTGCCCCCTCTAACCCATCACAACCGTCCAATTCACCAGACTTTCCCACTCCAACCACCTCTAACACCTCACCCTCTTCGTCTACTACTCCTCTGGCCACTCCTCCACCCCGCCCTCGCCCACCTAACCTTCATCCTAATCCAAAACAAACTAATCCCTACAACCCGGCTGCTTACTCCACATCCACCACTTCCGTACCCCTCACTAAACCAACCTCTATCACTGTTGCCAACAAGTCTCCGGAGTGGCGTCAAGCCATGACCGAGGAGTTTGACGCGCTGCATAAGAATGGAACATGGTCTTTAGTCCCTTATGTTCACAACACTAATGTTGTTGATTGCAAGTGGCTATACAAATTAAAGAAGGATCCTCAAAGCAAGCTTCTTCACTACAAAGCTCGCCTCGTAGCCATGGGATTCACCCAACAACATGGGGTGGATTATCATGAGACGTTCAGTCCTATCATTAAAGCTACTACTATCCAGACTGTTTTGTCTCTTGCTGTTACTAATAAGTGGTCCCTTGGCCAATTAGATGTCCAAAATGCTTTTCTACATGGCGACTTGGAGGAAGTCATTTACATGAAACAACCTCCTGGATTTAGAGACCCAACTAAACCGGATTATGTTTGTCTACTTCATAAGTCCCTATATGGGCTGAAACAAGCCCCTCGAGCATGGTTTAACAGATTCTCAACAGCACTTCAGCAACTGGGTTTTGTCGGGTCCAAAACTAATCCATCCTTGTTCATTCTCGAATCGGGTGGCATACTAGTCTATGCCCTTGTCTATGTTGATGATATTATCATCACCTGCAACAACGACACCGCAATTGCTAATGTCATTAACCACTTGGGCTCAACTTTTGCTATGAAGGACCTTGGCAAACTCCACTATTTCTTGGGCATTGAGGTCCTACACTAGGGATGCAATCTCATACTTTCTCAACAAAAATACATCCTGGACACACTCCATCGATCTGGACTATCTGACTGCAAACCTGTTTCTTCCCCGATGAGCACTTCTCAGATATTAACTAATGATGATAGCCCCCTTCTCTCGGACCCGACTCAGTATCGTCAAACAGTTGGTGCTCTACAATATGCAACTCTCTCTCGACCAGACATTGCCTTCGCTGTTAATAAGGTTTGTCAGTTTATGCATGCTCCAACCGAAAACCATTGGACAATGGTTAAACGCATCCTCTGTTATCTCAAGGGTACCACACAACTAGGTCTCCTTATTCGTCATGACTCAGGGTCCACCCTGCAAGCTTTCACTGATGCACAGTGGCTGCCTAGTAGTGCGCAGAACATTCAGGCTTACTCTGACTCTGACTGGGCAGGTTTCCCAGTTGACCGCCGATCCACGGGGGGATTTGCTATATACTTGGGATCAAACCTTGTCTCTTGGGCTGCCCGGAAACAACGAACGGTCTCAAGATCTTCAACAGAATCAGAATATAAGGCCATTGCAGACACTGTGGCAGAATTGATCCGGTTAAAGGCTCTTCTACATGAACTTGGCATCTCAACAATGTCATCACGCACTCTTTGGTGTGATAATCTAGGAGCTACGTATCTTTCAGCCAATCCCGTGTTCCATGGCCGCACAAAGCATGTCGAGGTGGATTTTCATTTTGTTCGAGAACAAGTGGCACAGGGGCAGTTGCACGTCAAATTCATTTCCACGAGTGATCAGATTGTTGATGTCTTTACAAAGCCCCTACCCTCTCAAAGATTCCTATTCTTACGATCCAAGTTGCAGGTCGTTCCCCGCCCTCACCTTGCGGGGGAATGTTAGACAATATGTTTAGTCTATGTTTAGATGGTATTTAATATTTATAATTCTAGAGGGTATCTAAATGTAATATCCTTCTCTAGATATAGAGCTCCTTTGTAATTCTTAATTAACTCAATAAACACACGGTTTGTCTATAATAATAATTATAATAGCAACAACAACAACAACAACAACAACAAGAGTAATACTAAAATATAATCAATGTTTAAGTCAGCTCGAAAAAAAGATGATGACAGCTGTTACATCACGTGAGCTAATTCATTATATAACAAATAGAAAAATAATAATGAATATATATATATATATATATATATATATATATATATATATATATATATATATATCATCCATACTATTTATAAAACATTTAAAGATGACAAAAGGATAATTTTATCTTGATTTTAAAACACCTATAGGATTAATATGATAATATTATGGTGGGTTTTAATTTAATTCTTTTAATTCATATGAATAGATTGAATTTAATAACAATAATAACAACAACAATAACAACAACGATAATAATAATAACGACGACGACGACGACGATAATAATAATAATAATATTCATCATAATAATAATCATAATAATAATAATAATAATAATAATAATAATAATAATAATAATAATAATAGTATTTAAAGTAATAATACTTGTTATTTACAAAAATAAAAACAGTTGGGATAATAATTTTAAAAGTATTATTATGTGGTACTGTACAAGTTATCAAACTAAAAATGTACAAACTTTCAAAACTATTTGAAGGTTCTGATTTTTTTTTTCACTTATAATTTTTAAAATATGATGGTTTATAAAATCTAAATTAATCGATACGATGTGCTAACTTTTATCAATGTTTTGACATGATTTTTTTTTCCAAAAACGAGTTGTGAATATAAATTTTATCCAAAACTACGAATTGAAGAGTAATGTACAAGTAATCAAAATCAAATGTTATAAATTTTAACAATACGCGACAAATCAAAATGGAGACCAAAGTCCCAATTGAAGGGAGAGACGTTGCAGTCTTTGGAGATATGCGTAGTTTTGCACTTACGGATAACATTAAGGAAATTATAAACAACTCCACCACGATTGTAAATGGAGTAATAGTATAACGTGTGACATTAATATTAATACTTATATTAAAAAGCAACTCAAAGTGATACAATCATCTTTATGATTTATACTTCTGGATGATTTATACTTCTGGCCACTGTTTTTTGGTAGTTTATGACTTTAGGTTTAGGAACCCAAGAAATGTTACGTCCCATAGCAAATGATAATTGGTTAAATTGTATAAAGCTACTTTAGGTATAATGTTTATTTCTAATTACATAAAGTGCTTAAGTTTTAGTATTCAAAAGGTTTGGATAAACTAACCACAATTTTAGTTTGGGTACGGTTACAAAAACGAAATGTGGGTTTTTTTTAGTTTTTATTAAAATGATATAATTTGTTTAAAAAAACTGATTAGTATTTTAAATCGATTACATTTTCGGTATCGTATGATATAGCGAGTGCAGATGTCATTGCGGTGCCGTAACGAAATGAACCGATTATAAGCAAGCATCATCGTTGCCAGTATTATGATTATCGGAGCCGGTATTGGTATTCGCTTTAATTATTTCCGATAAACAAAACGATAACGACCAAAGTCACGCTGCACAACGCATGAGAAAAACGATCAAACTTTCACCGCGTAGTAAGTGTGAAAAACAATCAAACGCATTTTAGTTGTCTTAATGTGACAAATTCAACATCTCCGTCTATGTATGCATTTTAGGGTTTCAAGAAATTAAGATAACAATCATCATGAACATATAAGACTGATCTTCACTTAATGCATTATGTTATGTTATTAGACTGTTCACAACGCTACAGTTGATCCTTCTCACAAACAGTAATAATCAGCATTTCACATCATAATTAGCATTTCACATCATAATTCTTCCCACAAATATTTTTTACCCCAACACTATCCTTCTCACAAACACTTTTATTTTTTCACCTCACATTTTCTTTTTTTATTTACTTTAAATAAAGATATTTAAATTATTGTAAATATATTTAATTAAAATAAATAATAGAATTAAATATCAAATGATCAAGTTAAATACTTAAATTAAATAATTCTAAATAAGAAAATAATAAAATTAAACCGCAACTACGTTAAAATAAAATAAAACAACAACGTAAAACAATAACATAAAAACGACCATACGAAATTAAGAGATAGAAACAACAATAAAACTACTCTCTAATCCCCCTATTCGCGCAGAGATGTTCTTTAGATCATTTCGCAATGCTTGGTGTGCGTCCTGGTTACGCAAGCTTCTAAATCTCTATAGGTGTGTTTGAAATGATGGTGGTTTCCCGTTATTGTAACTTTCTAGCTCTGGTTCTTACTCTTCACACGACCAGTTTGTTATGAAACGTCCTTCATCTTCTACGATCATATTATGAAATATAATACATGCATGTATTATATCACCTAATACCGGTAAGTTTGAGGATCTTGCTGGGGATCGTATCATTACCCACCTAGCTTGAAGAACACCGAAGGCTCTTCCTACATCCTTTCTTGCATACTCTTGATGCCTTTTGTACCACTTTATTTTAGATTATTCTCCGGTGGATATGTAAAACTCTTTACAAGTGTTGCCCATTCTGGATAAATAACATCTGCAAGATAATACCCTATGGTGTAGTTATGCCCATTCACTGTAAAACTACATTGCGGTGCATTCCCCTCTAAGATTTGATTAAAAACTAGGGATTGATTAAGCACATTGATATTGTTGTTTGAACCAGCTACTCTAAAGAATGCATGCCAAATCCAGAGGTCATGTGATGCAACTGCTTCTAGCATAATGGTGTGATGCCCATGATCACCACGAGTATATTGACCTTTCTATGCAGTTGGATAGTTTCTCCAACTCCAGTGCATATAATCAATGCTTCCAAGCATTCCAGGAAACCCGTGATGGGCTTCATGTTCAGCTACTAACCGGTCAACGTCATATTAGGTTGGTCTTCTTAAATACACAGATGAATAAATTTCCACGATAGACCTACAAAACTTTTATAGATATTCCATAGCAGTACTTTCACCAATGCGTAAGTATTCATCACATTGGTTAGCTGTTGTGCCATATGCCAATTGACGAATGACACTTGTGCATTTTTGTCTTGGTGATAGACCCTTTTTACCTACAGCATCATATCTTTGTGTAAAATATTTTCGGTGTTTAGATTTATCTGGTTCAGATAAATCTGTGACGATACGATTAAAAAGACCAATGGCATCCGAAGCAGAAGTGGTATACTCCCCTATGCTGTTTGTCTTTGTTCTTTTAGAAGCTTGATGACCACACACTTTGGTAGATCCAGAATACTTCGGAAAGTCTTTAACTGTCCTCCACACAAGTTCTGTAACCTTTCATGTTTTTGTTAATTATTAGTTAACCCTGTTATGTTCTTGTAAGGACCATTTATGTCATTTAAGAAATTATATGGGTTGTTTATGAATGTTTCTTTTATTGTGCATTAATTCATTAATTTAAGAGTTATTAATTTGTTTTTAATATAATAAACATAATAGTAATAGTCAAAATAAAATAAAAATAATAATAATAATAGAAATAATAAGTTATAAAAGTTAAATAATTAATAAGTTATAAAATAGTTAAAACTTAAAGTTTAATTAAGTTCAGGGGGCTTTATTGTCAATTTAGAAACTTTAAAAATAAAGTGTACTTAAAATAACAAGAATTGAAACTACATGGACCAATTGTGTAAAATTCAAAAAAACCCAAAACAGATTTTCCCCCCAACCCCGCAATTCCAGCGAGGGGCTACACCCAAGGTACCTCAAAGACAACCCGCTCTTGTTGCACCAGCACCTGCTGCTAGGGCCTATGCTGGTCCTCTACCCTTGTGTAATGTCTGTAGGTATCATCATGCGTGTAATACCCCGTGCCGCATCTGTACACTGTGCGGTAAGTATGGACACTTGGTGGCTACTTGTCACCGTGCACCAAACAATGCCGCGTTAGTTGCTAATCGTGCTTGCTACAACTGTGGGGAACCTGGTTATTTTCGCCTACAATGCCCTCGTCTTGCGGGTAACGTACCACAAGCCCGAGGACGTGCCTTCAACATCAATGCAAACCAAGCACAAGCAAACAACGATGTGATGAACGGTATGTTTCTTATTAATAATTCTTATGCCTACGTTCTGTTTGACTCTGGAGCCGATAAGAGTTTTGTCTCGTTAGAATTTAAGCCTATACTTGCTAAGCCACATACAAAATTAGAAAGACCGCTTAGTATCGAAGTCGCCGATGGAGAACCCATCACTGTTGATGTCGTTATTCGTGATTGCATTTTGAGCCTAAACGGGCATGATTTCTTTATCGATCTTATTCCTATGAAACTTGGAAGCTTTGACGTTATCATTGGCATGGATTGGCTAGCCAAACATCATGCGGAAATTATTTGTTTCGAGAAGTGCGTTCGAATTCCTTTACCCTTGGGGGATACATTGAAGGTGTTCGGTGAAAAATCCTCTAAAGGACTCAAACTCATGTCGTGTACTCAAGCCTGAAAATGCCTAAGCAAGAATTACATAGCTTTCATGGCTTCCGTGGTCAACATGAAAGTCAAAGGGAACTATCTTAAAGATGTCCCAATTGTACGAGACTTTCCTGAAGTGTTTCCCGATGACCTTAGCGGTTTACCTCCCGTGCGTGAAGTCGAGTTTAAGATCGATTTAATTCCGGGAGCGAACCCTGTGGCTAAGTCACCATATCGACTTGCACCGTCAGAAATGCAAGAGCTAGCTAGTCAACTCTAAGAACTGTCCGACAAGGGCTTTATCCGTCCTAGCTCATCGCCTTGGGGTGCACCTATTCTGTTTGTGAAGAAGAAAGATGGATCATTTCGTATGTGCATCGATTATCGTGAACTTAACAAACTTACCATCAAGAACCGCTACCCTCTTCCTTGTATCTATGATCTTTTTGACCAACTTCAAGGAGCTGCTATTTCTCAAAGATTGACTTACGTTCTGGCTATCATCAATTACGGGTTCATGATGATGATATCCCAAAAACTGCGTTCCGGACTCGATATGGACACTATGAGTTCATGGTTATGCCCTTTGGTTTAACGAATGCTCCTGCTGTCTTTATGGATCTCATGAATCGAGTATGCAAGCCGTATCTAGACAAGTTCGTGATTGTCTTTATTGACGACATACTTATCTATTCCAAGTCGAAAACCGATCACGAACATCACTTGCGACAAGTTCTTGAGCTATTGAAGAAAGAACAACTATACGTAAAGTTCTCAAAGTGCGAATTTTGGCTTGAGGAAGTCCAATTTCTGGGACACGTGGTGAATAGTCAAGGAATTCATGTTGACCCTGCAAAGGTGGAAGCTGAGAAAAATTGGTGTGTTCCCACAACTCCAACCGAAGTTCGTTCTTTCCTTGGTCTTGCTGGCTATTATCGACGTTTCATTGCCAACTTCTCTCGAATCGCGAAGCCGCTTACTTCCTTGACCCAGAAGAATAAACCATTCGAGTGGGGGTCTGAACAAGAGGAAGCCTTTGAAGCCTTAAAGCACAAGTTGTGTAATGCTCCTATCTTGACCCTTCCCGATGGAAACGATGATTTCACCGTATATTGTGATGCATCTAAACAAGGCCTTGGTTGTGTTCTCATGCAACGAGGAAAGGTCATAGCATATGCATCGAGACAATTAAAGGTCCATGAGGTGAATTATACGACACATGATCTTGAACTTGGTGCTATGGTTTTTGCCTTAAAGATTTGGAGGCATTACCTTTATGGGACGCAATGTATAGTCTACACCGATCACAAAAGCCTACAACACGTCTTCAATCAAAAGGATCTCAACATGAGACAACGACGTTGGGTTGAGTTGATTAGTGATTATGATTGTGACATTCGTTACCACCTTGGAAAGGCAAATGTCGTAGCCGATGCACTAAGTCGTAAGATTCATAATAAGATGGTCTTGTTTCAAGAAATTCGCGATCGACGACAATGGTTTGATACCTTGGGAGAATTTGATACTGAGATTCGTCTGGATGTTAACGAGACTACGGTGCTGCTGCAAAATTTGAGGATTGAGAATGACATCGAGACTTGTATCATGGAGGCTCAACAAGCGGTTCAAGAAGGAGGAAAAATGGGAGAGGAATTGGAGTACAACCTTCGAGCTCAACTAGAAACGAAACCCAATGGGTTGATGTATTTCTTGAATCGAATTTGGGTTCCAAACCGTGATAATCTCCGTACCTTTATCATGAATGAAGCTCATCAAACTCGTTACTCAATTCATCCTGGTTCCGATAAGATGTATATGGATCTGCGTGGTCAATACTGGTGGCTTGGAATGAAGAAAGACATAGCAACTTACGTAGCTAAGTGTCTTACGTGTATGAAGGTTAAAGCTGAACATCAACGTCCTAGTGGATTGCTTGAACAACCCGAGATTCCCATGTTGAAATGGGAACACATATCCATGGACTTCATAACCAAACTACCTCGCACCTCTCGTGGTCATGATAGCATATGGGTGATCGTTGACCGATTGACCAAGTCGGTAGATTTTATACCCATACGTGACACTTACAAAACGTCAAGGTTAGCTCGTATATACATTGATGAGATTGTGAGTCGTCATGGCGTACCTTTGCATATCATATCCGACCGAGACGCTTGTTTCACTTCTCACTTTTAGTCGTCTATGCAAGAACTTTTGGGTACTCAACTGGATTTAAGCACGGCTTACCATCCTCAAATGGACGGTCAAACCGAGCGAACCATTCAAACCCTAGAGGATTTGCTACATCTTTGTGTCCTTGACTTTGGTGGTGACTGGGATACGCATTTACCTCTCACAGAATTTTCGTATAATAATAGTTACCACTCGAGTATCAAGATGGCACCTTTCGAAGCCCTTTATGGTCGTAAATGTCGTTCCCCGATCTGCTGGACTGACATTGGTGAAAATTTCATCACTGGTCCTGAGCTCATACAAGAAACAACCGATAAAGTCTCCATGATTCGCAAGAACCTTGAAGTGGCTAGAAGTCGACAAAAGAGTTATGCCGAATAAACGACGCAAGCCGTTGGAATTCCAAGTAGGGGATATGGTTCTTCTTAAAGTCTCACCATGGAAGGGAGTCGTTCGCTTTGGAAAGAAGGGTAAATTAGCTCCACGTTTTATAGGACCTTTCAAGATCATGAAAAGGATTGGGAAAGTGGCTTATAAACTGGAACTACCTTCCGATCTTAGCGGGGTTCATCCTGTTTTCCATGTCTCAAATTTGAGAAAATGTTTGGCTGATGAAAGTCTGCATGTCCCATTAGATGACATCCAGATCGACGAGTCATTACATTTTGTTGAGGAACCCGTTGAAGTCATGGATCGTATCATGAAGAAGACTAGGACCACTACCACCCCAATCGTCAAGGTTCGTTGGGAGAATAAGCGTGGACCTGAGTTTACTTGGGAGCGTGAGGAGTATATGAAGAAGAAATACCCGTATCTGTTCGTTTAGTTCATTCTTAATTTCGGGACGAAATTCTTAAAAGTTAGGGAGACTGTAACCTTTCGTGTTTTCGTTAATTAATAGTTAACCCTGTTATGTTCTTATAAGGACCATTTATGTCATTTAAGAAACTATATGGGTTGTTTATGAATGTTTCTTTTATTGTGCATTAATTCATTAATTTAAGAGTTAATAATTTGTTTTTAATATAATAAACATAATAATAATAGTCAAAATATAATAAAAATAATAATAATAATAGAAATAATAAGTTATAAAAGTTAAATAATTAATAAGTTATAAAATAGTTAAAACTTAAAGTTTAATTAAGTTCAGGGGGCTTTATTATCAATTTAGAAACTTTAAAAATAAAGTGTACTTAAAATAACAAGAATTGAAACTACAGGGACCAATTGTGCAAAATTCAAAAAAACCCAAACCAGATTTTCTCCCAACCCCGTAATTCCGGCGAGGGGCTCCGGCCAACTCCGGCGAGACCCAAAAACCATCGAAACTCTTCGAATCTTGATCCCAAACCATTCCAAATCGATTCGTGAACATGGTTCGAACTTAAACACACACTTTAATTGTGTTTAAACGCCGGTTACGAACACCATCGGTTTGAATAACTGAAGCTTTAATCATAGAACCGTTTAATCATTGAAACCTAATAATAATCTAATTAGTTGCACCAAAAATGATCGTTAAACTATTCCTAAACTTTCAATAAACATAATTCTATCTGAAACACACGAAATCATCTCATTCGATTCTTTCTTCATTGCGAACCTGCAACCCAATCGAAATCCACCTTCCGAGCAATCTAAACTGAAATTGATAAAGGGCTTAGAGTCGTGAACATCCTTTGAAGCTTCACACGAAGTTAATTTGATTATCGTCAGCATTTGCACATCAATCAAACACAACGTTGGTCGCGGCCTGTTCATCATCTGTTCTTGTTGATTTAAACTTCAATCTGGGTAATTAAAACCACCTACCTACTTGATTTTACATGGGGAACAAAAGCCCCATGATCACTAGCGTTAACAGTAACGTGTTGGTGATCAATTTGTTGATTTCGAATTAGGGTTCATTGTGATTTGGAGGTTTTCAATTTATTTGTGTTTATAAAATATGGGAATAGGTTTCTGTCAGGCATAGGCGCCCTAGCCTAATGGTAAACCACCCCCATGTCATCCTTGAGGTCCCGGGTTCGAACCCGGGCAACCTCAAATATTTTTTTGAGGCTTTTTAGCCTTTAAATAAATTATGGAAAATTTTTAATAATTATAAAAATTATTCTTGTAAACTTTAAATATTTTTAAGGACACCAAATTATTTTCTGTAAATTTTTAAATTTAAATAATTAAATATTCTTTTAATAAAACATTTTAACAAAGGTTATTTTTGGATTATTTCTTATAAAATGGATTTTAAATAATAGTTTAAATTAATAAATTATTATTGGTCAATACGTTAAATTATTGTTTAATCATGTTATTTTAAATAATTATAAAAAAAATCTATTTACATAATATATTTAAACTTTATAAATTATTATAAAAGATTTAATTTCTTTTCTCCATATTAAATTACCTAAATGGTATATTTCTTTTTATTGGATTAAAATATATTTAATTTCATTAGCTAACCTTAATTATTTATAAAAAACCCCAAATTCCTATTGAAACCCTAGTTCACGTTTAATCGTTAATATTACCTCTAATCTTAACCTTGAAATATATACGTTAGGTAACTTGAAAAAGGAATCGTTGGAGCACCGTTTATTTCTTGTATCATCTATTTATATATATATATATATATATATCATGTGAGTTTTCCATGCCCCTCTTTTACTTTATTTCACACTTTTGGGGTGAAACATGTTAACTTTTAAACTTGCACTTGTAAACATCTTGATACTTGTAAACGCACATGCAATTCATCTTTACTTTTGTCATTGTTATTTGTAATATTGTGAGCCTTATATGATGAACATTATATGTTGACAATCATTAACTATTGCTAGCCTGGCCACGTCATAGATCTATGGGCCTGACAAGCCTATTTGGTGCTAAAGCCGAGGTATTGCCGGCTCCTAGTGTCGTATTCTTAAGCACTATGGGAACCAAGTACACTTAGCTAATCGTTTAATCTTGTAATTGTAATCTGTCAAGGTTTGATTGTAGCTATATGTTATCTATAAACTTGCTTTATTTGTAACCATTGACATGAATTGCTACTTGTAAATTTTATAAATATATGTAAGCCTAACCCATGGAAACTCACCAACTTTTAAAGTTGACCCTTTATTTTAACATGTTTCAGGAAATGCACAAGGTTGATGATTATCTATTGAAGCATGCTACACTTAGGATTTGGACCTAGGAAAAAAATGAATAAATAATATGTCTTGAAACTTGAAAGTTGAACATTGTTTACTTTATTTCGTTGGGACATTTGGTGTAATATTTATTTCAACTTATGATAATTATATTTACAATTTATGGTAGTGTTATGTGGCTGTGAACAATCTTAACCCTCACATCTCGACGTTTCCGCCGTTAAGGTTGGGGTGTGACAAGTTCATATGTAAAGGCAGCATTATTAGTGTTCGTGTAATCATATTTTGCTTGGGTTATATATTGGTCTTCTGACCAATCACTTTTGTATTGTGACTTGATACGAACATAAGATGCATTAAAGTGAGCAACCTTTCCTTTGATCATATGCCAGTGACTTCTAAGATTGTGAGCATTTCTTGGAATTTGACGGTTTCCAGCATTGTAATGTTGTTCTATTCCCCCCAATATGCATGTTGGTTTTGACTGTTGGAAATTATTGGGTCTTCAGAAATGGCTACATAGCCCTTAGCCAACAACACGTCGTCATCAACTGCCCACTTGATACGAACAGACTTCTCAGCTTTTTCTTTTCCTTTTCTTTCCCTTTCCCTTTCTTCTTTGTTGGTGTTTTTTAGGTGATGAATGTGCTTCATCAATTAGTTGTTCATATGTGATTGTGATTGCAATTGCTGCATTTTTTGAAGCTCTTTATGTTTAAGCCATGCTTGATTTTGTGATAGTCTTCCAACGAATCCTGAGATTGTTGAAGATATGGGAATCCTCCAGGTTGTGAAAATTATGAGAAGCCAGGTTGTTGAACGTATGGGAATCCCCCAGGTCGTTGAACATATAGGAATCCTCAGATTGTTGAAGTATGGGAATCCCAGGGTTGTGGGAATGGGGAGAACCCAGGGTGTTGATATTAGGAGAATCCGGGTTGCTGATGTGGGTATTCTTCATTGGTTTTATCATTTAACATTTGTGTGAAAAAAAATGAAGCTCTTGGATCTATGAGAATTGAATTTTGAATTGTGTTTAGAAGAGAGTTAGCATGTTAGAAAGAAGATGAAGTGTGATTTGAGAAAAAAACTCTCAAGTGAATAAAACATATTTATAATAGGTAAATAGCCGTTATGAATAAAACAAAAAAAATAGCCGTTATTAATAGAACAGAAAAACTAGCCGTTATGAAAAAAACAAAAAAAAATAGCCGTTATGAATAAAACAAAAAACCTAGCCGTATGAATAAAACAAAAAAAGTAGCCGTTATGAATATAAAACAAAAAAATTAAAAAATAAAAAAAGTAAACTTAATTAATTAGTTTAGTATTATAAACGTAAAAAAAAAACTAAAAATATTTTTATTTAATTAACACATTTTAATTAAAATGTCATACTTAAATTATTATTTTAATTAAAAGATTTTAAAACATTTCAATTTAAAATCATTTTATAATAAAAAGGTCCACTATATTTAGATTTTAGAATTAATTGAATAGTGGTGGGGCCCACCACCACCTCCCTTTTTACGCCCTTGCCCACAGATCGGGCATCTCCATCTCCTCTCCTCATCGCCATCCTTCCGGCGGGCGCTGTCCACGTCGGCGACGGACTGGCCATGGACCAAGTGATGAGGATAGTCTTGGTTAAGTTGTTGATCATCCCCCTTCTTGCATCCTTACAACCGAAAGAAAATGCATGTGGCCTCCCATACTAAACCACCCCATCATTTTTTCTTGACTTGTAATTATAGCGTACTACTGTCCCTTTGATTTTATATTAAAAAGATGGAGTTTTCTTTTGGTTCACCACTTGACAATGTGTGACCAAAAAGGGAGATGAAAAAGAGAATATTGTTCTTGTATGTTAATATCTTAGAATTCCAACATACGACAAGTGTATCTATGTCGTTTGGCTTAGTTAAACACTTACATATGCTTCTAAAAGCAGATGTATGCACGGGTCGGTTTGATCCGGTTTTTGCCGTAAACTGAAACCAAAATGATATTTTAATTTGTGGGTTTTTAAAATTGTTGGCTTTAGTTTTTTGATTTTTGATGTTTGGGTTTCACTTTGATTTTGGCTTCAGTTTTTTCGATTTACCATTGGGCTTCAAGTTTTAAAAGAAAAATTGATTCAAAGTATTAATTTGAACTTTAGGCTTACATTATTTGTTGATATTTAAAAATAATCTATATATTTATATAATACTAATTATTAACTTGTTATGCATTATGGATTGTACCATGTGCATAGGGGTTGTACACATCTCCTTTTTTAATCTTTAACTTTTATTTTAACCCAATACTTTTATATTTTATAATTTAGCCCATATTTTTTACTTTAAACTTTGGTCCCCTACATTGTCATATTTTAAATATTTTCGTCTTCGGTCAAAATTTCGCGAGTTAACACGCTGAAACGTGTATGTGTAGTTCAACATTTTACGATAATTTTTCCCCATTTAACTCCCCGTCGCACGTGCTGATCCTAGATCAACTACCTATTGTTCTAGACCTTTTATGTTTCACATGCGTGATTTAACGTTTTTATGTCTACTTTTTGTGTGGTTTTATTTTTTTGGTTTTTAATACGAGCTTTATCAGTATAGTGGTCACTGACAGTGGTGTATCATCGATGCTGCTTGACATGGTTTTACGCCGTCCGCTACAACAGGGGGGCTTAATACTAGTTCTTATAAATTACCTGACGTTAAATTAATTGCAATCCATATAATGTAATAATAAAAAATTCAATAAAACAATTTATCTATCAATTCAAACAAAAAAATTGAAAATTACTCTTGAAGCCTAACTATTCAATCTTTTGTAGATAGCATTAGTAATAAGTAATTAGTAGGCTAATCATGTTATAAGTATATAAATACACTTTAAATTTACAAGTTCAGTTGTTGGTTTTGGTTGGTTTTCAGGTTTTGTTACAAGCAAAATCAAAACCAAAATCAAATCTGAACCCGAGAAAAATCGGTTTTAATAAAAAATCAAACAAAATAGTTGGCTTCTTTGGATTCGGTTTTTTCGGTTCAATTGCGTCGATTATTACGGTTACAGTTTGGTTTTTTCGGTTACTTGCATAAAACATATTTAAAATTAAAAGGGGTGACTTTGTGAATACTCTTCGTAAAGGTTGAAGGCTAGCAACAAGGAAACACTTCAGTGAATACTAAAAGGGTAGAGGACCGTGTATTAACTTGAGATTGCCCAACCGATTTCTATGTTATACATGAAACAATTTTGCTTAAACAAATACGAACCCTTTGGCGATAATTTGTATAAACTAGTTAAGCTGGTTTTATACCCGTTCGAGTACGGGTAGCCCATGTAATTATTAGAAAAACTGTATTTGCTTCAAGTATTGCTAGTTCAGATTTTTTATTCATTATCTGCACATTGATTAACTTGTGAATTTCAAATTAGGCAAATATTTCAACGTACATTCTTGAGAAGTGGATTAAGTGTAGAGAGAAATACTAGAATACAAGAGTACTTGCACTTTTGAAAGGGTACTGTATTATGACACTCACCATTATAAATCGACACCTGCTTACCATCGTATAACCCTATACAAATATACGACGTGTATAACAAATTTCGACATTGACTATGTGGATATATTCAGGGGGTGTCAGAGGGGTTATACGCCTCATATAGGGGCTTAGGGCTATAAGAACCCCTTATACGACGCGTATAGGGCTATACGACCCATATAAAAATATGGGGGTGTTAATTAATAATTGGGGAGTCCCAATAACCGGACCTTTTGAAATGATAGCACACAATACTTGGCATGATGTGATCCTAAAGCTAAGGCCCAATCTTTCCTCCATTAGTTTGACAGTTTTACGAGTAGCCTCCAACAAACAACATCAACGCTTATGTTCTAGCAGCTGAAATATCCCTTAAACACAATTTTTTTTCCTAAATTGACACAAGTAAACACGCAAGTATGCAACAACTCAAACAAATTACACAACTTAAAGCCATGAAAATGTGGAAAAATAACAATGACTATGCAAATGCCGATTTCTAAAAATTAGATATTGAAATCGGAATAAATAAACATCTAGACATAATTGAAAATGTTAAGATCTGAAAAATGTGATAGATGAAATAACTATTATTACTTGATCAATAAGAAAACTAAAATATATTAATATTTTAAAAAACAATAGAGAAATCATAATTAAACAACGTCGTTGTTGATCAGTTATGGTAAATATACGTGTTGTCAATGAGTGAAGAGAGGTAGATCTAAAATGCTGTTGATTCTCTCGGTGGTGTAATTGATGACAGAGGTGCGGTTCTTCTAAGTGGCTGAGTAATGTCATTAAATGATGGATTCAAGGGTTGGTAACGGGTCAAAATAGATAAGTTTATAGTATGAGCTCGAAAACACTTGTCAATTTTTTATATATATTAGTGTTAGTTAAAATTATATTATTTCAATGATAATCAAATTTTTAAAAAAATACTTTAAGAAGTTTAAGCATGAAAATACAATTTTTGCAACTTTCCGCCCATTTGACTTTTTAACTAACTATTTGTCATCTTCTATCAGTTTTCTTATTTTGAATATACCAATCATTAGGATAATATGACTTTTGAAATTGACGTGCTCTAGATGTGGTTCAAAACAAGCTAGAAGTTAATCCATTATGCATTAATTATGATAGGGCAGCCTCACCTTTCAAGGGGCCTAAAGCAAAACGTAAAATTAAGGTCCGTTTTGCAAATCTCCGGTTTAACTTCAAATCTACCTAATTGTGTATACATTTAAATTACCTGTAAAATTCTAGTAGTTTAGCTGGTGATCAAGCAACTTATACTCAAACAATAAAAATAACTTGAATGTTAAAGTGACATCTGACTTGAAAAAAATGAAAACATACTGCATATTTAGATAAAAATATGCCATCAAATTACCTGTAGCATACTAGTGTTTCAAATAACAAACATAAAAAATGTGTGAACATATGAAATTAGAATCAAATGAACTACAAAAAGTAATCAAAATCTGAAATGTAGCCAATGTTGTATATTTTTCCTTAACAAAGGAAACACTTTGAATTAGCATACGTACTTTTACTATAGTTGTTAGCATTTATTAAAATTTATTTGATCATAAAAGTCCAACCAATGTATAGCAAAATCCTGGCAATCTCAACATTTCAACTACCTATGGTGGAATACAGTCATGCGCCCACATAAATCGATCGGCTCTACCACTCTATGACGAAGATTAATATGGAAGGTGTTTCAATATCATTGTGAATGCAAACAAATGAGAGTTTTATCAAAAAGAGGGATAATATGAACATTATTATATAAGTTATGATGGGGTTGGCAGCTAAGATGTTGGATAGAAAAGGGGTAAGCGGGGATGTTGGTAATCAATTACCGAAACAATAAATTGTAACTATCAAATTTTGTCATAACTAACTTGCTTTAAACATATGATATTGGAAGAATGGAAGATGAGATGGTTATAGGCGGTTTTGGCCAGTTTGAATGGTTAGGATCAAACATACCGATACTTAAACTCCTTGCGGTCTATTTTTATATAAATATACTGTAAGTATTACACTTAGAGGCTGATGTAATCAAAGAACTCTCAGCATGCATATGTGAAGTAAAAGAAGTTACTTCGGAAGATTTGATACAACTCAATGAATTACACTAAGTATCAAATCTTCTGAAGGCAAAAGACCAAATCTTCTGAAGCCAAAAGACCAAATCTTCCGAAGCCAAAGATGAAGTCTTTCAAAGCTTCAAAGACAAAGTCTTCTGAAGCCAAAAGACGGATTTCTTTCAAAAACAGAGAAGACATGCTTTTTTGAATCACCTTTTAACAAAAGCTGAACGATTTTTCGTTGCCACCTCTAAAGACTCACCAACTTATGAGTTGGTGAAAACTCCATACTTTTGTCAAAACTGTAGATTAAGTCTTGAGTCTGTAACTTTCTACTTTTGTACTTTTATCCTTTTTGTATTAGATAAGGATGTGAGCTATGGTATGTCATAGTCATAGTCAAAAGAAAAATCTGTCTTTTGACTTTACATTAATCTTGTTGTTAGATTAGTGTTTCCAGCTGGCCTTCAAAGTATGGTCGACTGTAGGATGTAGTATAAAGTATCTCAAGTACTTGTCATTTCATTTTAAAGCTTTGTAACACTTTGTAAGAACTGAGAGCATATACCTCATTCTTGAAAACCATTTTGTTATGTTCTTGTTCTTGTTAGTTCTTTACTTGTGTTCTTTATTTCATCAAAGCCGGTTCCCTATTCGATCTGTTAAGTGTTCTAACTCTCCTAACACTATGAAACTGTGCATTGACCCCCTTCACCAGTCCTGCATATACTAGTCCTTTCATCAGCAAGTGTATAAGCACTAATTCATAAAGTCTTGAAGCTACCAACCATTTAATAAGTTTTATACACAACACCTTTAAAATCCCAATTCCTATGCCTAATTAGCCCAAGTTATAAAAACTTAAGTATGGAGAACATTTTCCAAAAATTCCTATAAAAGTGAAGTGATATATTGTGGTGTTATCGTCAATTTGGATACTAGTGACATATGTAATGAAAATACGAAATCTACAAATCACCTCTTCATATGGCATTTGCAAATTTTATTTGACCTATTATTTAAAGATGTGCAAATGCCCCTCCTTCCTCCTAAAACTTATTCATATTGGATCATCTCCAAAGTAAGTAAAAGAAAGTGGTGCAAGCAATTTTCTTTACTATCATTTGATGCATTGAAGGCACAAAATGACAAAATATTCAATACATTGATAGTCCATGGTCAAAACTTTGAAGGATCTATAATGTAATTTCGTCTTTAGATTAAGCATCGAGCAAAACTCGCCTCCTTAAAATGGTCTTTGTGGTATTCTTTCAACATTTTCTAATCTTGTTTGTTGTGGTGTTAGTTTTCGTTACTTTTTTCTACACTTCTAGCTTACTCTTTTCTTTCTTGTTAGTTTAATGCAAATTTTCTCACGCCATCAAACAAGAAAAACTTCTTCTAGTAATCGTATATAAATATTAAAAGAGTTAGTTTTGGTTTTGGTCCATGTGCTTTGTTAATTGTCTCCATTTAAGTACCAACATT